>JBBMJY010000022.1:24603329-24635924 GCA_037833715.1 Toxotes lorentzi
GGTGTAGAGAAGAAAAAAAAAATACGTAGGAAAAAAAAAGTAGAAATACAAAGAAAAGCAGAGTCTAGAGCAGTTACCTGGGCAAAAAAAAAAAAAAAACAAATAAAAACCATACAAAGGAAGGTTGGTTCCTTTTACCAATATATCCAGATGAGGAACATGGGCAGAGAAACAGACTTTCAAGACAAATTTTACTTTCCTCTGTTTAAATCACTGGGAGGATTGATTTTAAAACATGCTTTACTCCAATGAAATAAATTTAATGGAAGTTTCACATGCAAAGGTCACACTTCGGCTTATCACTACAGTCAATCAGCAGTGATTCTAAACATAAATTGAATGCAAGACTGAATCACAGAATATGAAGAGGAGCATATGGTAATAATCCCAATGGTCACAATGCAGCACATCAAGGAATTATTCAGAACTGTACAGGACTTAAAATTCAAGATCATGTTCCATACTGTCCATAGATAAACAACTAATTCGATTAACAGTGCAATAAAGTGCAGTCCCATAGTCTAGACAAATAACTACATATCCAAAATTACCAAAATTACAAAGATATACATATACTCTTTTTATAAGGGCTACAGAGGCACACCTACCCATGTCACTGGTTGGCAGTGTGGGCACCCAGTAAATATATTAAATTTCAGAACTCATTTAACATCACACAAATATGGGAGTTTGTGTCATTAGCACTATTTACTACCACACTTAAAATATGATCTGCACAGAGCCTGGCAGGTATCAGGGGTATTTGATGAGATTTTGATGAAAAAGAGTTATTTGTGTCTAGAAATTAATATTTTTAGCATGATTCATGCTGCAAACAGTGCATGTACCATTTGTACAACAATACAGCAACAGCACCAGCTATGAACAATTATTGACCATCACATATTAGATAAATATATATAAGATTATACTGATATACAGTACTTTACCAATATATGATGGCCCTGTTGAGCTACTGTCTGCCCCTCCAAGTCACTGAATCTTTATTTTGTTATACTTTAAAATTACTTACCTTACTACTTACTTACCTTGTGTCTGTTGTTTTACTTCCTGTCTTTGTGATTGTGTGCCCCGTCCTGATGTGTTTAACCTGTTCCCAGTTACCCCTGCTTCCCTTGTGTATTTCAGTTCACCTGTTCAGTCTCCTTGAGTTATTTCATACTCCTGTTTTTTTTCCTGGTGATGTTCCATAACTTTTCCTCATGCATTTCCTGTCACTGCTTTGGCCAAGAACAAAAACGGTGAGGACCCAAATGCAGAAACCCTGAGACGGACAGATGAGAGAGTTAAAAGTCCTTATTAAAAGACCTTGGAAAAAGCTCAGAAACAAAAGCACCAGTCCCAAAAACTTGAGGAGAACAAACTAAAATAAATCCAAAGGGAACAAAGGACACATCCAGGACACAGAACACAGGTTCCAGGATGAGAACAGCACGTACAACTATGGCAAGAACACAGCAGGAACAGATTTGGACAAAACACTGGTGCACACAGGCTGGGACACAGACAAACTGACAAAGGAATGGGGGTTGGGGCAACAAGACTTAAATACACAGGGGGTAATTGACAACAGGTGACACAAATCAGGGAGGGGCAGACAATCAACAAAGGCGAAAAACCAGACAAAGACAGGAAGTAGACTACAGACAAATACACAAGGGTTAGGGGTTTCAAAATACAACAGGAAATACAAAAAATCATGTTACTCTTGAGTAAGAGTACAAATGTCAACACTCACACTAAACTGTGGCATTTTTAGGTGTAAATATAGAAGTAAATGACAGGGACACATTACTGCCAGCTTTTAAGGAGGAGCTGAATATCTCAAATCAACAGTTAGAGCTATGGAGGCCTTGAAGTTTTGACGGTTTAGAGCAGAACTCAATAAACTATAACCAAAATACATGTTTTCTGTCATAAATGCATCTTTTTTGATGTGTTATATACGTGAGTGAATTAAAGGATACATCGGGTAATATTCCATATTTGTCTTATAGTCAAATCCACCAATGAATGTCCACCGTTTTTTTTTTTTTGTTTGTTTGTTTGTTTGTTTGTTTGTTTTGTTTTTTGTACTTAAACTACATACATGTGACCCGTTATTAAAGGCTTACATCTTCAGTGTGCTTGGGGACGAGAGACAGGGTGTGGAAGTCAAAGTATTGTGAGACGGATAAATACATTCAGTTTAATGGGAGTAAACTGGCAGTAAAAGCCTAATAGCGCAACAGTGTATGTTTTCCCATTTGCAGTGGGACACACCATCGAGCTGGTAATGGTGATCCTTATGTGGGCATGTTATTAATATTCCACCAACTCTCCCCTGACACCACTGAGTAGTTACAATAGAACATTATGTTAAATGATACATTACAACCATGACTAAATGTGGGTAAGGTCACGACTTGTAAATGCAGCACTGATGGCAGCCAATATCAAGATATTTTTTCAAATATATTTATTTTTGAATATTATAGTGATGTTAGAAATGACAAGAATCCAAGTACATTCAGTTTGCTGTAAAGCACTGAACTCTACCAGATATGCTGTAACCTGAATCATTGACAGATCATCAGTAGCTGGCTGGTAGATGGACACACAGCTCTTTCTGATTAGCTCCACCTTTTCATTGTTGTTACAACCAACTCTGAACATATCACAGCAGGTCTTTCTGGTATTTGTGAAACTAGAGGCCACTGTTGGTTTCGTCTCTTCATGGGAGGTGTTTAAGAATATACTGTATTAAAATGTACAGTATGAGAGTATCTGTGAAACTTTGATCAAGTTACATTTGAAAATTGCCTTATAGACACATGATCCTAATCACCTACCTATGTTTTCATGAGATTACAGAGTTTTATTATGTTTGACAGATAAAAGTACAGGAGTATTATAATGTATAAATCTAACTGAGATCTGAGCAATATTTCATTCAGAGCAGTCCACACTGACAGCTACAGATACTTTGTTCTTACGTTCTTTCACTCTCAGTGTTCCCCTCAGACTGGAACAGTTAGCGTTCATTAATTTCTCTTCTCATAGGAGCCGAGAGGTGAAGAAGCACAGTGGAAAGACAGATATCAGCAGTGGCAGTAGAGCCCTGTCCATGTCTGAAGAGTGGTTGCTGGGAATGGCAATGTTTTGAAGCAGTTGCTTTGTTTTCGGTTGTTTCCTTTCTGGTTTCATCTGTCTGTCTGATGTCTGCAGGTTGTTGTGCATGCCACCATGCTTTCATTGTTGTTGTTGTTTTTTTGCAAGGCTGCATTCTTCTCCTTCTGTGCTTGTTTTCCTTGTCTCTTCTCCTGCTCATTCTGTCAAAAGCTGGCATTGTGCACCAATACTAAGTTTGCTGTCTTTGGAAATGGTTATTTCACAGACCTTCTGTTTTCTGCAAAAACTTTCTTGGCTATTTGTGTGTGTTTTGCCTCCTCACAAAATAACAGGTGAATGTGGTTTTGCTTCATTCGCATTTCTTTTTTCTTTATCATTACCTGCAAGCTTTTCTCACTGTTGCTCCTAAATGTGTATATGAGCATGTCTGCTCGTGTGTGTGTTGGTGCATTACGTGCTGCAGTCCAGGAAGAGACAACAACAATATTTTAACCAGGATTCAACTGTCAAAACATAACTCAAAATCAAATTATCATTTTGTACTGCAGGCTACATATAAATCACATGAATTACTGTTGGCATATCACATCAAGAGGTGGTTCATCAAGCAATTCACAATGTGAACTGTTCTGCCCAAAACTAGCTTGTTTGTATCCTTGGATTTGAAAGTTCACATCAGCTGAATTTTGTGAATTTTTTCCTAAACTTTGTTGAAATAGCCAAGAATCTGAGGTGGAGGTAGAAGGTGGTAATGTATCTCCTGCCTGTCATGGGGCTACCATGGAGGTAGGGGGAACACAGCTCTTACACTAAGCCAAAGGACATATAATTGTGTTTATAATCCCATCTGCCCTGCTGAATAGGATTGTCGCCACTTGTGTTGTGCTAGGCTAACATCATGGTTGTACTACTGGTTCTAGTGTTCAAGTATCATTCATAGTATTTGTTATTAGCATTAGCATGCAAGCTAGCGCTAGCAAACAACTAAATAATTTCAGCTTGCTGTGCAAGAAGGATGCAAAAGGAACAGTTACCACAACCAGCTAAAATAATTACAAACAGGATACACACAGTTTAACTCTGAGGTCATTCAGTGGATTATACCCTGGGCTAAGTGTTTGGACATTTTGTATCATCTGCAGTGTCCATCATCATCTGGTATCATCTGCATGCAGAGGTTTTTTTGTTCTGCTAGAGCCAAACTATTATTTTGTCTGTATAACATATTCATTGTATTGTGCAAATGCATGTTTTCTTTTCTGCTGTGACCTGATATCCATTAAGATTTTACTGAGTTGAGCGCAAAGTATTAGTATTAGTAGTAGAGTTCAATAGTAAGTGTGTGTGTGTGTGTGTGTGTGTGTGTGTGTGTGTGTGTGTGTGTGTGTGTGTGTGTGTGTGTGTGTTTGTTTTACCAGGAGTATCCAGCTGAATCCAAGCCACTTCCAGAACCATTTGCGGCAGGCTGTAGTCTACAGGATGCTGGGCAAACCCTGCCAGGCTGCAAAGTAAGATCTGTGTGTGTTTGTGTGTGTGTGTGTGTGTGTGTGTGTGTGTGTGTGTGTGTGTGTGTGTGCGCGTGTGTGTGTGTGTGTGTGTTCTGTCTATTGGAAGTTTGATGTAATTGCTTATTGTCAGCATCAGGGACCTGGCAACGTAGCTGCCTAGCTAGCAACAAATACCAGCTACGCAAGGAGAATTAATTCTTCTGAGAAGAAACCAGATTCTGGACTTTAATAAGATTATCAACAATAGTTTTAGTTGACAATAACACCAGCTTCACCACTCTGCCTCACAAATACCATTCATTATCCATTGTATATATTTGTTGCTTGTGGATTATTACGAGCATGAGTCACCTTAGTAGTTGACCATATTCATTCAAACGCGAGTAAACAAACAAAGGTGTAAATAAAATGAAGACAGATGTCCAAAAAGATTTCCAAATTGATTTTGTGGAGCTTATCAATATTGTTGTCTTGTGTGTCCCAGCAGCACTGGACACTAGCATCTGCTTATATTCCTGAACCTGTCTATTTGCTGGTTCAGGAATATAGAGTGCATTTTTGGGGCTGTTGAAGAGATTCATGCATTGATATTTAAGTTCTTCATTCTTCAAACTTTTCATTTTGGTTTCTTGGGCTGAGCTGAACTGTTGGGCTGAACTGTGCCATGTTTGTGAATTGGCTTTTGTTGTTGTGTTATAATTCAAATGGCCATACCACGCTGGCATCTGGAATTTTGAAAGAGAAATCACGATTTTCAGTCATTATTTGATGTTTTCAGTGACATCAAATGTTTTAAGTTTCTTACTCAACAATTCTGCAAAATATTACAAAAGCTAAAATATGACTGGTACCACTGGTATCAGTCTATAGGCCGTCAGTGCTCTTCTCACTCCTTTGCTCACCTGAAATCTGTGCTGACAGTTGTTGCTGCTTCTGCTTCCTCTCCTGCTGCTGCTGATTCTGCATTTCAAAAGCTCTACCTATAGGCTGTAGCTCTGTCTTCCCTTTGAAGACAGACCTAAAATATGACTGCGTGCTCTGGTGGTTTGATAAAGTGACTGTACATATAATTCATAAATTAGAACTGACCAGTTTTTACTTATTTTTATTGCTGACTTCATTCATTCGTGAATTCTGTTATGTTACTTCCATGTGTCACTTTTCATGACCCTGTTGTGTCCAGCCCCCTCAGCCTCTCACAAAACTTTGAATGGAAGAAAAATCCAATCACACTTTATATAGATATCTGCGTCTTCTTACTGATTCATCCATCAGCTGAGAAAGGAGACTATGGAAGAGACTGTAAGGATTGGAGGGGACATGGTATGTCAAAGAGAAAGACAGAATTAGGAAGAGGGAAAGAGAGTGTGTGTTTTGTTGTGTATGTGTAGGTGCACTAATGGGAAACACAGAGGTCAGTTCTTCGACTTCATTTCCTTCTCCCATCCCATCCTTCTGTCCCTTCATGTCAGGTCAGACAGTGCTGACAGAGCACGGCCTGTCTGTCCATCCATCTGTCCAAACCGCTCTGTCAGCACACTCCTCCCCACCCACACCCCCACTATCTGTCCCTCATCTCCCGTTCATCCTTGATTAGCTTTAGTCAGGGATGAGCTCTGTCACATGTTGGAAAAAAAAACAGAAAGTGAGAGAAAAAAAAAAAACTCAAGCTGGACACACACAAGGTTTTGGTCGACTGTCCACTAGTTCATTAACTATACATTGATATTCTCCGTTTTTGAAGTTTTGAAGGAAACGCGGTTAATTCAATAATTTGAGTGTCTTTTTCTGAGGTTTGGATTAAACCTCCAAAGAGCCCCATGGAAAAAGTGAGGCATGAGCCCCCTCTTTCTTATCACTTTATTCACATTGTGTACGTACGCTGTTGCCTTTACATTCAAATCAGCAAATGAATACACAGCAGACTTTGATTGCTGTGTGTCAGTTTGTTAATGATAATTTACACACATATTCATTTAGAAATATATAAGTAATGAAAGGGGCATCGTCTTTTAAAGCAGTGTCCAGTTATCCTCAATGCACCCACAGACTCACTTGCAGTGAACTTATATTGTTGGTAATGTAGACGCCAGGTTTTGACAAGGATGAAGAGCGGATGGACTCAAAACAGCAACCTCTGCAACAATGATTTTTAATACATTTTTTTAGCTGTCCATTGTGAGTCTGACAGTGTTATAAGAGTGTAATGATAAATCGATGTATACTTTTAATGCCTCTGCTTCAGCTAACACTCTCTGTTTCAGCTGCATCTAGTCCAGGTTGTCAGTAGTGACCATCCTTTATCTAATTTTTGATAAGAGGCTAATATTGGCCCAGTACACTCTCTGTCAAAGCCAAACTAATCAGGTGGGAGTGAACAACGCATAATAACAACCTGATCTGACCCCAGCATGCTGCTTTATTAAAAGAGGCTAATGTGTTGCACCTCTGACACACTAAAAATGAGAGACTGTAAGCTGCGGGGTTGCTAAATGGTGACGTGCCCTTCGAATTGCTCCCAGTTTTATGTTCCTGTCAGACAGTTGACATATTTCCTGGTAGTGTGTTACTGTCCTCATTTATTATCAGAGATTGATAATGAGGAATCTTTCCATTGCACTATATGACTCCCTGAGAAACAGATAGAGGGAGAGTGTGATCAGAGTGGCAGGAGAGAGAAGGAGAGCAGTTTTCTCTTGTTAACCCCTGATCTCTTCTCTCATCTCCCTCCTCTTCATGTCTTTCACATCTCCTTCCTTCTCTTTCCTGCTCCGTATTTACATCCACTTTTTCCTTTTCCCTCTGATGTTAGAATGTGACAGGCCCATCCAGTCTTTCGCCAACTTCTCTTCCCTCATCTTTAGATCTCCCTCACTTGTCCTCTCTCAGCTCTTCTTCTTGTTGTTGCCCTATTGTCACTTCTTCTTCCTCCTTTACCCTGGCCTCACGTCTTCCATAGACTTAATTGTTAGCATGTGTGTTTAAGTGAGTATATATGTGAAAAAGACTGCTGTACTACACAAGCAAACCCTTTACTCTTGTTTGTGTGTGTGTGTGTGTGTGTGTGTGTGTGTGTGTGTGTGTGTGTGTGTGTGAGCAGGCAGCTGAGTGCTGACTCTAGTAAAATAACAATGAATGCAGATTGTCCGGCCACAGTGCCCTCCATTTCCCCTGACTGCCTGTCCCCCTGCATGGAGTATGTTTTAGGGGCTGTTTCTGACTGAGAATATCGTAAACATCAGGCTCCACTGAGCCTTTGTGTACAGCCTCTCCTAAAGATACAGACCATGTAGTTAACCCCCCCTTTTTATTATCTGCAGAACAGAGTCACTCCTCTGCTACATGGGCCTGAATTGGGAACAGCTAATGGATACTAGTGTTTAGGTGAAGAAGGTGCTAAACACCAATCATAGACTGGGACAGCAGTAAGCTGTAAATTATTCTTTAACTATTACTAAAAAATAAGTGTGTTTTTTTTTTTAAAGGAGGTCAGATGATATTTTTTAATTCATCATTGCCTTTATTTTGATCATCTATGTTCTGATCTTCCTGAGGGATGTCGTATTCTTTAGATCTTGATCTTAAAGGGATAGTTTGACATATTTTCTCTTCTTGACAAGTGTAAGATGGAAAGATTGATACCCCCTTTCATGTTCGTGTGCCAGAGACTTGGCATAAAGACTGGAAACAGGGCCAAACAGCTGGCCTGGCTCACACCAAAGTCAAACAATCTGCATGTCAGCGCCTCTAAAGCTGACGATTAATACATTATATCTCATTTGATTAATCTGTTCACAGGTTTTGGTTTTATAAGTTGTTGTTTTAAAGGGTGTGTAGCAGATTTTTCTATGCAGTATTCTTTAAGTGGTTTATGCTCCCTGGATGTAGATGGGCAGCCGGTTAACAATTTAGAAAAGTGATGAGTCAATCCCTAACCCTGCTCCCAAAGCTTTGATTAATCAAAAATCAGAGATGCAAGAGGGCCTGCTGAAAGGACAGCATACAGATTTGCTCAGTAAATCATGTGTCCTGTGTTCCCCTTTGAGAAAAAGTAAGACCCACAAAGGAAGAAATTTATATTTTCTAAGTTTTGGTCACATGATCGTGCTCTCTGGTTTTGTATTAATTTGACAGAATAAAGTTCTGCCATAACCTTATTTCGATATAGCTAATCAAATTTTTCATAAAGCAGTAATGTTGCCTGTCTGTCGTAGGCAGAGCAGCCTGCTACACAAAAAAGAGCCACAGCCATTTAACAACAACCCTCATTAGTTTTTGCCCTGAAGTCTCCTTCCTAACGCACCAACATGAGCATACGTCCTTATCATGTTGAATAAGTCACCAACATGAAAAAGTCCTGCTGACTGCTGACATCAGTTTATTAGATATCTGATTAGCTGCTCAGCTGTCACTTCAGCTGAGCTAGTCCTTACTCTTCAGCACCACTAACAACACACTGTCTGCCCATGACATGTAGGCTACAACGCATGTTTGTTTACTCAGTCTCTTGTTCCCTGTGGTGAAGACCATCATTCCGGCAGCCATCCAGCTGCTCTCAATCAGACACAGACATCGAGACGTCCCTTCAGCCGGCTGAGAGGAAAAGGAGCATTTCTGTTTTTGTGCTCAAAGACAATCTGTTTTCCTTTCAATAAAACAAAAAAAAAGATTAAAATACATTTATAAAACATGTTAACATTATTTTACTTTAATACTATGCTCATTTGGACATGTGAAATGAACTACACAGCACACTTACTGCGTCAGTACAAATGTCAGTGAGGTTTGAAAGAGATTCTCAAATTATCACGTCACATCACTTTTCTTGTCTGCAGCACTCAGCGGTCTGTAAAACCCTCTGCCTGAAGCCTTCACACAGCAGCCCATTACTACTTTAGCAGCTTTTCTTACTTATGAAAGCATCAGTGGCAGATGCAGCCTTACATGTTTGTCAATCAGCAAAGTGTGACTGTGGAAACTTACATTACATGTGGAGTAACATTACGTGAAAACACGCAACACACAGAGAGCACTGAAGCTGGCTGCAAAATGAGGAGCAGCTGGGCACACAGGTGACAGGGTCAGGTTATCTGAGGCAGGAAAGGAAGCAGGTAATGGACAGGTGGGGGATGGCATAGTGCCACATAAACACAGCATATAAACCAAAAGACTGCTCATTAGGAAACAGTGTAAATAAGTAACCTGTGACTCCCTCCAGCAATTTACATGACTTTGTGCCAAGCAACACTGCTTTTCATATGTAAATTTCATCTTTGAGGCAAAGAACACGGAATAAATGAAGGAACTAAAGAGAGAAACTAAAAAAAAAGTGCAGAATATTGATCTCCACCACAGACATTTATCCACAGCAGGTGGTCTTTCAGCCCCACCACTGCACCGCACCACCTAATTTGTGTCTCTGTTAAATCACAAAAATCACAGACCACATTACATTCTTGAGTTGTGGTCAGCATTTAAAATGCCAAAATTTCACAGCAATGTCTGTTCATTTCAGTGGGATCTCTGTGATTAGAGATCACAGTGAAGTAAATCCACATCTATTTTTTTTTTTTTTTTTTGCATCTAGTTTAACTTTGGTAAAATGTCACCTTTAATCAAATAATCCTGCCCTGCTCGAGTAGCTGTGAGGCATGGCTTCATTTTTCGAGAGCTACTGTGGCTTGCTATCATGTTAGCTGTTAGCTCACCAGCTACAACAATTGATAAACTAACCCTGTGAGTGAGTATTTCCTACTTCACCAAGTTCCTGGCACTACAGATGAACTTTGCTGTGTTAGTTTCTGATGTGACCAACAGAGTAGTCGTGCTGTGAATAGTCGTGCTCTCAATACTGGCCTCATGGCCTCATGGCCAGTATCGAGAGGTGGAACAGTTAGAGCGAGCAGTAACTCTGAAAAAACCCAAACCTGTCCTTTAACCTATTCTTTTGTACAGCATCTCATTTATCAGCCTGTGTAGCTGCCTGTCTCTGTGTCTGTCTTCATGACTGTCTCCTTGCAACAGTGTTTTCCCACCTCTAAGTCAGCCTCTGTCCTTATTCCCCTCTCTTCTATCCTTCATCTCTTTTTCTGTCCAGACAGCTGTCAGAAGGCCACCACGGCTATTATTTTGATATGAGATACACCATGTCGGACTTAGGCCTCTCTCTCTATATCGCCCTCTCTCTCTCTTTACACAGCAACCCCACCCCCCACCCTCACCCCCTCCCTCTCACTCTCCCTTCTTATATCAGGTAATAGGTCAGGAACCACTGAGAATTAAGTGGTCAATCTGCATTATTGGCATACTCGCCCTTTTTGTCTTCCCATGTCTGTGTTTGTGTGTGCGCATGTGGGAGGGGGGGTTGTCATACACATGCACAGATGCATTCTTATGCATTATGATGGATCAAAGATTAATGACTTTATTCCATTTCTCCCCCAAAACAAAGTGAGGATATTTTTAGCCGAGGCGGAGCCTCCCTGATAGGCTGGACAGCACGCTGATTGATTACAAGGCGATTGAAACTGGGAGATCTCCATTCTCCATAATGAGAATCGGACGCTTACGTCAGCTTGAAATGTCTGGACCAATTTGGAGAGTTAGAAAATGAGAGCTGCTTGCATCAGCCGTGAGGTCCACAGGGGACCTCTTTACAATGTTGGCTTAATTCTTCTCCTTGTTTACCATGGAAAGGACAAACTGATGACAGCTCTGAGGGCTGAGTGCGTTCCCAGAGTGCCCAGCTTCCAAATTGAATAATATATTTATTTCAGCTTGAACAAAAGAGTGCGTTGCTTCAAAGTGGTTTTCAGTACTTGGCGTGGCAGCAGGGGCAATGACAAGTGCTTCCCCAAGTGGCTGCTGTGCAATAAGTAAAATGGAGATGAAGCATTTTTCTTCTTGAAGAAGTATATAAAGAGCCAGAACACCCTTAAAGTCAGCAAGGACCCTGTCCTCCAACATATTTACAAGACTGAAGGTACTTTAGGACAGCTGCAGTGGCACAGAGAGAGACAGCAGCTGCTGTTCTTGTGAACCACACAGATATTTGCCGTCAGAGCTGATGGTGGTTCAACTTTTCACCTCGCTGAGCAGAGAGTTACGTTTACTCTACATTTACTGGAACAAAGTCGTTTTTCTGTTTTCTTGTCCTGTATGGAGTATTTTGAAAATTCTGAAATTTTTATCAGACATGACAGTGAGGCTGCATTGTTTTCACCTTGAGAGTCTGGATGTGTGTGTGTGTGTGTGTGTGTGCAGTGAGAACATGTATAACAGAGCTGTGTCTGATTTAACAAATAGAGCAAATGTTTAGAGCTGGACTTATTTTGTCTTCTAGAGGCCACTTTGTGTCGTTTTAGTTGGACTTTGGATGGAGTTATGTTATTTTTAATATGAGAGCTCATTGCTCAGTTTAATGATACCTCTTTTTATCTGGCTGTTAACTCTTCCTGTCTGCAGTCTGTTGTTGTAGGTAGGCATGTGCGCATTATGGTGGCGGACAAGGGCAAAACATTTCCATTCAAACACATCCAAAAATAAAAAACAAATACAACAATGGAAAGGAAGCCAAAACAAATACAACAGTGATGTGAAAACAGAAACGATGCAAAACCAAAAACACACAAACTCCGAAAACAAATGCAACAGAAAAGAAAACACTGCACTTTTTTTACTGTACTGTACTTTTTCCATGTGTTTTTGTCATCGTTTCTGAATTTGCAGCATGTCTCTCCTAATGGAAATGTTTTGGGCCGTTGTTGTGCACCATAGCACATGCTTAGAAGCGAATTAGAGACACAGTTACTCATACACATGGCAGAGAAATCAGCCTACTCCAGGAATAATCTAGCTGGGTAAATCAGGTTTCCTTAATCCCCTACCAAAATTACAGAAACCAAGTTTGTGGTTTACATGAGATTTAAGAAATCAGCTTACTGCACACAGCAGACTGTAACCCGGTTACATAAAGGATAACTGTGGTTTATCTCAACCTGGCATATTTCCTATTTCTCTTGCTATTGTGGCTCTGTGGGTTGTGCTAACTTTGCACTTGTCACTTGTGTTGTGGCCTCATGGAGAAGCAGCATGAGCCTCCTACGGCTTTCGAAATAAACACTTGTTTCTGACCCAACAGTGAACAGAGAAAATAGCCACCTGGATCTTCTGTCTAATTGTGGCAGACAAAGCCTCTAGAAAGACACGATGAGAAGACAAACATGCTGAATGAATGTAGAAGAGGAAGAAGGAGTGAAACTGGAAGGAAATTAAAGGAGGAACTGCAGTTACTGCTGAGTTCTCAGACCACTCAGAGGCAATCACATTGCCATGCATACACAGTCCATGTGACCATTGCTAGCTAGTTTACAGCTAATGTCTGTACAGTAAGTTCACCGGCTGTTTGGACCAAACACACACAAACTGCAGTCACAAACAGTCAGACAGTGGTCAAATGTGTGTAAATGAGTCATGTTCACAACATGTAGCTACTACCTGAAAAGGAGATGAGATGCAGCAAATACAGAAATATAGATTAAAATGATATGTTATTGATAAAATTGTAGCGGCGCCATTTTCCTGAAATTGTTTTGATCATTTCACAGTCCATTCTGCTGATCTTGTGACATTGCAGTGGTAGAGTGATGTTGCAGAGTGTTGTGTCTTTTAAAACACAAACCATCTTTGGCTGAATACAGACACTGGGTTACAGAGACCACATAAACCAGACCTCATCCAAAAGTTTCATAGCTACCTTTACAACACTGACGATAATTAGCTACAACTGATATAACGATCGTCTGGTGTTGTCATTTCAGCTGGCAAAATGTTGAGTTATTTCATCCAGAGACAAGAGGAAGAGCACAGTATTTCTTTCTGTCTCCTCCTCACAGTGTCTATCCGTCTTGTTCCACCCTGTCCTCCACACTGATCAGCAACCACCTCCACATCATACATTGTTTTTCGCCTTGTTTGCTGAGAGACACTCTCAGCTGGTAAACAGCCTGGAGGGGCTCTTAGCACAACAATGACTGACCTTGGAGATCTGCTGTCATTTAAGCAACTATGTTCTCTGTCCTATTAGTATTTACTGGGACACATGGGAGTTTCCCCGTCAGAGTCTCACACACGTAGAACTTTCTAATCTTCTGATACTAATAGTACACATCCATTATATCCACAGAAACACAGTGGAGGACACTGATGTCTGGAGAAATTACAGGAAATGTCCACAATGACAACATTATACTGCCAAAATCCACGAGCACAAATGAGATCCAAGTCAAACAGCTACGCACGTGTTTTGTTTTTGTGAGGGCTTTCAAAAAAACCTCTGCTCGCACGAGCAATATTGTAGCCTGTGAGGAGGAAACCAAGCTGTGATTCCTCAGGAACATGAGACTGTTATCCTGGAGCATACATCTGCTATCACTGATCTGCTTGCAAAACTTTCACCAAGCAAGTGTGTGGACACTGTCACCATTGTAAGTGGTTTCACAAATGGCTCTTCTACATCTGTTCTCATGGATTTTGGTAGTATAAGGCCTTCGCCGTAACCTGCATCATATAGCACATAGCTAGGTTGCTGTAAAGGCACATATGTAACCAACACACACATACATGGAAGCACCAATTATGACTGTGGAAGCTCCCAGCAGTGGAGACGTACTTTACATTCACACAGAGTGACAGAATGTTGCTTTTAAAGTTTGACTGTGTCAAAGGGGATCCATGTCTCTGCCGCCTCCTTCGATCACGGCACACATTCTCCCCTATACCCCTACTCCACACACACACTTCCATCTCCACTCACAACACACATGCAAATTCAGACACACAAGCACACACAACTGCATTAAATTCTAACATACATGAAGCTTGTGACAGCACAGACGTTAAAGCGTTTTGACTGGTACAGCCAAGGCTGTACTCTGCCCCCATCCAGCCTGACAAATATCTACCCCGACACGGCAAAGAACACAAAGACAAGGAGGATCTGGGTCTATCTCTCTCTTTCAGTGCAGTCAGTTTGATATTGACTGTAGATGGAACATAAGGAGGATTCTCACTGTTCATCAGGAAAAAATGTCTTGCTAATTCTTCTCTGTAAAGCGCTGTGGCTCTGATGTGATCTCTGCTGAAAATAATGTTGTGCTGTTAATGACAGATTAATGAGCCAACTTGTGCTTTTCAACTGATCATTTTTGTTTCATCGTCATGCGTTTTTGTTTGTTTGTATTGTTTTGTTGATTTGTTTTTACACTACTTGCTTCTAATACTGATTTATAATTAGGTTCATAAGCTTATATTGTTGATGTAATGCATCATGAAGGTTTAACACACATGTTTAAGGGAGGCTCATGCAAATAATAGGAGGAGACATGATAACAGAAGATGACTGTGTTTTCTGCTCACTTTACACTTTACTTTAAGGTCACTCAATCTGCAGCTGCCAGGTTTACAGGGAAAAATCTGAACCTGTGAAGACAAAGTGTAAACACAGTACAGATACAGTTTGCAAACACCACAGTGAAGGCTGTAGAGGACAAAATAAGTACTGAATATGGACTTGTTCATGACTCAAAACTGGTTTTTAGAAAGGACAGTTAAGCATTTGGGATCTTATTAGAAAGCACAATATATGATTACTGCAATACAAATCAGTAGAGGACAGGGAGTTGTGTTCATCAGACTTGAAACATGAAAACTAAAGGTTTTGCACAGTATAACAGATACCACTAATTATATTAATCCAAGAAATTAGACATTACTATTGTTAGACACTGTAATGACCTAAGGTTAATACATTATCCTGCAATTTCTACCATCACTTCTGTGATTGCCCTCTGCTCTGAAATAGTTAGAATATGTCAAATAGGAAGAGGATGGAGGACAAATGTCACAGGGATTAATAAATTATAACTCAATGTACAATGAAATTAACATAACTGAAACATTTTTATTCCCATTAATTCAATTCCCAGTAGCTCAGGGGGGCACAGTTGCTGGTTAGTAAAATAATGTACAACAATATGTCACCGGGGCAACAGCAACCATTACCGTTTCAGTTTTGACTCCACATGGTCTCATTCAGAAGGACATGTTAAAACATGGTTGTTGAATTTTCTAAAACTTACTACAGGATCAGCTGGTACAAGCTGCTGGCTTGTTGGAGATTTCCCTGACACACTGTTTTCTCTCTCTCTCCCTGTCATCAGGAGTGTGTTGACTGCTGACTGGCTGTATTGTTTGTTGGGTGGCACTGAGCGCCATATCAGCAAGCAGCTCAAACTCTATTGGCAGGTGAGTAGGACAGATGGGCAATCAGCAGACGAGTTGGTGCGTGAATGATTATTGGTTAAAAGACTTGCCAACTCGGGTTTCACCAGCCTGTCAATCAGGGCTGTTTAGCATCCTCTGCCTGCTACATAAGGCCTGCTAAAGGGTTTATAATGAACCCACAAGGGCAAGATGAAAGTGTGCGTGTGTGTCTGTGTCCTGACCACACTCTTAACCTTAAAAATGGAACAGTAAAGGGCACGATCAGCCAGCATGTCCTCACATCAATACCTGACACTGGCTTCTGTACTCCCTGACCTCTCAGTCGCTGTGGAAAAACAACTTCAAGACCTGACACTTATTCGGCAGTTAACCAACTGTTACCAGTATAATCAATATTGGTTCATAACATCAGTCTGATATCTCTCCAGATATCTGGGGAAAAAAATCAAAAGTACAAACGTACACTTAATGTAGTGCAAGAATTCTGATCTGAAGTATTATCTTCTTGACTTTTGAGGATTTAAAAGTTGAAGCACCATTTAATTACTTGTTATAATTATATATTTAAACTGTCCAGTACAAACACAAATTTGCAAGTAGCTGAATATGAGTGGAAAATATATGTATAGAAAATAAACAGTTGTTATTTAAAGAGGCAGACGCAAAAGTAATTGAAATATCAGAAGAATTATAAACAAGGAAAGCAATTGAAATTTCAGTTTAAGATAAAGCGTTGCAGATGGATAGAGTGTTTTCTGGTATGTAAATAGTGACGGTGAGTAAAATGTCATTTATCGCAGCTGACCTGTCATTTCAAGAGTAAACAAGTTCAAGTATTAGTTGTCAGATGTGCAAAAACAAGCCTCAAAAAGTGCACAAATCAGCTTTCATTTATTTATCATAATTATGAGCAAAGAAGAGAATTTAAGCATTCTTCCCTACTATGAAAATTATGTGTAAACAGGTCAAAATATCTTAAAATGCAATAAAATGTTAATGTTAAATGTTAAGTGTGGACTGAAAAATACAAATTGATTTTTTAGCCAATTTTAAAGCTGTTAAAGCAGATTCCACAAATATAAACTCTCCAAACAAAAAATCCTTGAAAAAGTCAAGAACATTTGTAATTCATGAACATAAGACTCGAACTTCAAGTTTTAAAGGAAAAGGCAGTCCTCGAATGCCAGCCTTTACAAATGTTCTTTACTCTTTCAGTCCAACACAGGGAGCCTCACAGTAACCATCCTTTTACATAAACTGACAGGGTTTTTTTTTTTTAATTCTTTCTTAATCTTTGAGGTAGACTCTGTGCCTTTCAGGCTGACAGTGAGCAACCCAAAGTCCTTCAGTGAATGGAAAATATCAGACAGATTAAATGAAAGACCAAGGAATTGATTCAACTCCTCCACCTGTACAGAGTAAACTGCAGCTGAGTGTTTTCTTAATCCTCAGTCTCTTTCTGTAACAGCTCAAATGCTGTTTGAGGCAAAATACTGCAAAGAAACTGAAAATTAAGAAATTCCTGGAGTAACAAAACTGTGTGAAGCTGCTAATACGGCTTCACACAGTTACTCCAGGAATTTACAGTGCTACACTACAAACATCAGTGTGTCTGTATCTAAATATCCCTGCTCCAACCATTATTACCAGTGACCACAGGTTAAGGTACTTGAACCCATTATCTCATATATCTATTTTACATATAAACATTCTTAATTTTGGCATGACAGATATATTACAGAGAGAGACAGAGATCTCAATTGCGTTTCCATTAAGTGCACAATATCATGATATACTGTACGTTTAAGTTGACAGCAACTTCTGTCAGCTGAAGTTATTATCACTAATGTCTCGCTGTGGGGAGGAAATAAGTTAGGTGATGTGATTAAAGGGCCAACAGAACACTGAACTTTAACATAGGACACATAGGTGTCTTCATATTGTTTTTCTTCCTTTCTTTCTTTTTGATAATTTGTTGTTCTTTTGAAAGGCACAAGACAAATGATGTTTCAGACCTGTGTCATTCCAAAGGGCAAATAAAAATGATGTATTTTTAGTTTAATTTAAATTGACAATGCTTGTTTTTGCGCCTAACCATAACCTGAAGCTCTGATTTGGTCTCCACCAACTTCTGAGAAAATGATTTGGCTCTTTAACTGCTAAATGCTCCATTATAGTCACCAGAGACTGTCTCTAAAAAAATGTCTCTACAGGTCACCTCTGCAAGCCGATTACTATGACCCACATTTTATTGTTAGGAAACCTCTAGCATCTTTAGTAATTATGATAGGAGCAAAGGAGGAAGTCAGAGACGTAGTATAAAGAGTGAGAAAGATCCCATAAGGAGGAGGCCTGGGTGGATGCCGACACAGGAGATGGGAACACAGGAGATGGTACACCCCGGTTCAGTTCCCATTTTCAAACAATAGTCAGTGTTTCTTTTATCAGTTTCTTTCATCTTTCGTTCCACAACCTTAACTGCTTGTTTATTATCATGACTATGATGACAGATTTTCTCAAACCTTAACAAAGTGCTTATTTTAACAAAACTTATGATCTTTCCCTACACCTAACTGTACCTAAACCTACAGTGACAACAAACGTCTGGTATGCCTGCCTATACATATCTGAGGGTTGGAACAAATGACCTATACGGTTGTTTAGGTAGGAGGACTTGGTTGGTTCACCACATACTGTTTTTGCTGAGACTAACTGCCTGCTGCTGTTGCTGAAAATGAGGTTGATGAGAGCCGTGGCAATGAACCACACTAGTAAAGCTGCTGGATGTAAAGCTGTGAGCAGAGTCAAGTGCTGCCTAAAGTTGATAAAAAAGAGAGATTAAAATCAACCACACACTTGAGGCAAAGTTTGCTTCAGCAGCTTTTGGTATCTGCCTCACTCACCACAGTTCCACTGCCTCTGTCAGACTCACCAGGGGACAGGGGAAATTTCAGGTTGTTGTTTTGGATATAATATTTTTAGTTTAGGACTGAAGCTACCATTTTTGGCAGCAAGTCAGAGGTTCACCTGCTTTCAAAAAAGAAAGAGGGATCAAGGCAAAGAAAAAGGAAATCCTCAATGACTCTTTTTGTCTTCTTTTTTTTTTTGTTCCTCCTGTTGTCTTAGCCTTTTCCTTTCTTCCTCTGGGTGTCTAAGGACAGGGGAGAGAGGTGGCTTTAGCTCCTGGGACAACATAAAGGCTTTCCTCATTGCTTCCACCTGGACCAATGCCGTCTCTTTGTCTTCATGACTGTTTTAAGGATATTTGCCCCTCTGTATATGGATCTGTACATTTTCACCATCCAAGCTCGGCCATTTGCATTTGCTTGATGTGAGATAAGTGCAAGGAGAGTCTTAGTACACATCACATCAAGAGACATCTGTTCCCTGCTGTTCACTCAACCCCCTTCTCCATCCCAAGACTTTCAAGATGCAGTGTGAATATGTGGGCACAATGTGCATGTTCTGTTGGAGGATTCTAGTTTTAAAAAAGCTTATGCCAAGGAAGTCTCTTTATCAATCCCTCTACCACCACCATTGCCACCGAATATCTGCCTTTGTGGTTGTTACTCAGACCATTATAGGTGGAAATATGAGTTATTACAGCATACAACAATAAGATGATCTATCTGTGTCTGCCTCTGTGTAGCCAATCTATCCACAGGGCTGTCCCAAACCTTCTGGAGGCCCTCAGAGGAAATTCTGTTTGGGTTCACCCTCTGTTCTTTCTGCAGCACTTGTTTTCTCTAGCTTGCATCTTTCTTCATTCTCCTCAGATCTCTGATCAAACGCATCCAAACAGTTCCATATCCGTCCTATGAATATATTCATCTCCTCTTGACCTTACTTAATCCCCAGTGGTTTTCAGTTATGTGTCACTATGACCCGACAGTCTGCTGATTTTAATTGTAATCAAATGCTACAGCAACTGATTTCATTGCTTAGCTCTGTCTCTCGGGTTGAGAGTGTGCTAATTAGTGAGGGCAGCTGCTGATTTCTTTAGCTGGAATAAAAATCTGCAGACTCTGGGCACATAGTGGCAAACAACCCATTCATTCATGTACTTGAAGGCCAAACTGCAGAAGATTATTAACTATCTCAGTTGTCCTTTATTTATTTATTTTTTTTAATGAATGAAGTGCCACATTTATGAACGGCAGCTGAGGGGGTTGGCAGGATTATAAAGCACATGGCAGATCATGCCAGAGCGTGGGTTTCACATCCAGAGCCCCATCTGTGGTTAGGTTTGATCAACAGAAGCACTTTGGTTATGGTTAGTGAAAAATTGTGGTTTGGGTTAAATGTAAATACACACGTCGTGTCTTAGGTTACCTAACCTTAATCAAAATACTATGAGAGTCTAAACATAACCATAAAAATGAAAATAATGCTGTATGACCCGGAATTAGTGTGTGACTGGACCAACACAACTTCCTTCAAAGAGTGGGTGTTTGATCCACACCCAAGTACGATTGCTGTGTTCACATCTGCCCAAATGAACTGTATCAAGAGTCAGATTTAACTGGACAAAACAATGCAGGTTTGAAAAAACCCTTATTCCTAAAACAGTGCCTTTTGAAAGTGCAGATGTGCCAAATGTCCTCACTTTCAAGCATTCTCATGACCTTCATCAAATCTTTCCTGCTCTAGGCCATGCTGTGTGAGGCCCGACTCACTGAGAAAAACATCTCTGTGATTTACACACCATACTCTGGAGGTCCTACAGCCAAGGACATCACTCAAGCAGAAGAGACCTGCATGAAGCAGCATCCTGCCCTCACTGACTTCATATATACAGGTGTGTTTCAGGTCCAAACCTGGCTGTAGGGATTGTAATATTGGTCTGTTGGTCGTTCTGTCTACCACTTTGGTCCAGACTGAAATACTGGATGGATTGGCATGAAAGTTTGTACAGACATTCATTGTCCCCATATGATAAATCTTAATGTCTCTGATGATCCCCTGACTTCCTTGACAAGAATGAAATTTTTCAGTCATTTTTGCCAGTTCCACATTGCCCCTTTGTTCCAACACAGTTTACCACAGCTGCAACATCGCTTCTTCTCAGAGTCAAAATCCAAATACAGAAATCACACAGAAATCATACACAGCTGGCTACAGTCTGCAGAACTGAGTCTTATAAATCCATTTAGGAATCATATTAAAATGGTGCTACTTCTAACTTCAGGTTTCGTCTGAAAGTCATGAGATTCAGACTTTCTTCGTTACGCAGTAGGAAGTGATTGTTGTTTGTAGAGTGCAAACAAGAACCATTAAAGCCAAAGAAGCAGGATTTCAAAAACAAATAAGCTGTGGTGATATTCACCAGCACCCATCCTTAATAACTATATAATTTTTCACTGGACTAGTTGTGTAGTGCAGGATAAAGCTTGACTGATGTGATCTGATACTAAAGACTAAAGACAAGAATCTGAAGAGCTGAAATAAAGGGGCTTTCAGACCACCACCTCCATTGTTTTCAATGTAAACACGACGGAAGACGTAGGGGCGGCAACCAATGCTCTTGTGATGTGTGAAATGATACAGGAACTGATTTTATAGTAGTAGTAGGTATAGACACCAGCAGAGAACAGACAGATTGGTGAGGAGATTGTCCAGTCGTTATTATTATTATTATTATTATTATTATTTAGTAGTAGTAGTAGTATTAATATTACTAATTGTGCCATGTTTATAGTCATTTCTGCTATATTCAGCTACAGCCTGTTCTGTTCACATATGATGACACTCGCATGCATGGTTTGTTAATCTTGAATGATAGCTCCAACACATGCAGACACCCAGAGAAACATACACATGCCATCGTTTCACTGATAAAGTGTAGCCTGGGCTCTGAGTTTCTGTATATATGATCAACAGCAGTCATCAGTTTATGGAGAGTCCACAGACGCTCATCCTTGCAGCAATTCTTTGGGCACTGCACATCACTTAGATTTTACGCCTTATCTGCTGCACTCCAGGTTTCATGATGTAACTTCAAAACACTCGGTTATGAATAAATGAAGTGGTTTTATGCAGCTATGCTCTTCTTGACTATGTTCTCTAAACAAGGTTAGCTGTCAATGCTTTCTTTTGTGTTGTTTGACATTCTGAAAATATTATTTTTTAACATCCTAACATCCTTAGTGAGATCAGTAGATCAATAGTGATTAACCTAGTTAAGGATAAAAACTGGAAGCAGGAGGAAACAGCTAGCCCGGCTCCCTCCAAAATTAAAAAGAATATCTAGCAAAACCTCTAAAGTGTTAATTAATGCAGTATCTGTTTTTTTTTTTTCTTTTTAATCTGTACCCAAAGATAAAACTTAGAAAGAACAGCTTTTGGTTTAATGCAGAGTTAAATGTTATAACTCTTTCTTGATGCAAAACATTGCAACATTTTTCTAGTTGCCTGGTAACCTCACTGTTAGAACAAGAAGTCATTGTGCCCAGCGAAGAAATAGTTTTAGTGCATGACTCCCTATAAGGGGTGATATAACCTACGCTTTGACTCTGCACTGTCCTCTCCACTCCAATCTTCAGTGAGGACAAACTGACGATCATGTTTAACTGTTCCCTTAAACACACAGAGACGAAAAAAAATGATACTATGATCATTTATGTAAGTAGGAATACCAAACTACACCATCGTAAAATTAAGTAGGTAGAAGAGGATTGGAGAATACATGATGGCAATGCCATGGTAAAGGTTTGGTTGGATATAGGCACCAAACTAACTTGGTTGGTTTTATGGTTAGTTGAGGTTAGAGACCTTTGTTGTCATGGTTACAGTAATTTTATCAACCTATCCATCCACATTGACCTGTGTCGCCCAATAACATCACCCAGGTTCCTCCATTGCTCCCGTCATAATTACTACAGCCTCTAGAAGGCTTTGTCATTTGAATTTGATACCAAACAGGTCATTCTGGGGCATTAGCAGAAAAGACTAGTGCTGTTCCACATGACCACTAGATGTTGTTTAACAATGAATATGTAATTATGGATTGTAATAAGCTGCGTGCAAAAATGAACCATGGGGATGTCTTTTAACCAAACTAAGCAAAGTTAATGAAAGTCTAGAAAAGTTACATACACCCAAATCTCTTCTGTGTGGCCAGAAGTAATTCAGCTCTGAAAAGACAAGTGGATCTGAGGACAGGACAACTTCGTGACAGTAGACCACTACTATGGGACACACTAGGAGGAGGATATGGCACTCTGCTTGGAGTCTAGATGTTCTTTGCCTTTACGTACTCCATTATTTTCTTATTTCAGGACACCTTGACTGATATAAGAGACCAGTGCTGATGAAATTCTCAGAACTCCCCACTGAAACACTTGAATGCACCAGCGGAGTCCTCGGAAATGGTCCCTCTACCTCAGGAATCTCAAACTCTCCGCTGAGAATTGTAATGAAATTATATTAGGTGAAGTGTCCGCCTCACATCCAGAGATCATAAATTCCCCAGTATGAACCCCAGACTTCTTCCTCCTCCTCTTCCTTCTTTTTGTCCTTTCTAGCACATCTCCAATCCATCTCTACTTTTGTCTCCTCTTCACCTTTTTCTTTAATAGTCCAAGATGATATTTTCTCTCCTCTCCTCCTCCTCTCCTTCTTCCTCCACTTTACTCCTTTGCACTGTCCCAAAGACCTTAGCATTAACTTTCTCCTGAGGTACCATTTATCACAGATTGGATATATCCTGTTATCTAGTTCCTCTGGAGGGTACTCCATCTCGGAGTCCCTGCTGGAGCAGAATCTCAAACCTCCAACAATTTCTTTCTGGTTATCACTTCCACTATCATAAGACCTATGACACTAACTGATGTACTCAGTAGTCAGGGGGGTGAGAGAGAAGAAATGAATAACATCGAAGTGGGACATCGACTTAGAAGTATATATATTTACAGGTATATTTTTTTTGTTTTTCCGTTTCTTCTGTCCCTCCAGTTCTTTTGACTGGAATATTTACTAGTATTACAACATGACCAGTATAACAATTCTTCTCCATTCAAACCACAGAAGACCAATTAGAACAAGGGCTAGATCAAAACTCTAGCTCTATAACTCAGTGGCTGTGATCTACAGCACACCACATAGTACAGCTGTCAGGTAATTAAATGTAGAATGTATTAAAGCTACAATAAATAAAACTAAATTTTTTTGACCACTTTGGGGAAAAAATATTCTCTATATTATTGCCCTATAAAGTTAGAAAACTATTTTAGGGC
The DNA here is from genome assembly GCA_037833715.1 of Toxotes lorentzi. Classification (NCBI taxonomy): domain Eukaryota; kingdom Metazoa; phylum Chordata; class Actinopteri; family Toxotidae; genus Toxotes; species Toxotes lorentzi. The sequence continues at coordinate 24,627,487 of JBBMJY010000022.1, forward strand.
TGAAGCATTTAATCTATAAATAGAAAATTGATTTGCAATAATTGTATTAATTAATTTTTTTTTAAAGATTAACTTAGAAAATAATTGACAGATGAATTGAAAATGTAAAAAAAAATTGCAGTTGCAGCCACAGGTGCTGGCAGTTTATGGATCATGCTGGGACTCAGGAAATCAGGAAACCCTCTGCTTCCACACAAGAGCTGACTTTGGTTAGTGTAGTAACCAGCGTGTGGACACAACCATAGTTCTTCATATCCAAACAGAATAATTAAGACAGAGGCCACTAATGAATTTTAATCAAAAAAACTCCATGAGTCCCACAGAAATAAACAAACAGTGACAATGATGCCCACTGATCCCCCTTCCCTTAACAGGTCAGTTGGTAAATATTGTAAATATGGGGTCTCCGAAACAAACCCAAAAGATGTTTTGATGTATGCCTGAATTTGGCTCCATACTAACTCTCCATCAGCTCCTCTCAGTATATCTGGATATAAAGTTTTTAGAAAGGACTGGACTGAGAGTAGAGGCAGAGGGGGGTCTGTTTTATATCAAAGAGCATCAGATCCAGTGGTCCTGTTCTAATGAACTTGAGTGTACTGGTCTTCTCCTCAGACTAGAATAGAACTAGAATACTATTACTGAAATTTACCAGCCACCTGCTGTCTTTTTGAGAAGCTTAAGACCTTGCTAATGTAATTTTGAATAGGAAATCATTATATTATGTAATTTTATTAGAAGATTTTAGTAAAGACTTGGTCCAGTTGGTAAAGGGACCAACACAAACAACTTACTCAAGTCAGACGCAAATTGATCTTGCGCTTAATATGATGACTGGTTTGTCCCAAGGAGGAAAACTGGCAAGAATGCCTTCACAATAAGAGGTTCCCAGTTTTGAAACATCATTCCATTAATATACACCATAGTGATTTTTACCACAGTTTTGCATGTAGCTAATCTTAAAACATGGCAACCAGGCCTGTGTTTGTCATTGCATCCCTTCTGGTTGTGCCTAAGGTGTGTCATCTGTAATTATGATTGATTTTATGTTGCAATTTTTTAAGTGCCTGCACTGATTGTCAGCTTAACATTGTTTTTTTTTATTTTTTATTAACTACCTGATTTGTGCATGTCCCTAATTTGCATGATGGTTTCCTTAGTCCTCTAAGCTTTTTATTCTCTTCAAAATGCTCTTTCCTGTGATTATATTTATTTGCTCTGTGTTTTATTGTCATTTTAATGGCTAATTTAAATTTGACCAGTGGAAACCAGGCCAGGATTTAATAATTGGACTTTTTGGCTTTACAGCAATGTTGATTAATGTGCACTGTCAGTGGAAAATAACCAAAATAATAAGAAATAAATCAACATTAAGATTCATTTTCACTATTATCATGATCACAGATAACCAAGCTTTTAAACAATGATTACCAATGGTATTTTCTACACATATAGATATACACAGCATTTATGATAGTGATATAGTTATAATAAGACATCTTTGTCTTATTATAACTGGTCATCTATGACCCAGTGACTTCAAACAGGAATAAGCAGGTGTGAGAAATCATTGTATGTATCTAATGACTATGTGTTGCTGCTACTAAGACTCAGTCCATGGAAATCAACTGAGATTCATCTCATCTTTCCTTCTATATGGTATCTTATTTTTTTTAAATAAGGCATCAAAGTATCTCATGTGGTAGCCTGACATAGGTGTAAAGTTATTTATATGCTTCATACTTCAGACTCAAAATACAACCACTGTGCTCTAGAGTGAAGAGAAACAAGCCTGACCCTACTTGGGTCACAAATAACAGTCAGCATCACACTGGGAGCTGTAAAGTTCACTGTTCACATCGAATGTTAATGTAGTGGCTGCACTACAATCAAAACAGCTGCAGCCCCTTTGGCAAATCAAAACACTTGACTTCTGAAATATATTCAGATCCCAACACTGACCATCCTGACCTGTACTTATCATTCTCCTCTTTCATTTTCCTCAGACCCCAGAGGTGGCCACATCCTTCCCCAGACCACTGACTGGCTGTCTGCTTCAGGTGTAACCCAGAATTACCTCATCACCCTGAGCTTTAGGAGGAGAGAGGATGGCCTCTTCCTCAAGAAGATATACTCAAGGATCTGGCCTTTTCTCCCAGGTTTGTGTACAGTATGTATGTGTATTGAATCATTCTTATCTACTCATGCTGACAATACGTCAGCTAGTTACGCACTTTATTGCTTATGGTATTTTAATATTCAATGAATAAATATTGATGCAAACTACTAAACCCACTGAACCTGAATGTGAATACAGACACTTTGAGCTATTAAAAGTTGATTTAACACACTGTTGCACATCATGGAAGTCATCAAGCCCCATTGGCGGTAACCAAACCATGTACTGCAGTTCATTTCATGTAAGGCAAATTTTTACATGTTAAGGGTAGTACCATCATTAGGGGAGTAGAAAATGATCCTGATTCTGTGGCCCCATCCTGGAAAAGAGCCCACTTTTTTTCTCCAGCAGGATTATTTTAGGGTTGATAAGTGGCAGGACTCAGTATGAAGGTGTCAGCAGGTCCATGAGGTGGCCCGTCCCCTGCAATAGCACAGGGATACAGTCATACATTTATAGGAAAACTCCAAATTGGTACCATGCTTGGCCTCATAAGACAAATTCAGACCCACTAAAGAGATGCATTAATAAACGTGGCTCCTTGATTCATTTGAATGGAAACACCCTGCTGACTCAGTGGGAGTACCAACACAGGAGGTATGGGGTTGTCTGACAAAAACATTTAACCTGGCTCAGCTTTTGCTGGACCACAATTAACTGCATTGGTCAATCAGTTGCACATGAGAACAAATTCCCGGTAGATTAGTGAACACCATACTTCTACTGTTTACCTGTCAGTAATTGCAAATGGGATCTGTGAACAGTGAACCTCATTGCTAAAAAAGAAATTTGTTTCTAACATGTCAGGTCCTCTCACTTTCAGTTTCACCTCCAAATGTGGTTTAGATAATCTGGATAATTGGATATTTGCAGTCACGTTTTTTGCCCCATTGGACTTCATTGTAATGATGAAGTGTTCTCAGATCTCAGCGATTACTGTGGTGATAACAGACAGAAATGATGAATTATAAAGACCCAAGTTGTAACAAATCGGGGTAACCTCTGAATGAATAACTACTATAACTGACAAAAAATGACTAAAAAGCAGAGAACATATTGTATGTTGGTCTAACTGCATAAACATTTACATGGCTAAATTTCAAAGCATACTATACACTTAATATTAACACGAACTAACTTCACAACATACAGGGTATCACACTTCATTACCCACTTTTCTTTCAAAAGAAAGCAGGTTAGTGGGTCATAGTTGCTGCTGTTCCAAAAAGGGGAATCAAGCATGAGTAAAAGGAAGTGGCCAAAAGATCTATGCTATTGTATTTACTATGCTTACAGGGGAATAGCCAGGCCAAGATGTGTGTGTGTGTGTGTATGTGTGTGTGTTTGTTTAGCAGGGCTTTGTAGTGCCATGCCTGCTGGGGTGGTGGTTTCTGTGCAGTCTGTAGTATATATAGGACATCAATCTCTTACATAGCCAGTACCATACAATGGCAGTAAACAATGGATGCCTGAGTTCAGTATGCTTGTGGCCAAGTTTATCTGATTTGCTGCTGGAATCTCAATGATCTCCAAATATTTCAGAGGCAAAAAAGAACTTTGACATATTTTACTCAACTAGAGGCCAGCTACCAAGCCTTTAGTTGAATTTAAATTAGACAAAAAAATAGGCTTATTAAGAAGGAGAAGTTTATTTTCAAACTCAGAACAGTGAGATTTTAATGAATGTTTCAAAATGCTGCAGAAACAAGTCAATAGGCGAGCAGGTCTCAAATAACTGGCATAAAAGGAAAAATCATTGACATTTCCTAAAATATGGCAGATTTTAAAAACAGTTAGTGCATGTATAAGTGTAAGTAATGCTAATGACTGGTGTCTTTGTCTGTTCTGTTATAAAAGACATAAGAGAAGAAGGAGTGCAAGGAGAGCAAGAGATGGAAACTCAGAAGTTATGTGGCATGTACGAGAAGATCCTGCCCATCCTGGATCTGATGCAGGCCACCCAGATTAATGTGAGTAGAAGAAGAGACACACAAACACAAAAGAAACTCATGTACTGCACAAACAGTTGTATATGACTATCCCGACAAACAAAACACATGGGTTACACACAATGGATTACACAAGCTGATTTATATCACCTTATAATGTTGATATGACTAATGTGTTAGCAAACAGTTTCCTTGTAACACATATATATATATATATATATATATATATAAACCACCTTTAGCAGTCCCACTGTGCTCACTGTCCAGCTAACTGTGTCCACTGTCTGGTGATGTGCATGTAGTGCACGGTCAGTTAATCAGAGCTTTTCACTGAAAAGAGCTGCCTGCTGCATCTCAAAAGGAGGATTGATGAGAGTGGTGAGGCTGAACTAAACAATGCGGCCGTGGGCCATAAAACCAAAGGAGTTGAATTGTGCTATATTGTTCTAAAGCTTTGCGAGCTACAGGGTTGGGTGATAAATCTCTGTGACAGCTGACACGTTACACGCAGTCATTAAATCCTTTGTTAATATAAAAATATTGATCAGTGCAGTTAAGACACGAGCAAATAACATCTTTTTTATATACTCAGTGATAAGAAAAATAGAAACCACTCTACACTAATATAATCAACCAGTGATTGAGTCAGAGATGTTGATTCAGCTTCATAGTCATTGAGTTAAGGAACACATTATATTGACTGGTGTTTCTGCTGTTTTTTGTATGTAAACGAGGAGGAGAAAATATTTGAGCCACTTAAATATGAAGTCTGATTCAACCCTTCTAGCATAGCTTAAATACAAATTAAGTCATTTTTAACAAGGGCTGGTTTTTGTGAACCTTTATTTTATTATAAGATGCTGAGAAGTACTGAAATGTGGCATCATGTCAGATTAACAATCTTAAACTTACTATACCACTACAGTTTAGACTGTATCATTTGTCAGCTTTGGCTGTTTTTGTTCAGTAAACATGTTTAGCAGAAAAACAGTGGGTGTGACTTTGGTATTGGGATCAAAACTAACTTATCTTACCTGCACTTTGATCATACAGCATCCAGTTCTCAAATGATACTTGGGAATACATCTTAACACTAACGGACTCAGTTGTTATCTGCCTTCCTTGGCACAGACTTCAGAGCTCGCTGGCTACCCTCCAAAATGGGCTTAATCATCCACAGCTGCAACAGTCCCACAAATTCTCAAAGCTCCATGTCCATTAATTCATTGTCTTGATTACACAACATCCAAACAGCATACTACTTCTTGATATGATTTGCTCAGTTTGTTCAGCATTTCATGTGCAAGAGCATGTGCTGTTAGCCCAGTGGCTGAATGAACGTCTTTCATAAAAGTGCTCACCTGCGAGGAAACCGTTCACCAGGCGAACAGGGGGGATATCACAGCAGAGCTGTAATCAAGCCAGAGTTTCTGCTAGAGGTTTGAAGACCCAGAGAAGGAACTTTGAGAAAGTTTAGAGGTTTAGAAGAGTGAAGGTGATAAAGGAAAAGAACAGGATGTTTGACGTTAGTGGTCAAAGCTGTGCCGGTGGTCGAACAGTCAAATCCTCATTCACACTGCTTTGCTTTCTGTTCATCTCGTTCTTGGAGCTGACGTTATTCAGTTTGTGAACTGAGAATGGTACATTCAGTCAACGACTAATCATAATTAGCACTGACCATGAATGAGTTTCTTCTCTCAAACAGCATGCACATCTGTTGCTTCATTATGTGCCTTCACCTCCTTGCTGTCGGCAAGCATGCCATTCATTTATCTTGATTTCCATCTTTGTTACTTTATTACTCATTTCCTTCAAGATTAATTTCTATATGCTGACAAAAGAGCTTCAGATATAAATATTCTGTTTTTCCTACATAGCAGTGTGTTCTAGTTTTCCTCTCAACATGCTTCAGTAGCTGTGTTTCTGAAAAATGCCCAGAATACTGGACATGATTACATCATAGAGGTGAAATGGGTACATTAAATTACAGAAAGAATAGTGGCTGACCGTGACAGTTCATTCTATAGTAATTCACCTGAGGTATTCTTATTTGCTTTTTGCAGAGCACACTTCCTATGGATGCATCAGTGGATCAGTCTGTTCCATAGACCTTTTTAACGACTAATATTTTGACACAGGTGTGTCTGATAACATCCATTAACATATTTCAAAAGAGATAACGTAGAAGTTGTATGTTCCATCATTGTAATGAATAACATGGAGTCTATGGACCTATTACAATCAGAAACTGTACAGAATTGGAGGGTATCCTGTCTTTACCATGACCACTTGCCAACAAAATGCCAAATGTCATCAAATTAAAAATATCAGTCATTAATTTACACATAACTAATTTTGCTCTCACTTTTCTACTTTGTGTTGATAGGCAACAACTAAACAATAATGTAAGATAAGATGCCTTTTATTGTTACTGTTTTCCAGATACAAAGAAAGTTCAGATTTGTTAATATAATGTGTAGATAATGTGTTCACAAGGCTGAGTCTGCAGTTTTATAATCCCGACAAGTTTTGAAACCATGACAAAGAGAAATTTAATGACCGCTGTCAATCTCAAGAACAGAGAACACTACTGCATTCGGCTACATGGTGTTATTAAAACGGTCTCTCCAGTGGAGATAACATTGCGGAGCGTACTCTCGCTCCCGCAAACAGGATGGTCCCCTCTCCTCTCCTTTGCTAATTACTGGAGTGGTGACATCATTAATGTTATTAGTTCGATGTGTGCTCATACTGCAACAGCAAATCAACACGTCTGCTGAGATGCATAATCCTGTCTACTTATTCTTGGATCAGATGGTTCCTGACTTAAATCAATTAAATGTCGAGCTGATTATGCAAAAACACATCATCGTTGTTGCAAATAGGATCCAAGCTGAACTGTTTAATACACTCTGGGTATACACTGACGTAGGTAACATTGCAGAGCCACCACAACTGCGTCAGATCACGACAGTAAGTGAAGACTAGCAAACATACAAATGTAAAGGAGGAAGACAGATCGAGATGTGATGAAAGAGGAGGTGCAGTGGAGTGTCTGTAGTGAAATGATTTGGCCAGACCTCCACAGACTCACACACAGGCTTTAATCCCTCTCAGAACTGTCCAACTCAAGTAGCACTGCCTACAGGCTGTGGGAAGATGGAGATGGCTGCCCAGCCCTGCTCACATCCAGTGCATCACTGTGCTTTGTTCAGAGCACATGGGAAATTCAGAACCTTACAATGCCCAGTTTATTTTGTCCTAGCAATTATTTTCCAACCGGGTCGCCTAAAAGTGACGTTCCTCTACAAATACTGCAACAGCAAATACATTTTGTAGGAAACATAACTGCGACCAAATTACCTTTTCTATTACATTGTCTACAATATGTTAATTAATGTATCTGGCAAATTGCAAATTTGTTGATACAGAATGTATTAATAAACTGTTTCACACATATACACACACATTGGAAAATATCTGATCTTGCAGTACAACATTGTGTACAACACTTGAAATGGTCACCCCTTTTTTTTTCTGATTTACTGCTGTTTATTTCCTAGATTCTACATTTACCTTGTGGCTGAATTTGTGGTTTGCTGTGTAAAATGGATTTATACTTGTTTATTTGTTGAACATGCTGGAAAAGTGGCTGAAGCCAGTGCACTTTCATTCTGAGACAGTGACACCAAAACCCTGTGTTTATTCTTGTTGCTGATACTGTTTAAGTTGGATTTTTCTTTAAATGTCAAACTGTGTTTCCCTAATGAGTGAGGGCATTGCTTCATGATATTAGTTTCCAAGTACCTGCATGTGCCTGTGTGTGTCTGTGTGTATGTCCTCAGGCAACCACAGGAGTGCATAGTGAAAATTTCTTTTCATCTATGTACTGAAAAATCAAAAATCTGCTGTGAACTCTGTGAGAGTTGTGAACACCTGCCCTTATCTATCAGCCCATCTTCTCTCCTTGTTTCCTTCTTTCTTGCTCAATAATAGTAGTGCCACAAGTACAGCACAGAGACACAGTGACCTGTGTGTGCTCATGTCTGTGTTGGTGCATGTATGTCCTTTAGACTCCATTAACCTCCACCAGCCAGGAGTCATCTGAGACTTGGGGAGAAGAATGTGTCCTACAAAACAGAATGAGAACACAAAGAAATGGTAGAGGAAGAATGACAGTTTTTCCACCATGAATTCGAGCCCATTCTTTAATTGTTGCTAGGCTGAGCAGCGAGTCCTGTGTGTGTGTGTGTGTGTGTGTGTGTGTGTGTGTGTGTGTGTGTGTGTGTGTGTGTGTGTGTGTGTGTGTG
>JBBMJY010000022.1:24636024-24648431 GCA_037833715.1 Toxotes lorentzi
TGTGTGTGTGTGTGTGTGTGTGTGTGTGTGTGTGTGTGTGTGTGTGTGTGTGTGTGTGTGTGTGTGTGTGTTGACTCCAGGGCATGACATGCTGACCATCTCTATGAAGTCTGCTTTTCACTACACAGGGGAAAGGAAACTAGAGTCCTTGCAGTCTTCTTATTCAGTACTAACCTGACAAAAGCCTTCCTGTTCATTAGTATAGTTTGCGGTACTTTCCTTATTCCTATTAATATTTGGTAACACAGCTACAGGATCTAAATGTCTGTTAGTCTCTGAGCATCACAGAGCAGAACTACACTCAAAATAAAGCAAAAAGAGAAATTCCTCAGGTTCATACACATACACTTGTACAAAAACATATACTGCCCCTCCATAAAGTTAGGGGACACTGGATCCTGCACCTACCATACTGCCACCTAGCACTGTCTTTTCTTTATTAGTGTTATTTTATCCAACATGACAAAGTTACTTTAAGAGGAAATGAAATGAGCATTAGCTGTTTTCAAAAGCTGAGTATGTCACAGTATGAAGAGCAAACTGACCTTTTTGTGTAAAAGTGTTGCAGTTGCCCATTAAATTTGAAGGTCTGTTAACAAACATGTTTCTTCATAGCCTACTTGTTTAATGATGAAACATTCAGTTTATCAGTTTAGTAGACAGACAAAAACTATTGATAAATTGCTAAATGTAGATTAATTAATTGTTCAAGTCATTTATCAAGAAAAAAATCCTAATATTGTATTTTAATATTGCATTATAATATATTCATATTATATATTTTTGGGATTTGGACTGATGGTCATACAAAACAAGGCGTTTGAAGAAAGGGAGTGTGATGCCTTGTATAGTTTAAAGTGACATTAAACTATTTTCTGATATTTGATAAATTAATCAAATAATCAGAGATTGAAACAAATAAGCAACAGATTAATTGATAATTAAAATAGCCGTTTGATGAGAAAATAAACAAGCACTATACTTATTATCCCACCTATGTGTTGTAAACATCTATGGCTGACTATGGACTATAACTTGGATCTGGGAAGTTGGTCTGCAAAAATTTACCAGAGTTGTTACTAGTTGTGTGGACACAGATTTCCATGCAGTGAGTGACTAACAGTCATTTGAATATGCTCACTCTCAGTTGTATCTACAGTACCATAAAATGAATCTCCAATGCAGATGTTTACTTATTCTTGTTCTTCGGTTATTTCTTTACCACCTGGTCTACACAATTATCACTTCCTCAATGCATCCTCATTACAGGGAATTTGGGGATTTAGTTTTGCTGCCTGTAATTAAGCCATTCATCTCATTATATTCTCATGGCTCTATCTTAACTATCAAACTTACAATTTGAAGTTTCAAGATTCATTCACTGTAGTTTGTCAGGTATATTTCATCCATCCTAACCATCCTCATCAGTGGCTTTGTAAACTTTTTTTGTCAGCATAGAGTTCCTCATTACTGAACCAATATCCAGTACTTTAAGGCATATGCACCAACAGCCACACGAAGAGCTGACAAACATCAAACAGCAGTAAACTGGTGGAAAATTGTCACACAGCAGGACTCTGACAGATGGAGAGGGGGTGGCAGATGCAAACAATTGAACCAGCCTGATATTTCTTTTTTACTTTCTACCATGGTAATGTGTGAAATTTTGAATATGCAGTAGCAAACAGCATGAGGAATAACAGCATAGACAAGTAATATTGCTTTTGAAACTGAACTGCTCCTTAATCCAAAATATAAATTGGCTAAAGAATTGTTCTTATTGAATTTGTAGATTACCCTCATAAGTCATAACTTACAGAGCTAACTTTTCTGTTCAATTAAGCAAATTCAATGTGCCAAAAAAAATCAGAGCAGGAATTGATGAGGCAGGTAAGTGTCTATTCATCCATCTTGCCAGTACATTAATCAGACATTATGAGGTGGTGTCATTGGCCACTTTGCCAACATACTGCCTTGGTGCAGCTGGTGTTTCATTGTAGGCATCATCTGTGTGTCTGTATACAGTGATTATTGGCACCTTTAAAACTAAACCAGTTCCAGTGGCCTTCCACAGAGATTGCTGACAAATGGTATGGAAAGGATTCATCTATTCCCACCCAAGAACCCAAGTGTTGCTGTCATGAGCACAGTAATAGTTTTTTTTTGTTTGTTTTTTTTTTTTTAAACTTTTGGCTTTGTAATCTGAAACAACTGCCAACGTGACTGCTCCACACAGCTCCCTGACCAGTCACTGCCAACTCTCCTCCAATGAGACTGACTTTTGGCTGCTCAAAAATTTGCAAGATGGTGCCAGATGACATTAAATGCTAATTTGCATATAATACTACCTGTCTCCCAGCTAAGAACAGATCACGGGGAGCACTGTGATGAGACCTCTGTGGATTTGTCAGCAAGTAGTGCACATGTACATGCATCAGTATCAGCTGTGCCAATTTGCCACAAAACACTCAGGGAGTCAACACATTAACAATGCTCCCTGTGGTTGTTTGTCAAAACTTACTTTTCAGAACGTCTGAAATGTGATAAATGTGGCAACAGAGTCATGAAGTTTGTATGAACAACTAACTAGTCTGAAAACAAGACTATAGTCTACAGCCAGCAGCTCTGTGAAGCTGTAAAACAAACAAACAAAAAAAAGACGTCCCTCTTCTTTTACATTCCCTCCAGGTTTTTATTCATATCACTCGTAGTAAAGTTAATGTAAACATGTAATGTAAACATGAAAACTAAGCATGAAGGTGTTAGATGTGTGGTAGTATTCATTTCATTATTTGACTGCAAGGATAGTAGAGAAAGTAATATGAATAAATATTAGGACTCCTTAAAGATGTTATGAAATGTCTAGTGTGCTTATTTTTTCTTATATTAGGGAATAAAGAGAAGTGAATATTACATTACATGCATACACTATTTTTGTATCACTGCACTGTCAAAAAAAAGTTGAGAAAACTTAAAAATGTAGAGCAACCAGCTGCAAAGACTGAGTTTACGCAACTGAGGGCTAATGCATTGTGTCAACTTAGGTTGTTGGGTAAGAACTTTGGTAGTTCTTAAATTCAAACATATTACTATTCAGATCAACTCATGTACTCCATACTTAATTATACACTATAAACAGGAAAGTGTATGTTCTTATACTTTGCAATTATACATAAACAGCACTGCAGTTTTTGTTGAGAACTTTACTTTTAAAGTTTTGCACTTCAACTTCACTGCCCAGTAGTTGAGTATACTCAAAAATCCTTTGCAACATTGCTTTAATTTTTAACCAGTTTACTGTTTTGATGTGGAAAAGTCAATACTAAAAGAAAACCAAAAATGTCTTGATACATTAAATGTTTAATAAGAACAGGCTTTCTGTAAACCAACATCCATTTCTCTGTATGATCTGTGTCAATGTGGCATTAGAACGGTAAACAGCAAAGACAAATTTCTCAGAAGGTCTCTATCAGATGTGTTTGTACTCATTATGGTGTTAGAGTCTTCATAACACGTAGTTTTTTTCTGTCATACTGTTTCGTGTCGTTAGTGCTCAGTCTACCTTTCAGTGAAGAAAGAACTTTATTGAGAAGATTGTTTCTCTGAAATGCATAAGACATTACAGGATAGTTATCATTAAGGTCTTCTGGCTCAAGGATTTCAATGTCAGTTGTTTCAGACACCCCGTAACACCTGAAACATTGAGCTTACTACACAAAAAAAAAAAAAAATCAGCTCTCTGCACAAGAAAGAGACCTTGCTGAAGATTAAGAAGAACAGTAACAGGTTTGAATAAGCCACCACGTTGCCAAGCAGACAAAACCGTGCCTTCAGTGAAGAGGGCCCCATACTGATGTGCATCTGAAGCAAGAGAGTGCTTCAGGTGCCGGTATTTTATTTACGGCATTCCTCTGTGGGATGCCTAAACCACACATGCTGACTGTTTTGATGTTCTGCTCTAACAAGGAAGGCGATAAGAGGCTTGGACCACTGAAGTAGCACACCATCATTAGCTGGGGCTTGGTTGCCAGGGTGAGCAGAGTATTTTTGAAGTTGTAGATATCATGCATCACCTTCTTGAAAAAGCTGTGTTTGGCCTCAGATCTCAGGGTCCATAGCTTTACTAATGGCCCAAAGCAGCATATCAAGTTGGGGGTAGATCTCCACAAAGCGGTGTTTTGGTCATGATCTCAGGCTGGGAAGGATCCCTCTGAGTAACTCCCTAACCCTCCCTTTCAAGGAAACTCAAGCTAGTGTCTGATAAGTCTGCTGATACCACCAACTCAGCTATCTTTTAACACCAAGTACACTCTGACAGCCAGTCTCTCTTTTGAGTTGTGTTCCTCAACAGTTCTCAATTTAAAATGGCAGAAAATGTTCACCCATCATTGTACTCTGCATCTATTCCTCTTCCTCCATCTGTGGCAGATCAGGTGGAGTTGTTGGGGATGGTACAGGTTGTCTAAAATCATTAACACTAAGATTTGTGCTCCCACCTTGCATGACTACTGAAAGATCAACGGATGGAACTTGTGTGCCTTGCACTGCAGGTTTACCAGACCATTTATGTGCTCATGAAAGGTGGGATTTCACACACCAATTGTCTCTAAAGTGCACATGCTGTCTGTAAATTGCTCCTGGTAAAGCCTGCAATGCTTTAAGAGCACATCCTGACTGGGGTGGTAAAATGTGCATGCTTTGCACCCCATCCCAATGAAGCAAAGATAAGGAACAATGTGAAAACTGTCAAAACAGCTTGCAAATCTAACATCAGGCCATTTCGAAATATGTTTGTGTAGCATGCACATCTGCTTGGTTTCAAAACTGCACACAGACTGTAAAACCTTCATCAACACAGGCAATAAATAGTCAAGTAGTAATCATAACTTTTTATAAAACAGAAGCCATAGCATTTGGCCTGAATTTATTACCTTAGATTTAAACAGAACTGAGAATCTAAAAGACAATTCCAGCACATCAATAACATCTAAACAGTAACACACCCTAACTATGTAAAAGATAAGTCATGAACATGTTCTTTTCAAAATATACAAAGTTTTACAAAAGCCTCTGTGCAGCCCGCTCCACAAGTTTGACAAACAGAATGAGTGAAGGTGCAGAGGAGGTGATTAGAAAAAGCAACACACCTTTCTGCTGTTCATGCCCCCTTTGACAAGAATTGTAAAATATTATTTCTGCAACTAATAAAGTTTTGTCTTTATTAGGGAAAACAGGCTTAGGAGTCTTTCCAGGAACAAAAAATAAATAAATTGGGTTGCACAGAACAGTGTGTTGCTTTATGTTGTGGCAGCAGGGTAACCAGAGCACAGGGAATAGAACCCAAACGTAGATGCCAAGGCAGAACTTATGCAGATCAATGATTTATTATGAACAAAGACTTACGGAGTGGTGAGGCCAGCAGGGGTCAAATGCCAGTGGAGGCGTGTCAAACGAATCCAGAAGATGCACAAGAAAGAGGTCCAAAAACAGAGAAGTCAAAACAAAAAACCAGGACATGAAGCATACAGTAAAGCAGCATGTTGTTATGGCAACTAAAAAGGGAGAGGACAAGGTGATACATACACTGAAAACTAATTAACTGATGAGACTGTTAACTAGTTCCTTAATTTTACTTTCTGGCAAGACTAAGTGATCTTGGCAGACTGAATGGCAGGCACCCCACAGTCATGTCATGCATGAGCCTGTAGATTTGCATGACTTCTGACTTCACACAAAACTTCATATTGAACCCATGCTCTCCATTTAAAGGTGGATTAGATCAGAGAATGCAACAGGTTAAACCAATTAGGGTGGGGCAGACAATTAAAAAAGGAGGGAAACCAGACAAAGACAGGAAGTAGATGGGGACTGATACACAAGGGCTAGGGCTTCAAAATAAAAGAGGAAGTACTAGCAAAACCCATGAACAGGAACACAACAACAGGATTTTCATCGAAACATGAAATACTGAACAAACTCAAGAACCCAAAAAACAAAAATTACATGATTACTAAAATCTACCCCAGGGGTTAAAGAACCAAAACTCAAGAAACTAGAGACGAGTCCTCAAGAGACCAAAATCAGAGATTTCAAAACAAAACAGGAAGCTACTAACAAAACTTAAACTAAACAAGAGTCTTCAAACAGTCCACAATGATTTTTAACAGAAATCCAAACAGAACTCAAAACTCGCCCATGGCAGTTTTGAGTCCAAACTCCATCCAAAGTCCATAACAGTTCACCCAAAAAGTCCAAAACAGACTTTATCAAAAGTCAAAAAGAGTTCATAACCTTCAAAAACAGCTCCCTCAGGGACTGATCATACCACACTTATGTCGAGCAGATAATGTTTACCCTGGACATTATCTTAGTTCAGCATGTTTGGATGCTGGCACCTGCTAACACACAAATTATCATTGAAAGCAAAGTATAGCTGGGTCTGATGGGAATGTTAGCAGTTTAGCAGAAACTTTCTGAATCCAACAATTCGACACTGACACCCACATCACACATTGACCGGCCAACTGTGCAGAGGGGAGAAAGGAGAGAGAGTTTGACCTTTGGTACGATGGTATTTTCCAAACGTGTGTGTTGTGTGTTTAGTCACACATCTGCCTTGTTTTTTGTGTGTGTCCTGATATCACTTAAGGTTATAAGGTTATATCTACTCACATTATCATCTCATCATCCATGCTCTTGCAGCACCTCTAACTCATGCTTGTGTGCTGTATATTGTGTTTCTCCCGCAGTCAGGTGTGTGTGTGGGCTCAGGTCTGATTGAGCGGCTTCAGTATGGCAGCCTGCTGCTTAAATTGGGTTACCACAGAGAGCACAGTACCACACTGCACCGCTGCCAGGCCCAGCTCGCCACGGCTCCCTACCTGCCACAGATCAACACACAGCAAGAAAACACACTGGTAAGCTGCTGCCTGAGAGTGGGTTGTCTGTGCCTATGTGAGTGTGTATGTTGTATTTGTATCCTGTCTTCTAGTGTGAGTCAGGACAGTAAAACAATCAATGTTAAAAAGGAATTAGTGCACTTACTGTGACTGTTACAGTGATAAACACAACTTTTCCTAAATGACCAGCTGACCAGCTGCAGGTGGGGATGTACTGGGAAGTGATGGATGAAACTCAGGTTCAAGACTTGCACTTAAATAGGCTTATTTGTTTTGTTTTGTCTTCAAATTATGAGTTAGTTTAGAGGGTTTTTTTCTGCTTTTGAGTGTGTGTTGGTTCACGTTGGTCAAACC
Organism: Toxotes lorentzi; assembly: GCA_037833715.1. Classification (NCBI taxonomy): domain Eukaryota; kingdom Metazoa; phylum Chordata; class Actinopteri; family Toxotidae; genus Toxotes; species Toxotes lorentzi. The sequence continues at coordinate 24,643,278 of JBBMJY010000022.1, forward strand.
TCCAAGGGATGGGGTGTGTGGGAAATGAGGACTTGGGGCTTTGAGGTTGTATCTAAATCTTTGAAAATCCAATGAAGATATTTCAATAATAATTATTTCAATATTTGTAAAAAAAAAAACAAAAAACAAAACACAACTACAATACACATGTGCCTCCGAGGAAAAAAAGTGGAAAATTAAACAAACACTGAAGTTGCAGCTCCCCAAACACGCATTGTCCTCCAGCCTCATGAACAACATGCTGTTCTCTTCTCTGCCACCAGAAGTCACAAAGGCCCGGCTTGTGAATTGTCTTAGTGCATTTCACATTATTCAGAGGCTGCAAAGATTTATGAAAACATGGTTAATACAGTGCCAGGCACAGGAATATTACACATGATGTAAAGTTAAGAAGACAACCTCTCTGTGAGCACTCATTTCAAATCTCAATATATCACACAACTGCTATTAGTAACCTCTATTTGTGTTGACTTTGTCAGACGATGATATGAGGTCATAAAATATAGATTGTTTAGCAGCCAGCAGTTTGTAATGACTGCTGATTAACTCTTAGTATTTATGAGCCGTGACCAAATCTATTTCTTTCCATTTCTTACTCGCTCTGTTGTCTGAAAACAGAAACAGAAAAAAATGTAAATGAGATCAACTGAATGGTGAATTCAGCTGTATTTAAACACAGTGTATATCATCACAAAGAGCTGGAGGGGGCTGAGTAACCTCCAGCGTCTGTCTGCCCAGTCAAAGTCGGCTGTGTGGCAGTAGAGAAGACAAGCGTCTGTTTTCTCTAACTCTAACTGTACTCGTTCATTTTCAGTGTCAGTACATCCCACACAGCTGTCATCATTAGTCTGTATTTATGTTGATTTTGTCATGTGACGTCACAATCATAAAATAATGAGCTGGCTACCATCACAGCAGTGCAGGGATGACATTTGTGCAACAATTAAATCATGAGGTTATTTCTTCCTCATTCTGTTGTCTGACAACAGGAACAGAAAAAAAAACATGAAGAGGTGATTACAGAGAGCAGGAGGGACAAAATGGAAGTTTAACGGGATTGGTGAACTGGGCTTCTACAGACCTTCATTTCACTTCGCATCTTAGCAGAAAGCAGAACTACAGTTAAATGTGATATTAAGTTAGCCTATGACATAATTCAAACATTTACATCTTTGTACATACAGGAAAACCAAAGCCTGCCATGAGAATGTGTGCCTCACACTGCTGTCCCTTGCTTCAGCCATTTACCAGCAGTATAATGATAGTCTCCTGTATGCACATCAGACATGCACTCAGTTTCTTCAAGAATAAACGTATAATATTTCTCCAACTTTTGCATCAGTTTTCAGGACACTGAATTTAGACTAAATGAACGATTTTAAAATCTGTAGGAATCACAGTCCGGACCAGTTGTGCAGAAAAATGCAACGGCACAGAGGCCTTCAGAGAATACACAGCACAGTAAAATACATAACACAGAGAATCACAATGACAGGCAGTCAGTAAAAATAAACAAGGTGTCAAGGTTTGCTGATAATAGCACAGATAAGGAGGAGCCAAATGCAGGCACAAAGGCAGACTGATGTAGTCAAGTTGCTTTTAATAAAGATATCAGACTTACAGGCAAACCAGTGAGCAGGCAGGCAGGATGACAGGCTGCTAGACAGGCAGGCAGATACAGACATTATTTCAAAACACAAGGAGCAGATATGCAGGGAAACACTAGGAGCAGAAACACACAAGGAACAAAGGAAAAGACCTGTATTTGGTACAAGGCTGATCACAGAATGAGGTGGAAGTCGTGAGCTTGTGACAAAAAAATGTGAATATAGCCTGGATATTTTAATGGCTTTTAGTTCTATGTTTTTTTCTGGTGATTCTTTCACAGTTAACCATCAAATTGTGGGAAGAAGAGAAACATCCCCACCCACATCTCATCGCAGTACCGTGCATCTTTCATAGCTTCACAGTATTTTAAAACACTGGCTACTTGATGGAGCATACATGCAGCCGCCTTTGGTTGATTATGGTTGTGAAGATGTGTGTTTCTGTAACCACAATGAATACATCACTGACAGAGAATTAAAGACTTTTTTTATGAGAGAACAAAATAGACGTTAGTAATGGCTGTGCTAAAGCAGCATGTTGTAGCTGGACATTAACTGGACTTTTAAAATCCGCAGTAAAGTACAGATTATAACATCAAAGCAGGGTGACAAGACATCACATACCAAGCCACAAGGCTTTAGTGTGTTTGCTGAGGACCTCCTGCTTACATGATACTGTAACACATTCTGTTGTGCGGCACAATCATGGTGCAGCAGTGACAAAGGCGTGGTATTTTCATTGTATGGTGGGACATTTCAAGTGCTACCTGCAAACTGTAAATACTACACCACATCTCTAAGACAACTCTGGACAACTCTGGAAAACAAACATAACAGTCACGTTTAGAAATATGTAAAAGCGCAAATGAGACAAATGGTGTGGTCTCAGCCTCTCTGCCAGAGTAGGCACTTCTTAAATGGTGGTGAGAAATAATGTTATAATGACCAATTGTCGTAACTGACAATATGAGAATAAAGCTCAGGTTCACAAACACCAAATTTACCTTTAAATTAAGGTCAGTTTTTGCTTCAGAGTAAGTCACTTTAGACTCATGGTCTCAAAAACAAAGAACATCCACTGAGCAGCAGTTCTGTGGACGGAAACAGTAAAGTAGCATGAGGCATTTATCATTTATTCAGTTTGAAAGTGTTTATTCTGCAGGCTTTATGACTGTGTTGCTCCACATGCTTGCTCTTCAAACATCTTCAGCACTTTCCTGAAAGGAGGTCCCTGATCTGGTTGCTCGTAGTTTCCAGAGGTTACCATAAAGGCAGATGTTGACTTTTTCTTGGGTCTTGCAGTTTGCCACTGTATAAATATCTTATGTAAGCAACAGAGGGTCATGTATGAATTCTCTACAATACTATAAATATCTGATCCCTCTGAGAGGCATATTTTTCTGACTTCTGACTGCCGTGAGGTATTGTCTCCTATATTGTATTTGGGGTCCCAATTTCTGCCACAGCAGCAAAAGGTGAAATTCAGGCTGATCACTGTAGATAACTGACCACATAGTAAATGGAACCAAACTGGAAGCTCTGTGTTTTTTCCATTTTCAATAAAGAAGAAACACAGTAACACAAAGTGGAATATTTTCACCACCTTTTTCAATGGAGCTGATGTGACACTGACATGTCATGTTTGACATATATCTAAATAGGACAGATAAATGAATCATCCCCACAGCTGATTAAAAAAAGCAAACAAATTAGGCAAAATTATAAAATAAAAATAACATTAAGTTAAATATAAATGTTATTACATTATCATCGGTTCATCATCTTTGTACGTTTCTAAAGTTTTATCCATTCATTGTCTTCTGCTAATCCAGGTCCAGGTTGTGTTGGATGAACCTGAGACTCACTTTTGCCCTAGAAGCCCTGTCATTTTTCCATCCTGACAAGTCCCCAACACATACTGTATATTTATATATAAGAGGATAATGAAAGGATGGCTGTCTTTAATATAGTCCAATTAAAGTTATCTATAAAGGAACCATGTCTTGACCTTGACAGCCTTTCAAACACACTCTCTCTCTCTCTCCCTCTCTCCCTCTCTCTCTCTCTCTCTCTCCCACACACACACACACACACACACACACACACACACACACACAGTGCCCTTCCGTCCTCTTTAAAGTTAAAACATTCCTCACTCAAGAAAAGCTACTTGTCTTTCTTCCCTTACTTTTACTGCCCAGCTTCTTTTTCTTCATTTATTTTCCACCCCAGTCCTTTGCTTCTACTTCCCTTCCTTCTCTTTAGATCTATTCCCCACCCACCCCCACCCCCTGGAAACCATTTCCCACCCCACCCTTTTCTCTGTGGCTGTGAAGATAGTGCAGGAAGTTAATTTTCATGTAAGTGGACTTTTTGCCGCTTCAAGTGTTGCCTTCCAGGTCTCGAGTACATCCTAGCCAGCCTTATTCATTCTAACAGTGGGTAGCTCCATGGCTAGGATGTCAATTAATGACACACTCCACTGATGCAAGGAGAAAAGTGTGCAGAGGTTTTCATCTAATAGCCGACATCTTGTTTCCTGCTAGCCAAAGTTTTCCCCATGTCACGCTGTGGCTCTCTGAGGAGCTGGGAGTGTATAATATTAAGTGTGGTGGGCACAGTGATGGCAAAGGTAGTTTATTAGCACTTAATTTACAGTCCTGTTCCCAAAAAAGGCATGAGTGTGAGCCATTCACCGTGTAACCTACAACAGAAATAACATCTCCTTGTTTGCTTTGAGTGATAGTGCATGTATTTAAGTGAGTTAATTATGTATGTATTATGTACAGTTTACACTTATAAACAGAGCAGTATTTGGCCATCTTGTCTTGTAATTCACTGAATAGGGAGATGCAAAGAATGGGAAGAGTCTTTTGGTAGGTGTGATTGATGGATGATTGTAGAGGAAAAAAGTGAACCATCACCTTTGCAAAAAAAAAAATAATAATAATACATTTTTTAATCTATATATAAATCTGTGTCTTTTATCTACAGAGTTGCAAAGTGAGATGAATTATTTCAGGTGTCCAGGGTTATGTGAGTAAAAAATCCCATTCATTTTCTGTCTAAGTGGCAGTTGGTTCCCCTCCCAGTTTAATTACTGAGTCAAAAGATGAGAAACTGCATCAGAAAGTACCTGGTTCTTTGATAAAATGTATGATGTGACACTGGACTTTTGAGAGTCAAAAAAAATCTGAAAAAAAAATCTAAATTATGTGATAACGTATCACCTGGCATATAAAAATGATAAACTCACAGAGACCCAAAGTAGAACCTATACAACTAATAGCCATAATCTAAAGTGCTGTATTAAATATTTTTTAAACTATTCAGGACATTGTGCTTTTAGCACGCCTTCGGGTCAGTGGCAGTCAGATGTTGCTCGTGAACTCGGTGTGTCTCAAAGTGTCATCAGCAGACTTGCATCAAGACACAGAACTACTGGCAGAGTACGTGACAGACCCAGGAGTGGAGCCCCACGAGTGACAGACCACAACGATGACCAGTACCTAAGGACCTCTGCACTCAGACATCGTTATGCAACTGC
>JBBMJY010000022.1:24655807-24668130 GCA_037833715.1 Toxotes lorentzi
CCCCCCCCCCCCCCCCCCCCCCCCCCCCCCCCCCCCCCCCCCCCCCCCCCCCCCCCCCCCCCCCCTCCCCCCCCAAACACAAACAAGAATCAGAACAACACTAGATACACTAGGGACATGACTTCAAAATAAAACAGGAAATACACAACCAAAACTCAAAAGCCCAAAACAAGAATAATTTGACTAAAGAAACACAACCAGAACTACTCAACAAGAGTCCAAAGGGGGCTGTGAAGAGATGAACAAAATCCAGAAGTTCAGAATGTCCAGAAAATGTTCAGTAAGCAGCCCCCTCAGGGGCTGATCATGACAACAGGTACATCAATATTGTATTTAAGTAAATTTCTGGAGTAAATATACTTGGTTACATTCCAACACCATACATTTGAACAACCACCTGAAACAATAACCTCAAGCCCAGGAAAACAACACCAGAAAATCAGCATTTCCCAACCACGCAAACATCCATAACAGGAGCTCTGTGCAGAAACAGCTGCTCTTTAGTATTCTGATGATTAAATTTACTAAATGATTTATCAGCTGCTTGTTTCATCTCTAGCTCTGACATTTTAATAGCATGACTAGGCCTCAGTCAGCAAAAACCATTGAAAGACAAGCGTCTACAGTGGAGTGTGTACATGTACATGTGTGTATCCTGGGCTGAGGGCCTGGATCTGGGCCTGATGCTAATACTCTGGTCACCGTCGTCAGTTTTGCAAATAAAGTAAACTAGAGTTTGCTGAAACACCTTAAGACCATATTTGTCTTTTTATTAATAGATCATCTTCAAAACCAAAGAAAGAAATAACAATAATAGACCAAACAAACAGCTCGACAAAGGTGACACTGGCAAATATTGACTTCAAGTTACCCATACACACACACATAAACAACACACACAAGGCAACAAGAAGACTAATTAATCATCAAACAGCCATTCTGTCATGTTTTTAGCAGCACCACACCTCTGTTTCTAACCATTTAACAACCTCACCTGTCTGACCAGACAGAACTTGCAATGTGTTTAAAATACTGAATTGAAATATTGACAATATGTTTAGTATCTCTGTGTGACTAGTGCACTTGTCAACCTGCACTCTCGTACTAGACTGGACAGCTGATGAATTCAGAGCTCTGCCCGAAGCCTTGTGCATGTCCTTGTTTATTCAGAGCATCACCTTCATCACTCTGGGAGATAAAGTAGTAGGTGCAGTGAAGTGTCCAAGTCTTTGAGGGGTATTAAGATGCACAAATGCTCTGCAAACTACACTCTCTGCTCTGGCAAGAAATACTGAGCTGCAGGTATTATCAGTACTTGACTAGCACTTGCATAGCTGTCATGATGATCCAAAATTAATTTTGTTCCTTAATTATAAAACATACACTTTAGGCCTGAATAAAAATCAGTAAATCCATTTAGATTTATACAGCTGAACAACTCTGCATTAGCAGAGTCGTATGTTCGTGTTTCCTGACCTGTCACAGAATCGTCATGACAACATTGAGACAAACACCTGTTATCCTCAGCATGAATAAAACACTGAGTTTTGACTTTAAAGATGTGCTTCACCTACAAAATATCACAGAAACAGACAGAAAACAACTCTTTTCTCTCATCACTCACAGCTCTGTATGGTCAGTGCTATCACGGTGCACAGTGGGACAACTTTCATTTCAGGCGCACATATCTTGATTTACAGCTGATTACTGTATTCACAACACTTGGATTTTCCTGACTCGGGACATCAGTTACTTTACCTTAATTTCAGGGTTTAGATAATTGTTCAGTGTTACAGGTTTTTATCCTTTGTGAAACCTGCTTACTGACTGGTTGGCTCAAGTTGAGGACGTACCTGTGCACATATTATATGTGTCATTTTATCCTAGGATTGTGTTATGATGTTTGCATCAGATGTAAGTAACTTAGTTACTAATATGGTATATTGTTCTTACACAGCAGCGTGAGCAAATGGACTGCAGGGTTGTGAAATAAAAAGGAAGCAGCAGGTTAATGATATGATATGACAGGAAGTGTCAGCTGCCAGCAGAGCGACCTTCTGCAGAGACGGCCTGTGGTCTTCTCTCAGTATCAGGTGTTTAGTGCAGAGTCAGTCAGTGTCAGAACATTTAAAAGTAGACTGGGCATCAGAAATAATCCTAACCTCCTCTTTGCAGACCCAGTTCCTTCCCTAAGCATCTGACTTTCTCACCTCTGCCTAAATACAACCCTGCTTACTTGAGACATTTTGATCTGATCTAAGGAACCGACCTTATGCAGAGCAGGTTAGCTGTGCTGAATAGGTTGCCATGGTGCCCCATCCCTGTTAAATGTGATCTGTCAGCTGTGATCTAGAAAATCTGAGTTGTAGTCAAAGATCGATGGCTTACCCACTGATTACCAGGCTCAGACTCTAACAGATCTCTGGGTGAATCTCAAACCCTCTATCTCTCCTTGTGATTTTTGGTAGCAAAGAGCAATGCATGTGGGCATGACTGTCACAGAGAGGTGCAGCACAAACTACATCATACAAAATGACCATATAGCTGAATCAACACCTCTATAAAACAGTTTCAACACAAACTGAATCTTCGTGAAGGAGGATTTATTGCAGACTGCCCACTTTTGCTGGTTCCACTGGTTCCACTGTTACAGTGGAACCAGGATGCTCAATTGTCTGATGCTCAGATTCACTGGTTCACACATTCCCACTCCACACATGGGCTGAAAGTGAAGGGTGGATGAAGCGAGACCTAAAGATGCAAGGAACTTTTTTGATTTAGTATAGTTAAGTGATTTAGGAAGAGAAAAATGGTGGTGGAGTGGAGTTGATGGCTTCTGAGGCAGTGTAGCATATTGGAGAGGAAGAGTGGGAGTGTGCAGGTTGAGAGAAAAGAAGAAAGAAAGGCAGAGTACTTACAGTCCCCAGCTCTCTCTCTCTCTCTCTCTCTCTCTGCAGCTCAGATGATGAATGGGATAGGTGTGTCTGCGTGTGGGTATGTTTGTGTATCTGTGCGTTAACGTGTGTGTGTGTTGGGAGGACTGGGAATGGCAAGACTCTCTGCTGCTCAGTGAAGTGAGACCGCTGCTGCTACTATCTGTTTGAGCCTGTATTAATCACACCATCAGCCAGCTGCCTGACACACACACACACACTGACAAAAGGCTCATGCGTGCTGTGGTATGGGTTGCATCCAAGCTGCGTCCTCTTGCCTGTTAGTGTGTAACCAGTGTTTATGTTGTAACAAATCATCTTAATGGTTTGATTAGCCTGCCTCTTCTCACTTTCTCCACAATTTTAACATCAGTGGCCTCAGAGATGCCAACCAGCCAGATTTATATTTGGCTAGAAAAGGGGGAGAAAAAAAGTGTGCTGACCCTTTTCTTACCTGATTCTGTTATTAAGAGAAGTGAGAAAACCAAAGCACTCCAAAACTCAAGAAGGTTTATATGAGGGCTCACCACCTTCAGGTGCACTCAAACAGAGAGGGAAAGTTAATTAAAAGACTTTATCACACACGGCTTTCACTGCAGCTGGGTGAAATCGAACCAATCTCTCTTTTTTTATTGCGAGATAGTTTTCACATGTTATATTGAAACAAACTTACAGTACATTCTGTTTTAAGTTGCATATACTATACACCTCGTCTGAACATGCTAGACAACTAGACAACTAACATCTCTGGGGCAGTTTCACAGGGTATGAAACAGACTGACCTCTGCTAGGAGATCTTTCTTCTATATTATTCTCTGTATCCAGACACCCTGCAGTGTATTATTAGATGGCCAGATACCAAAGGAAAAACAGGCTTAGTTTAAGTCAGCCCACATTTTTAAAGATGACACACAGTCACTGTAAGCCACCATAAACAATGAGATGGTCAGCTGCTTAGTTTATAGTAAAGTTTGCTTCTATCACCTTGGACTATTGAAAACTGTAATGGACCTCTGTCCCTGTTTTCTGACCTTGTGATGGATTATTAGAAAAAATAATGAACAGATAAGTGGTAGCTGCAGCTCTAGTGTCAGACCTGACTTAGATGCTAGTCCAAAGATTAAGTCCAAAGCTATAATTTTCATCACTATGGTTAAATGCACTTCAAAGCAGTAACTGCACACTGATTTTGAACTATGTCAACAGGAAGAGTGTCTAATGTGACCTGATGTTTTTCTGTTACCATAACAGACTTAGATAAAATAAACATAATAAAACACATGATAACCAGATGAATTGTGTACCACACTGTACCAAGGTCATTAATACACTTCATACAAATGCTTCTTCTGCAAACAGGGAGGTGGACAGCCTTATTTCCTGCTGAGACTAAATTTCCGTGTGCTCTTTGCAGGTCTTAGTTCAGATTTAAGTGCTTGACCATCTTACAGTGCTACTCTATCATCTAGAAATGAATTCATTTTATTTTTAAACTATTTTCCCAATTTTGTTGTGGTGGAAACATAATCACTGCCTCTATTATGTTTTTTTTTAGCGTGTTTGTTTTTCACCATCCACAGTCCCATCTGTGGTTAGGTTTGGGCAACAAAAGCACTTAAGGTTAAGGTTAGTGAAAAATTGTGGTTTTGGTTTTGGACAAAAATATATAGCTTCTCTTAATAGTATGGTCAGAATGAACTTTTCACAGTTTAAAGGAAACAGTCCAGACACATTCAGACCAAACTTGAAACTTGAGTCATAATGAAAATTGAGTGTCCTTTGGGTGTGTTTCCATTATTTAGTTAGCTACTTGATTTTTGTATTTCTGTGCTTGTTGGTTGTGTTTCTGAGTAGACTGATGAATTAGTTTCCTATAGGACCTTATAGTGCTGCAAATAAAGAGTAAAAGCACCAGAGCAGCACATTACAGAAGCATTTAGAGAACAAATCGTGTTAATTTCATTACTTGCTAACACTGTTATGATTGCACAAAAAATGTTATAATGTAATTTTTTTGTCATTTCAGTTCTAATGTCCTTTTATCCTCTTCCTGCTACGCTCTCTCTGCCCTTGGCACTCAGTTAGTTCTTTGGCATAAATCTTCAAGACTCAGCACTGCACAGGTCCAACAAACTAAGCCACAGAATCATTCCTTTCCAAACTAAGCCATTAATTCAACTTAAGGAAGTCAAAAAAAAAGTTCAACATTTTGTGACAAAATGCTTATTTAAGACTTAGATGAGAGGACTGATATCACTCTTTTGTGTGTTAAGTAAATAGAACGGAAGCTGAAGGAGCTGGACAGTCTCTGTCGAAAACAAGTTGTGTTTTACAGGAAGTTAAATGCTATAAATATTACTTGGCAAGAAGGAGCTGGCACAGTGACTTCATGGACAGCAAGACTCCAGGAAGTTGCTGTACCCTAACTTGTTAAATTTACGAGCTTTAGAGGTGCTGGTAGAGATTTTTTTTTTTTTTTTTACTTTTGGAAAGAGTCAGCCTAGTTGTTTTCCCCTGCTGCTCTGAATTTATGCTAAGCTAGGCTAATCACCTCCCAGCTTTGTTGACCTGCCCGTCCACTCAACCTCTTCCTTTCAATGTGACACTAATAACTTCACACTACACTAGTTTTATGTTTATCTGAAGTCGTTCCCAACCCTGTGTTTCAGTTTTACAAGAGAAAAGACTTGAGGACTGAGGACTAAATGGTTGGTTTGGTCTCTGAACGTTGGGTAAACTTTCCCACATCCAATTAATAAAAGCACACTGCTGCTGCTCTAAGCTTTTGGGAGACAGTACCTGGATATAACACATACACAGCTGCAAACAGAGTTACTTCTGTCTTTCCTCCACAAGACCAGACTCATAATTCACACAGCATCTAGACATCCTTGTCAACATAGGTGATTTCAGGTATTTGAACACATCTGAACATCTGTGTTCAAACTTGCAGTGGTTTATGTAGCAAGCCATGACAGAAACGTCACACTTGTAAACCTTTAAGTGTTTTCACATGATCAAAAACACACTGCCCACTTTCACTCTGACGGGTTATGCTTTGAATGTTGGCCCTATCAGTGCAAACTCACACACATGAGTGATCTTATTAAGTTTCACTTCATCCCAAACGTTCTCAGAATTTCTGACCTGATGTTAGGTTTTATCACAACAACAATCATATAAACTGTATTTTACAGTTTGATTGTTTACTGACTTTCCTGAGCTGTTTCCTGATGTCTGCTGCCCCCTGTTAAATTTCCATTACATAAAAATAACTTCAGCCCACTTCACCCTCTTCTCCTTTCTCCTCCTTTTCTCCTCTCTTTTGCACTTCTTTCCATCTCAGTTCGGACCAGAATAGTGAGGACGCATCAAATGTTTTCCGCTCCATAAAATATCTATAAGAGAATTTGCGGACTGTGCCGCTCTGCTGCAGCAGTGAGGGGGTGCTTTTATTTCATCTCTGTTGGGTCTATTTCCAGACTTTGGTCCCCACACCACCCCGACTCTGGCTTTATTCTCTTCTCCAAGTTACCTTCATCTTTTCCTTCCTCCCTCTCTCCTTCTCTTTATTCCTCTGCTCCCTCGTTTGCTGTTTCCCTCTCTTTCCTTTCCCTTCCCTCACAATGTCTGTTGTTTCCCACCTTCCTTTCTCTTTCTCATCTTTGTCCTTAGCTATTACTTGTACTACAAACATTGAGAAACAGAGCACAAATTTCATGTGAATGTTGTACATAAACATGCAGGTATATGGAGTTACTTTTTTCTTAATGAAAAAGAAATGTGATTTGCATCTGAAATAACAGCTTGTGTTCCCTGCGTTCTAATGGTTTGCATGTCTTATTTTTGGTTTGCACTTACTAACTTTAACACCTACTTGCAAACTTTTATCATAATTCTTTTGACGTATAAATAAATACACTTCAATACATTGAAGTGTATTTAAGTGTATTTATTTAAGTGTATTTAAGTGTATTTGACGTATAAATACACTTAAATAAAGAGAAAGATCACCTAAGTTGGTGAAGAGAAACCTTTTGGTGTCACATGTTGCTGCTGTGACACAGCAGAGAAGAGAGAACATTTTGGAATGACTGTACAATGTACCACTGGTTTAAATAATTTTCTAATCATTAAACTCAAGGCCTGTGTGTGCATTCTAGTTTTAAACAATATACATCTGTACCAAGCATGATCTCAGACTTATCTTGTTCCTGTGTGTTTAGAAATAGATAAAAATCATGGAATGGCTTGTTGTTGAGGTCTGCCTGGGATTGTTTGCTTTGTTTTGTCTTGTTTGTTTGCCAAGACTAACAGTCTACAGCCATGGTAGCAGCTCTGTTAGGCTGTACTTAGGCTCAGTGATGCACTGAATATAATCAGTAACCACAATGCCAATGCATTGCAAGCAGGTATTATGTCTACAGTGTTCACCAGCTTTGTTTGACATGTTAGCATGGTAACATATAGGTTCAGGTTAATGTTAGCTCCTCAGGATGACAGGGTGAGCTGCTTCAGAGCTCTGAATCCTGGAGTTCACGTTTTAATATGGTGACATTTTAGGAATTAGGCTTATTCACTTTCTTGCCAAGAGTTAGTTGCCCCTCTCGTGTCTGTATGATAAATATGAAGCTACTGCTTGCATCCAGTTAGCATTTGTGCCAGACTATTTCAGAGTTGCTGTCTTAAACTGCCATTTGCTCCTCCTTATTCGGATACTGCTGCTGCTACTTAAGTTGTTGTTAAGTCATAATTAGGTTGTGGGTCATGTGATCCCAATTTCCACAGTAAAAACAATGATTCATTCATCCATAGGAATAACATACCAGCTGCATCTGATGCTTCCTTTCAAACTACCAACATCCATAAAGCTGAAACTGACTTTGTTTTTGTACGGACTAAATTCCCATTACTATACATTTCATCTGATGGAGTAAGTCAACCAGCTGCAGACTTTCTTTCCTGCTCAAATTTGGTTTTCTTTTTGTTTCCATTCTGAATGATTTCCCCATAATTTCAGTGAATCTAGTTGAAGGTACTCATCTAAACTTTTATCAATGGACAAATGATGGCCAGCCATCCAATTTACATATAGATGGTTGACAAAAGGAAAAACCAACATGGTGTGTGTTAGTGAGGTGTTGTTCCATCATGAGTCTCCAAAATGGCTTCAGTGCTCTTTGCCACTGTACTGGAGGGATGAACGGGATTCTTCTGAAATATACTCTGTTCTGATGATGATGGTGGAGAGCACTGTCTAGCAGCCACTCCAGAGTCTCTTATATGGAGACTGATGGCCAAAACACGACTCACATCATTTCCAAACAACTTCATTCATTACAGTTATCCACTCAGTCAGAGTTGTCCTTCAATATGGAGATTTTTTTCTTTTTTTTTTTTTGGCTGACTAATATTTCTATGAGAAATATTTGTTAAATCAAACAGAGAATCGATTTATTCTCACCGAGCCAGCTTGTTGTGATTTTACAAGTTTCCTTACAAGCTCACTTAACAGCAAATTTGTTCATATCGTGCTTCATCAACAGGCTCTGTGGTGTATTGATTGCTGGGGCCTGTTTTAACAATCCAGACACTTTGGAAAAGGTCACTGGGCCATTAGGAGCACTACATTGTATGTCTGTGTACAGTCTCTGTGTGTCCAACCCTTGTTTTGACAGGTGCTTTATATAATAGAGAGTGAAGGTTAGAAATAACACTAAGGTCAGGTATTTAATAATGATGTGTGTGGGCAGACACTGTGTTTTTATTACTCTTGTTTTGTTAACTCAGCCTCCCTTTCTGCACGTCCAACCTGCGATCTTTACCTTCACACAGTACAAATCACTAAGAGCAGCCACAACATGTAGGCTCACACTGCACTTAAACATGGAACTTCCAGTCTATTTTGTCCAATGCTCCAGAACTCTGCTTGTGTATGTGCTGGTCTCCTGTACAAAATGGCTGTATCCTCACTGCCCTGCATTTTTTATAAACTATGAACTGGTCAAAGGCCACATCACTCATCCACATACATGCACTGTCTCTGTTTAGTTGGTGTTCCAGTTTGCTCTCTGTCAAAGTCTAAAACACTCTCAACTTAATGTAAAATGTTAATAACTATTAGGTAAAAATGATCCTGGCCATTCATACCGCAAACACCATGAGTGATGTGCAGCATTCAGTATGAAGGCTTTCAGTATCCCCAGCACTGTTAATCCCGATAAACTGAAGCCATCTTAGAGCACCGGCTGTGATTCTGTGCTGGCCCAGCCTCACAGTCGAGACCACAACACTGTTGGTTGGTTGGGCTCATCCAGATTTCTGGTATGACCAGGACCCTCTCGTTGAAGCCTATTATTATTACAGAGCAGTAATTGAATGTCCTACATACAATTGGACAATTTATCCAAATCAGGGTGGATTTCCTTAATATTCCTGCTGTGAACCTGAGCAACATCGTTGGATAGTACATTCAGCTCACACACTGTGATCAGTGTGTGAGCTGAATGTACTAACAAAGCAGATGTTCAGCTAATGGAAGTGTTATATACAGCAGTTCATACACATTCAACCACTGGTCCGTGGAGTATTTTCCATTCTCCTTCATTTCACATGGTACAACATCACTGCCGCTTAGTTTCTTTGACTTTACTGTAACTCAGGGCATAAGCACATTGCAAGCATGTAATCCACTGTTAAATATTACCTTTGCAATATGATTAAATATGACATTAGCACCAAGTAGAACTGAAGGCTCTGAGTGCAGCTATTGAACAAGTAATAATGTCATAGGGTAATCGTAACCAGATTGTCATTTTCACATATGTCTAGAGAATCTGGATGAATACTGGACTCAAACTCAGCAGCACTCTACATGTGTATTGAGGCCAGTTTACACTTCTGCATATAATAGAATAGGTAAGGAATAGCTGTGAACCTTACACTGTACCTATGTCATATCCTGACATCCACGCAAGGAAAGATTTAGAAATATAAAAAGCTTCATGGACTAAAAATTCATACAGAATAATAATCAACCTTGTGTACATTTTGAGGTGTCCTGTCAGCAGTTTTTCAGATGTCTCTTTAATAACTGTGGTCTGAAAATGGGGAAAATGCTCTTAATTCATCCTTAAGCTAAGCACAGCTTCACACAGCAGCTAGCATGGCTGTAGACTCTTATTAGCTGGAAGACAATCCTTCCAGTGCCCACTTAACCTTTGGAAAAGGGCTGCCTGATCTATTAAACATGGTACCAAAAAGCAGTGAAAACAACTGTGAGGCCTAATGAGGAATAAATAAGAAATTTACTGTCTTAATTCGCTTTTAATCAAACTGTCATAACGACACTGTGTGTGCCATCTTTCAGCTTGTATGTATTTGGTTCCTCTTTTAATAGGGGCCTTGAGCTTGAGAGTGAACCTTTAGGTGCTGGACAGAAGGAAAGGTTTATTTTAATTTGTGATCTTTCAAACCATTCACGCTATTTGGTTCAAGCAGGCCAACTCAGTGGTTTCCACACAGACAGGGGCTGAGTTATGCAACCAGGAGGGCAAGATGGTGGTGAAAGGCACGAATCCCCCTATCATCACCACCTCCCTTTACTCTGTGTATTTGTCTGTAATGTCCACAGTGATTACAGCTGACAGATATGACTGTCAGCTTGACAGGTGTGGTGAGTATACTTTCCACAAAACCCAGCAAGTTCAACTCTCCATCACGTATTCATTTTCAAAGTTCTCTCTTCTTTTGGCAAAGTATAGTAGGCAGGTAATAACATCCTTGACAGATGGGGAAAGCAAGGGGGCAAATACTGTAGAGGAACAGGGAGGAGGCAGTGAGGAGTTAAAGCTGTGTGAGGAGGGCAGGGGAACTGAAGGTAGAGGGAAAAGAAGTGACAAGGAATAAGGCAGAGAATGAGAGAGAGAAATGGGAGATTTATTTTGGCTCACAAATAGCCAATTCATAACCTGGTGCCACCTGTCCAAACTGTATTACTCCCTGCTGCTTTACAGCCTGTAGTGGAGGAGCTCAGTGCTGTTCAGGCCTAATTTACACTGCAAGTAAAGTCTACTACACAACAAAGCTTTGGAATACACTTCCTGTGTCTTAATAACAGTTACATTTGTATTTTGCTTTCTGAGCAACTTTTGAAAAGGAACATCTTAGCTTGCTCACAGGTCACTGTATTCAATTTGTATTCAATTTTCTATTTTTATTTATACTATTATTTAGACTACTTGTACATACTTTATTTTACACCACTTCTAGGCTGCTATAATTTCATTGTATTATTGTACAATGACAATAAAGGTTTCTGATTCTGATCCTGATTCTTAATGGCATGTACTTCATTTATGAGTCGAAGCCAAAGGACAAATTTAAATTTTGACCTCATGGTGGCACCAGATCAAAAGTCAGGGGTTCACCAAGTTTATTACAATTCATCCTGATACTGACCATGAATGAAAAAACACATGGAGCATTGTAACATAACTTCACCTCAAGTTTTAGAACTTTGGCTTTGGTTTAACGAGGGCCTCTAACATCACAGCAAACCGTAACAAAAAAACGGAATACGCCCCCTTTAACACTGGACTCCACTGAAAACCCTGTGTGTCAGTGTACAGACACCACTTTTCTGATCAAACCCAAATGTTTGAAACTCAACACTGTTCATAGTTTCTGGAAAATCAGGGCATAAATGTTCAAGCATGTGTGTTTGTGTTCAGGTGTGTCAGCTGGAGGATCGGATTCACTCAGTGGAGAAAACATACCTCTGCAAGACAGTCCAGCAGCATCAATGCAGACAGCTGAACAAAGGAAAGGTCAGTCAATTTTTCAGACCATATAAATCACATGTTAACATGTCAGAGTGACACATAGCGAAACATGTTTGAAAAAGTTAAGACTCAAGTTTGCAGAGAAGAGCTTCTATTACCACTATTATAAGAGAGCTATGTGTTAATGTGACTGTAGAAAATGTAACTGCCATTAACACCAAACCCAGAACATCAGTAAGTGAACAGAAATTTAAAGCTTTGGAAACCTAGTAGTACTCTGAAGGTGGATGACTACATGCATTTTAAGGCGTATTTATTATCCCCACATTGCTCACATTACACGTTAAAGTGAGTGCAGCCGGTGTCAACCTGAACACTTCACCCTCCTGTGAATATTTATAAGAATTCAAAAGACCAAGGAGAGATATTATATTATTGTTCAGACTGACCTGGGTCACATCTTTGCATAGCCAAATTAGATCGGGGCATCTTGCCTCTCGCTCTGTACTGTAGCATGATAAGATAAGATAAAGATAAGATAAGATAAATCTTTATTGTCATTGCACAATCATACTTTGTACAAAAGTACAACGAAATTGAAGTACTG
>JBBMJY010000022.1:24668230-24687273 GCA_037833715.1 Toxotes lorentzi
GAAGTGAGATTATGTGTTTGCATTGATTAGGGCTATTGCCCTGTTGTAAAAGCTGTCCCTTAGTCTGTTTGTTCGTGGTCTCAGCACCCTGAATCTCTTGCCAGAGGGCAGCAGCTTAAACACCCGATGATGCTCTGTAACTAACTGTATTACTTCATTAACTTCTAAATAATATAGCGCTGTATCAAAATGTGAGGAGGGGACCTTTAAAGAGAGCCATCACAGCAATTTTCTGTTCTTTGATCAGTGTCATTTTTGGTGTTAGCTTCAGTCACACTGCACAACCTTCCTCGACAAAGTTTTCAGCCATTTTAATTTATGCAGCTGCAAAGAAGCGTCCTCTTCCTTTGGCATTGTAGGAAAGTACACCAAAAGCAGGGCTGTTTAGTATGCATACCATGGAGCTCCTGAAGTTCAGAGATGACTTTTTAATCTATCAAGAGGGATCGAATACTGTGTTTTTTATTTACAAATAACTAAACATTAAATTAATTAAAATAAAGGTACAGTTATATTAATGAATAAAATGTAGGAAATTGTAACTATGCCAAAAGTTTTCAAAACTTCCTTAGCTGAGGAACTGAGGTTGCACTGTGGGACCTCAGTGTTTCTAAATTCCTGGCCACTGCACTGCTCATTGTCAGGTGTTATGTACTGATAACTTCCTGTTTCTCTGCTTGCAGGCCAAAGTAAGGAAGAGATCCAACATCTTCAGAGAATTATTTCCAGCCCCTATGACTGAACACAAAGTACTTAAACAAATCTCACCTTCAGCTGAAAACCAGACTCCTTCTGCTACTAAGACACTCTGATAGCTTATCAGCAGAAAATGATCCAGCCAATGAGAGCTCTTACTCTTCAAGGAAAATCTCCCTTAGCTAAATCATTCAAAGTAGTATGTTTGATACTGTTGCCAGCATTGTCTTAATTTACAGGACTGTATTCAATGGATTTAATCACATGAAAATTGCTTCAGCTGTTTCAGATTTTTTGTTGTTGGCAGGTAATTTAAAGTAGTGCTGTTAGTTGAGTGTTAGTGTTATAAGACTTAGAAATAAATATAAGTAAATAAAATGTGTATATATTTTAGTTATTCTTGATTTGATTTATGCATAAATCGTCAACATACTATAAGCATAAGTGTTTGCGTAAATGAATAAATAAGTAAATAAATGCACCAGTTCTTTAAGTTTCACAATTCTTATATAATGTAACATTTACAATTTTATGTATAAGTCATAAATTAACTTTCCTGCCTGACACAGAAACATTGCTATCGTTATGCTCGGCTCTGACAAAGGACTCAAATGCACGACTCGAACAACACAGGGAGTGAGAAACTAAAATTGGACTTTTAAACCAGCAAGGTTCAGTACACAAGAAGGCAATCCAAAGACTGGCAAAGGTATCCAAAAAATGTGAGGTAAAGATCAGCAAAACCCACAAGGAAGGAAACAAGGTGTGAACACACAAAGGACTACACTAGAAACAAAGGCTGGAACGAAAGATGATCTGGCAAAGAACAAAGGGGAAGATGGGAATACATGAGGAGGCGGGAAGACAATTGGACAACATATTAGGGCGGGGCAGGTAATCAGACAGGCCAGAAACACAGGTGGGCAGGAAGTGAATCTGGAATGAGACAGAAGGTTAGGGCTTTCAAAATAAAACAGGAACATAAGATAAAATGAAGATGTTGTAAAAATGTT
This sequence comes from Toxotes lorentzi, assembly GCA_037833715.1. Classification (NCBI taxonomy): domain Eukaryota; kingdom Metazoa; phylum Chordata; class Actinopteri; family Toxotidae; genus Toxotes; species Toxotes lorentzi. Next base: position 24,669,940 of record JBBMJY010000022.1, read on the forward strand.
GTAATAGTAGTGTGTGAGCACAGGCTGTGCTCCATTAAGCCCTGCCAGTGGCCGGGTGGCACATGAGGAGGCAGATATGACACGGAATCTCTATCAGCTGATTATCAAACAACAGCAGGTGGTGAAGATGCTGTGGTAAACTTGAATCTTTTCTTCTTTTTTTTACGTGATGGCAGAAACAGCAAATCCATTCGGCCACTACGAGAATGTTTTTATAATAATTGTTCCTGTTGCATGCCTTTTTGTGCCAACTTAAAATGGGGAACAACTGAACCAGCTCAGTCAGGGTTCATATGTGTCCACGCTGAAACCAGGTCCACACTCACACGAGTAATGAAATACACTGAAATACTTCCAGTTTGTTCAGAGAGTCAAATAGATCTGCTGTTGTGCTCATCGACGACTCATTGACCAGAGGTTTGCTAACAAAATCAAGTTCAGGATTGTCATCTTGCTTCAACGCCAAACAGCTTCCTGCTGCATGAACTGTATGCATGAGAAATAACAGCAAATAGACACAAACACTGTGGCATGTGTGGATGAGACTGACACACTTTTAGAGATTATTCCAAAAAGATTTGCAAAAATAATTCTCAAGTCAGCATATCTCTTTGACCTTTAAAAACATTGAGCTAACACTGGTGAGGTGGATATGTCACTAACAAGTTTCCAGTTCCTCCTTTGAAGAGTCTTTCAGTTACTTTTTAAAGAGCATCGTGACATTCTAATGAAATGCTCCTGACAGCGAAGTGAACTTGAGAATTGCAAACAATCCAACAGTGGTGAGAGATAGTTTTCAGTGGACAGACTGAGAACACACAACCTTACAGTCTTATAATCATAAAAAAACTGTCCTTCTCCTGTTGCTTCTTCACATTTCTCCCAGCTCCTGCTCTCCTACACTAAAGGAAAACACTCTTTCTTTCTAAACCATTCCTCCTTCCATTTTGTGCTTTTCACTTTTCACCATCTTCTTCTCTCGGCCCTCAGCAGCATAACTCTTACGTGGCACATATAAATGAACAAGTCACAATCTTTTCTTTCTTTGATTTAAGCCCTCCATCTTCTCTCTTTGTCTCCCTCTATTTGTCCTCATCCCTTCCTCTCTCTCTCTCTACTCCTGCTGGTTTGGTAATCAGGTCTCCATGCTGCCAAGCCTTGATGAGGACTCTCCATGACTGACTCTGTGTGTATGTGTGAGCATCTGTTTTCTGTTAATGTATATTAAGTTGTTTATTCTTTCCCATTCAGATGTAGAGTAATAGTTGCACACAGTCATATACAAACATAAACACTGGTTTTCTTAAATGGAGTTTTCATTGTGATCATCTTTTGTACATGCTTGGTGTTTGTGGATGCTGTACAGCCAATCAAACAGCTCACATGACTGTGTGCTTGGTGCAGTGGGTGTCTCACAATGGAGTGTCCCAGGAACTCAAGGACTCATCAAGGGGCTTCCAGGAGACCACCGGCCAAATGAGGGGTAACTGAATGTGGCTATAATTGAATACATGGGGAATTAATCTTAAAAAACAATGTATGACTGTAATTCTCACTATCCATTCTATTATTTGCCCTCATAAACCAGCCTTAGACTTCTGCCTCCTCCACTGTACATGGCTAATTCACTAAAGTGTAACACCACTTTCACCTGATTTTAACCTGGAGCACTCAAACACAGAGCACCCTGAATACCCTCTGTATAAAACAATTATACCATTAGAGGCAACTGCAGGAGCTCTGAAATCATTTCTAGACAAGATCAGATTAAATGAGAAGGGGTCATCGACCAGCAGTAAGATATGTTTGAGCTTACACGTAGCTGATGCAACAGGCTGCTGAGCTACAAAAACAAAACCCCCATTGTAATAAACCATACTTTAAACCACAGTTCTCCGACTGGAGACGAAGCAGATTTTCAGTCTCAGTTTACTTTCTCTGTTTTCATCATTCATCCCCTGTACGTTGGCACTCTCCTTAGCAGAGCAGAGTGCTGGTACTCCTACACACTGAATAAATCTGCAAATCAATGAATATGCAGTGTGAAGCCTTTTATCGGGCCGTAGCGTCTGAACGTTGTTCATCGATAGCGAACGGAGAGAACTTGTTCTCCTCTGTCAGATGGAGGACACCGAGGGAGTGTGAGGTTTTTGATTGCACTGCGACTCTGCAGAAGTGAGGGTTTCCCATGGACTCTGTCCGTGGGACAGAGAATACACATCAAACACACCTATCTCCTCTTCGTTTTTTTTCCTGACTCAGCTGAAAGTGACCGCTGAGTGTCCGCTGACACCAACCCTTGTCTTGTGTTCGTGTGTGTGTGTGTGTTTGGAGAAATCAATGCATCTCCGGGGTAAGAGTGTGTGAGTAAACAGTGGGAGGAAGCCTCTGCATGTGCACACAAGTCGTCACTCACTACAGCAGAATCGTCGACCCAGCAGACACTCATTGGCTACTCAGCAAGCAGGGTTACCCCGGGGTCAACCAATCACACTGGCGGCGTCTTCCACTCACTGTCTGTCTGTGTCCGCTTCACGTTCATGATCAGCAGGAAGGTTGGACCGACACCTGATAGAAATCTCATGTTAATAATACTGGACATCTAATCTTACATGGACAAACAATTACAAGACAAGCAATTATAACCTTACACCTGTTTCTACACACCTTCAAATAACATATGTTTAGGTGTCATCTCCCCCGTCGTTGCTCAGCTAACACAGATTTACAGGAAGTGTTGTCCTTTTCATTATTAAACAAGACTGTGAGTCTGCAGCTTATTATTACATCTGTGCTTTCTTCTGCCATGGAGTGACTTTATGTGTTTCACGTTTCTGATTTCACTTGAAAAATGAATTTGGATTTTCACTCAGACTGAAGAATCAACAAAGTTGTCCTAAAGTCAGTGAAGCCTGGATGCTAACTGATACATGTTTTTTAACAGAGGAGGATACCTGGGATTTACCTGCTTATCACCAGCACTCAAACTGTAAATCATAACTCTTTACACTTGAATTACAACACATCTAGTTGTGTCTTGTAGAACTACAGACTTACTTATAAACAATTTAAAATATAAGTGACATACCTGCTGAATTTTCCCCTCTTTGCTGACCTGTTAGCCCAGCAGTGCACAGCTGTAAACTGTGTGTGATGTTAAAGCAGAACAAATACAAGCTGAGTCAGTCTCAGATCAGTTCAGTGAGACCTGTGCTAAACCATACTTTATGAATAAAGACAACAATGACTGACTCATTCGAAGAGTTTGCACTTTATTCAACCCGTGTGTTCAGGCACAGGCCTTTTGTTGTTTTGAGTGTTTCCAGGAAAGTGCAGAGACAGGAACTGACATAAAAGAGTCTCCTAGAAAATAAGACAAACTGAACTTTCTGTTAATGCTAGAAATGACACTGAACTGTCACACAAAGCTGCTGCTTGCTGTCACACCAAAGCACTGTCTTCTGATACAGCGGTGAAAAGAAGTCTTTACTTGAATATTTCTATTTTATGTTACTTTAACTGATGTTTAAGAGAGCCACTTGGATGTAATGGAATAGAAGCAATCCGACATTATTCCTGACATACTCACAAACCAAAAGAAACAAACAAAACTGTGTGGACAAACCTACATTACAGTATGTACCTAGATGAGATGTGGTCTTGCTCTTATATAGATGTGGTGTTTATCCCACTGTGACTTACTGGTTGTACAATAGATTTGAGTGTTGACGGATGATACATTTTAGAAACTCTTCCTTCACCATTGACTGACTCCAGCAATTTTTTATCCACAGAATCTTTATGTCATAGAATAACAATCTTAGTCACATAAATCTTTAACATGGTTTTTAATTGCATATACAGATTTTTTTTTTTTAGGATCAATTTGTTCAATATGATTATGAATATTATTTTGCTGCCAAACTTAATTGACAATAGGTTTCACTCCAGCAGTAAATAAGACATCCATCCAAACTGGACATGAGGGGAGGGAAAGTCCAGAGATACTCAGACATCTGTGATGTTCTTTAGCTACCTCACATGAGTGGAGGACCAAGGGATCATCAATAGTTTTATTACATTTCAGGTAACACCAGTGGGAAGCAAGAGATACTTTCTTAAGAATTAAGAAAACAACAACAACAATAATTCTGACTAATTAGAACGCAATTTCTTTTTTTTTATTATTTACAGGAAAATCCATGTCTGAAACATAGCTCACCTTCAGTTTTAGTTCTCTGACTTGTGTTTCTCACATCGGCTCAGATAGTCTCCAACACCCTGACATACAAACTGACCACAAAACACAACACAGCTGCGCCATCTGTAGTCGCTTTTTGTCTCTTTCAATCTGTGCACCTTGCTCTTATATAGGTGGGAGGCCTTTCATTTCACCCCATGCTCTCCTCACCTCCACACTGTCCCTATTCAGCTCTGTCCCATCCTCCCTCCCTCCCCTCTGTCCTGTGAGACAGCAGACATACACAGCGTAGTGATCAGCAATATGGGCACGCATTCATTTCACCGCTGAGTAAATTAGTGGCATTTTATTGAGTGGCGAGGAGACTGTGTTGGCATTGTTACTGTATTGGCATCTTAAAAAAGATTAATTGTGCCCAAGGTAGTTTCCAATTGGTAAACAATTATTATAATTCTGCAAGCTTCATGTATAATTAATGAGCGGATTAAATGGCTGATGCAAGGCCTCCGTTTGCTTCGCTGGGTGAGGCGGTATGAGATGGTGCAGGTTACAGTAGGTGAACTGCTTCACAACCAATTCATCTTAAGAGCACTTTTAATGGAAAGTGGCACAACACAGTTAATTCCTGCCACACACACTGGGAGCAGTAAAACCAGGGGAAAGGGTTAAGTAAAGATCATGATGCAGCAAATGTATACAATGCTACACGAAGACAGCTCACAACAGTGAGGTAAATTAACCACAGCACCCAGGCACAGCTGTGAGGAGAGAAATAAATGAGGCTGTTACTGCCCCCTAGTACAAAAAAAGTATGTGGTGTAATATAAGTAAGAACGGTGGAATGAAATTAATGAGTGAAAATGAATGAGAAGTTTGTTTGTTTGTTTGTTTGTTTTTTGTCTTGGACATTTTACAGACATTAAACAGGCCCTGATCCAGTATGTTGCAAATCCTGTGTTTCATTTCCAAGACTGTTTTCTTTCTGCTTGCTTTGTTTAGGTGGCTGTGCCAAAAAAAAAATCTGTGTCATAAATGTGGACATTAAAACAAGACTGTGTAACTTTTAAATTCACAAAAAGTCATCTCTTCCTCATAAAAGCAGTCAGTAGTCCCCCGTGTTTTGTTGACCCACCTGTCCACCTGAGCAGTTACATAAACCTGCAGCATAAATTAACCATTATTCAAAGAAAACTTTGAAATGTGAATTTACAGTCTGGATAAATCAGACACACTTATGTTGCCTTTGCGGGATCATACAGGGTAAAAGCATTGGGAAACGAAAAACAGCCATCTGCCCTGTCTCCCTCCCTACTTGGTCTTTGTTGATCTATAACAGTGTCTACTAATTGAGGTCACTTAAGCATGTTTTTTTTTTGTTTGTTTTTTTATTTTTTGGCATTTTCTGATATGACAGATGCAGGTCTTCTTCTTTTATGGACAGTCTCATTTAAGCAGGTATGCACAAGGTTTAACTCTCAGTTATAGTGGCCTCTAGTGGCCTTGAAGTGATTACTGCAGGACACGGCAACTCGATTTAGACTAAACCACAGATGCAGTTTAAACTGCAGTGTTGGGGACGCAGCAACACTTCAGTACTCTCAATTCACAATCATACAGCAGTCTGCAACTACGGTGTCTTTGCTGCCCGAAAAACTACATACACGCACACGTCTTTTCCTCTCTCCCAGCTTCTTCTACTCAGTACCCTTCGTCTTTTGCACACAACACATTTTCTGACTCAGTGGCATAACCTAGTGGTGGGAATCGTACAGCGCAGCCACAAACAATACTGCCAAATAAAAATACAAACTCACAGACTGCATCCTAAAAGAACACATTCGATTGCTGACACTCACAGCACAGACACAAATATTTCTGCAGTTTCTAGTTAACTCATTTGATGAACTAAATGACACAAGTAAATAAATGTGGGGGGGGGGGTCTATGTCAACACTTTGGAATGCCCAACATAATACACATAACATAACCCACCTTGGTGATATGACCCCTCACATTTTGTTTCATTGTTACGAGTTGTATCAGGTCTTCAAGATCTGTTGGTTTTTGTGCGATTTTTCCATGACATCACAGGTTTAAACCAGACTGACTGCTGATGTGTTCTAACAGCTCAGTTTCTTGTCTATTATTCATTTACATATAAATCTGTCCACTGGAGGTTTAGGACATTCCCACTTAACACTGGTTAACCTACAACCATTTAAAGAGTAAGTAAATATATGAGTAATTTCCTGTCTCTCTCCAGATGAATATGTCCAATTCCTGTACATGTTTCATTCTGACTGTCACATCAGCCTGTGAGTGTCTGTGCTAAGTACCAATCAAAGCCGCTCACTCTGAAAGACCAGTGATGACAAGAAAATTGGCCTCATCTACACCCTGAATCAGCGCCGTCCAAAATTAAAACATCGGCTTTGTAGGAAATGAATGGGAGACATTTGGAAGGAAGGGGAGAGCAATTCAGCCCAGAAATGAGAGTCACATAGAGAAAGAGGCACCTCTTGACTTTTTGAAAACAATGTCATTCTGCTCTGTGAGCAGAAATTGTAAAGTCCCATTCCAAGGGGTAGATGACAAGAAACTGCGGGAGGAAGAGCAGAGTTTCAATGAGAGGATATAAAAATGGGTGAATGTTATGCAGCACTAATAGAATGCATGTAGACATGAGCAGAAACTATGTGCATCGAAGTGACCTCCGAAACAAAACTCCAGGTTAGTCAACTCGCATTGAATGGATTATTGAACTGGTTATTGTGAATACAAAGTATGCACAGAGTGGGGAGTGACAGTAATTATTTCCCCTGTAGGGGAGTCTCACATTAACACAGTAATACACTGCATCAGTTACAGCACAGCTTTCAGGTGAGCAGCACAGCAGCCAACATGGGAAGGTAAACTGTGATTTTTTTTCATCCTAAAACGTGATATTATAAGATATGAATCATATTTCATTATTTCACTTTATTCATCTGTGCTTGACTTCTGTACTGTGTCATGTCATCAACACCAATTTTGGTGCACACTCATTTTGTTTTGAACTATGGAACATAAACTGCTGATTAATATCTCTGTATGACGCTAATATTAACCAGGTTACTAACTGTCTGTGCAGGAGTATTGTTGACTCTTTCATTTCTGTACTGAGACTCAAATTTCCTGGGCGCCTTTTATGACCTGGTATTTATTGTAATTGTTTTCCTTCATTATCCAACTTCATATTTTAGACCTGCATTAAATGTGATATTTTCTATTGTACCCTTAGAAACAGGAAGTCATTGTGGATCTGTGACAGGAAGGTCTGGACAGGATTTAGACTCTTTTTTAACCTCAGCAGTAACCCAATACAAAAGTTTTCAACCAACAGCACTGAAACAGACACAAATCAGCCACACTGCTTGCATCTTCCACCACTGGTCACGCTCACGTAATTCACTGAAACTGACTGCTGTGTTCGTGTTTTGTGTCTCTGCGGGTCACTGGCTCATCGCTGTGTGGAGAGTTTTAACAGAGCACAGTGGGGATTTTTGACAGCTGTCACTCCAGGAGAAAACATCTGGATTCATACTCAATTACTATTAATCAAAGTGTCTTCACCGATCCACAGTCTAGATCCTGTGGATTGATTCAGTACGTCCTCACTTTAGGTTAATTTCAGCATGTGGATCATTGTCTAATAGGATCATTGTCTCCAGGACTGTGTTTTGTTAAACATAGTCCTGAAGCTGAGGGGGCACCTGTGCACATCTTATTGCACATCTTATGTGAATCCCAGTTATGAGTCTTATCCTGGTGTGGATCATATGTATGGATGGAACATGAATAACCTGGTTATTCATACGTGATTCTTACACAGCAGTGTGAGCAAATGAGCGGCAGCATTGCAAAATAACTGGCAGCCAACAAATTAATGAAATGACAGCGACAGCCAGCCCCTAATAAAGTGTGCTCCTCTGTACTGTTGACTTTCTATTTACAGTTATTTAGGAATGTTTTTCCAACAGAGTAAAGAGCACACTGCAAGTCAGTGATGCATTTTAAAAAGAAGATCAGGTGATTTTGTCACACCTCACCTCCAGCTGGTGGCAGCCTTGGCGACCAGCTTTGCCTAAAAACGTCCCTGTTTGGTATTTTGAACTGTGGATTTATGTTTTTTTTTTTTTAAATATCCAATCACAACATATTTCAGCTACATTCTCTTTCAGTTTCACCTCCAAAAAACAAAAAAACAACTCAACAGCAGCTGAAAATGCTCCTCTTGCTGACCTCCAGTGTTTTAGCACCATGCCGCAGAGATGAAGATGTTCACTCCCAACCAAGCACACAGGACATCGCTGCTGGATGGAAGGAGAGAACATTATGCAGAGTGATGCTTCTTTGTATTTAAAATGACTTCATCCACAGCCCGATGAAACTGAAACTAACACAAAAAGTAGCCTCCAGAGGTCTACATGACTCAGTCTACACACTTAACGTTTCACTGTTTGTTAAATCCAGACACATTTGCACAGTGAGGGAAAGCTCTGCTCTGTTCTCCCACTGCGCCCCGAGGCTGCTCCGACACACAAACACACAGCAGGGACCCGAGACAGCATCTTCTATTACTAGCTAGATAATCAACAAGCCATGCTTTCAAAATAAGGTCAGAGGGCAGGATAGGATTCTGATTATCGACCTGCTGCATGTACAGACAGGTTCACTGTAACCAGATCATTACAGTAAACACATTCTCTGATTTTCGGTGAGTAGCACACAGAACATGTATGTTCAACAAATCTAAATATGGAATGAATACAAAGTACCAACATGTACACTCAGCTCATAAAGTCCTGTGTTATGAGGAAACATCAGATTACTGAAGCAGACATGATCACACAGCTAAATAAGTGTACTGAGTAATTTGTCTGCAGCAAGTTATAGAGTTTGTTTATTTGAAAACTGGCATCTTGGTCATTCACACTCTCTCATGCCTTTCTGTACCTTGACACACCATTGCCCAACTATCAGATCGAATTTCACATCTTTGCCTGCAGTGTGAATGAATCATGTCTTTCCATCTGACTCTGCCTTCTCTTTCTGTCGCTCTCTGTGGAAAGGTTCAGGAGAAGGGAGGGTAGAGGCAGAGTCTATCTTCCAGTGTGATCCACACACTGGCAGCTACAGTAAATCATCAGGGATTACTGCTGGCCCTGAGATACAGCTTTGAATCTGCCTGGAAGACACATACACACACACACACAAACACAGATCTACAGACCCATATGTAGGAACACAAACGGCTTATAACACGAATGCTGCTAATAAGTTAAGGTATTAGTTTGCAAAGAGGAGGGGATGCTGTCATGTGTGAATACAGTAGCACAGGTATTTGTGCATATCAAACCCGGGACAAAATAGTATTATCTAACTAGACTGATACTATGTATACATCTTGAGTTTAATAAAGATTATTGCACAAGAAATAATAAAACTGGAAAAACTCTGTATGAGTCTGAGATAAAGCTGAGAGGCGAAGCGGCTGAGGTGGTTAAATACAACAGTCTGTAAGGTGTGTGAGTCTCTGTGAGGTGTTAGGTGGAGGATGTGGTATTTCCTTCCAACCTCAATGTCCTTTGCAATCAGTCTGACAGTGGCTAAAATATATATATATACATGTATATCCTCATAGAAACGTGCCTGGTGATGCTGTCTGGTCTGTGGTGTCATGTTGAATCCTGAGCAGAGAGCGAACTGGCTAATGTCGGTCACTGAGGATGCTCCTTGGTTTTCTCCCGCAGCGTTGTGCGTAGATGTGTGCATGAAGGGGAGGTCAGAGCTCACGATTCTCTCTGCAGTCCTGATGACTTGTTGAGTGATGCTGCTAAACCCCATAGTGCTGCCTCTGGTGGGAATGGTCTCAATGAGCCCCCTGCAGGCCTGAGTGAGGGCTGAGTTTGGCCTTCTTCAGCAGCCTGATCAAGTGAAGCAGTACTCCGTAGTAGACATCACTCTAACATTATTTGCAGAGACCCAACATCCCCCAGTGAGCAAACACTTGGTGACAGAGGCAAGGAAAAACAGCCAAGCTGGGATTGGGTCTAAGAGACAAGTTGATGATCACAGCCAAAATGGTTTTCATGTTGGGGCAGAGGTAGTAGTCTCAGAGTTCTACATAAGGTCAAATCAGGCCAAGAACTTCCTCAGGCGCTGAGGGTAGCAGATGACTGCACAAGGGCAGATGTTGTCCATTTTCTCACAAGGTGCTGACTTGCAACTTTCAATTACCCGAAACAGAAATATCACAAAAGTTACTAACTTCACACTTTCTGCATAATCACTCACAGAGTTGAACTGCTCCTGCATGTAATGAGAGCTGTGTAACTCATCTCCTTCCACCTTAGGCCACATGCTTATCAATCACTCCTCACAGACCTCTTTGTCATGCTCTAGTATGAGGTCCACACTGAGACCAGAGAAAAGCTGGTTCAACACAGTTCAAATACATTTGTGATCATTTAAAGTTCCATAGTTGAGTCATAGTCTTATGAGGTCTAATGTCATTGTTCTAAACTGTAATGTAGGTAAAATTCACATTTCACAGTATATTTACAGTATAACTGCTGGAATTTTATAGGGGAGCTGGAGAAAAATCTAAAATCTAAAAAAAAGAAAAAAAAACTAAGATTCCTTGTGATCCCGACTCTTCCTCTAGCACCTTAATCCTGTGGCTATCTACACTAAATATCACAGCAATTCATCCAAAAGCTCAGAGATTCAACTTAACTTGGTTAAAAAAAAAGTATGCACACAAACACAACCTGAAGAAGATCTTATAATGCACCTTTGAGCTGGTTTGCCTAAAGCCTGTAAACTCCAAAAAGAAAAGTACAGTACAGTATTTAATAGAGTGTTGCATTATGGGTTTATTTGTAGCTTTAATTTTGCTAGATTAACAAGTGTTTTCCAGTCAGTTTATAGTGCTGTCTCATTCAGGGTCAGTCAGCTTTAAAAGGTGTTTCACTGGCCCAGTTTAACCTGCAGGAGTTCCTGAAGGCTGGTATAATGTCTTCTGCTCCACTTGTCATGAAGAATTTCATGACAAGTGAAAATGAGTTCATAATGTCTGTCGACGTATTTACTGAAACGAAGCAGGGTGAAAATCAGTCAAACAGCTAAGAGAGCTGTCACAGGTGATGAGCTCAAAAAGACCCTGCAGCAGCCTGACAGGAGAGAGTGTGAGTCAGTGACTGACAGACAAGATACACTGGTGTGGGTTTTACATATTACTGCATTTCATGTTTCACTTATACGAGAGAAAAGGCTTCAGTGATGAGGACTCTCTTTTCCTTGGATAAATGACATCTCAGGGAAACTTTCCCAGCAGGATAAGTGTTAATAATAATAAAATAGATTCAATCCACGTGGCGTACTATGAAGCACTTTGAATCACTTTGTTGTACATTTTCCAGGTTTAACTGGCCCTGTTGACTAAAATCATCTTCAGGATGGAGCTGCAGAGAGGAACAGGAAAGAAACAGATGAAGACAGCAGTAATACTTAATTCTACTACATTCACACACACACACACACACACACACACACACACACACACACACACACTCTCTGGGTCAGTTCTAACACTGACACTAGCAGTCCAGAGCACTAATGTACTAATGTGCTTATACAACGTGCCACCAGCTGGTATAGGGAAGTGAGTCATGTGTCTGAAATGTGCCAACACTCTGCACATTGAACCCACACTGTAACCACTTCTCTAATAGTGCTATTAGGTGGTATTTAGAGTGTATCCCTCAGTTCACCATGGTCTAACACTCCACACTGGCCCAGTTGTTGGAGGTACTGGTGTCAATTAACAGATTTGAAGAAGTTGAAGTTTGTGACATAACACAATATTAATAACAGTTCTTCTTAAGGAGACTGATAAGAACAATCACAAATCTGACAAGGTGAAATGTATGAAAATGTATTTTCATCAGCAATCAGCTGTGAAATCTTCTTAAAACAATAAATATACATTTGATTTTTCCTCATCTTTATTTAATAGCAATAAAATTCATCATTAAAATCAATGTATATTTAATGGACATCCGCATTCTATACAACTGTCATTTCAATTTAACACAGTGTAAGGTTTCCATTAAACTGTAGCCTCTTTGAATAACTCATTTCATTTCAACATCATTTCAATCCGATTGGCAGATCTGAGATCTCACTGCAACAACAGGAGGGAAACAACAAAGCTTGAACCACAGCAGCCAGCACGACACATTGGTAGTCCAGTGATCTATGATTTGGACTGGTACATGGTTTAATATAGCAAAGATTAAGAAAATCTAATATTCTGTCATATCAATTCATTTTACTTTTAATTCCTTCCTGATTTTAAACTTTAACACTGCACCAACTAATCTTGATGGTTGTGTTTTTTTATTGATTGCTGTGGTTTTGTTCATGCAGTTCATTCTTTTTCTGTCTGTTTGTGTCTTTACTGAGAGCAGACACAGAGCAGCCACGGGCACTAATCAACCAAAGCAGAAACAGGTTTGGGAGGCTGGCAGAAGAGGGGAAGAAAAACAATTTCAAAATAGAGAAAGAAGGGAGCGGTGGAGACGATGGGAAGCACACAGCATGAAGCCACAAGGAGAAGAAGCAGAGCTGTGGGGTCCCCACTGAAGTTTGGGACCAGCTGAGGAGCCACCACTAGAACCTGAACCACATCAGGCCCACATCAGTGGTGGAACAACAGGCCATATAAGTTTGAAGAAAGTATCTCAGCCTGGACCAGTATAAGATCACTGCAGGGTCATGTGACATCTCATCCCGAACTACAATGCTGGAGTGGGTTTACCTGTGCAAAGCTGTGTGTAAGCTGAGTGACCCCTGCTGATGTTATACTCTAAGCCACAGTATGCTGCAGCTCAAGAGCCGTGCAAACTCTGCAAATGTGCAGCATCCTCACAGTAGGGTGGCACACTTCAGGCTAGCTCAAAGCACCACTGTGTCAAAGTACAGTCTCTCAGAGCCACTAGCATGGCTGTAGATGCTTATCAACCAGTGTTTGCCTACATGGGGAACAGACAAATGAAAGAACTTCAGATAGGCAGGTTTATGTGCCAGACCAAATCAACTTCTACTATATGGCAACCACACAGTGGAGAATGACTCATCAGTCAGTCACGCTGTCTGTCCAACTCTGAGAAAGGCCAGTGAGCTTGGACACATTTGGCAGGAGATTTAGTGATAGAGCTGCTCCATTGTCCGTCTGTTTCACAAGCATCGAGATCTATAGTAAGGTGGTACACAAGTCTGACAGTAAGCAGCTTGTTGGATGAAAGCATCAGCCTTTCAATCTTACAGAGAAAGATTATATAGTTGGATTAAAGTCCAGCAACTCCCAAAATGAACATTGTTGACTGAAACTCTGCTAAGAACACAGCAATCAAGGGAACTAATCTGTGGAAATTAGTCAAATGAACCATCATGTTCATCCAGGCCCAAGAGCCAATGATCTTATACAGCAACACAATGTTTTTTACTCTGCAGTGCCAGTCATACCTGTCTGTGCATTATTGTTTTATCATTGTTTTAACAGCACATTGCAACGTACATGCACAAATCAGCCACAACATTAAAAGCAGTAACTCGATTTAATGTTGTGGCTGAATTGTATATACTGCAAAAATAGGAGCAACTCTATTTGCAATTTAATGAAAGTAACTGCCAAACTGGAGATGAGTATGTAAATCACAAGCTCAACTCTGAACATGGCCAAAAGCTACAGACTCAGTAGGACTGTGCATAAATAGAATGAATGTGATTATTTCCAGTGTTTCTTTTTGGAATGACAACATGCACAAGAAAGGTTTTCACTCAGAAAGTGTAGGTGAGAGCTGGCTACATTAGAGTAGAAGACCGTTACAGTGACACCATAAGTCTTGCATTACGAGAGGGTGGACTGAAAAAGGACTCTGCACACTGACCTGAACTCTCACTTGTGTGTTTGTTTAACCAGATGTTTCAGGTTTCAAGAGGTAAAGTCGTGGAAGTTGTCTAAACAGTGTGTGAATTGTTCCTTGTTTGTCAGTCTGTCCTGTGCCTGCAGATATCACACGAACAGCAGGAGCAGATGAATTAGAGAGCAGCCATTCTCTGTTCAAACTATTTCATGTTTAACTATTTTAGAACCTTGCTCTACTTAGCTGAGGCATCTGGTCTTGACAGTCCATCGCTGTATGGGATAACGATGTATTAAATATCTTTTACACTGCCTGCCCTGGAAGTGATGTGTGTGTGTACCTGTAAAATGTCAAACATAATAAGAGAGAAGTAAAATTATACTTTATACTTATTTCTGTGAACAAAAGAGAGTTACTTCTACTGAGCTTCTTGTATGTTCCTGTTCCACAGAGCCTTAAGCCCTGAAAAGTTTCTCTGACTGGCTACATCTGAGAGGACGTCTGAGTAGTGTGGAAAAATCGTACTGAACATCCAGGCTTAGACAGAGAGACTGATAACGGTGTTTTCACTTGTCTCCAGTTACACTGGCGTAGTCGGATCAGTTACCTTGCCTTGGGGCATGAAACACCTCAAGTGTGAACTAAAAGCAAAATGACAATCCTGGAAAGCAATTTTATCTCGTGGTTAGACACTGCAAGGTTATTTTATGTCAAATGGTATTGTTATCACCTTAGAGAGTAATTACTTGGAAAAAAAAAAAAAAAGAAAATAGATCAAGTCTTTCAACATCAAATAGTCTACATACCCAAAAATGTCTGAAACTGTAGCTTGACGTCGTAAACTGGTCCTAAGGCAATGTTCCTCTAAGATGTTCCCCCCTTAATGGAGTTGCTCGTTGGGCACAAACATTGAAAAGATCCTTCTCTGAGAGAGCCGGCTGACTGCCCACACATGAACAGCATGAAGTATCTAATTGTTAATAATATAATATAATATAATATAATATAATATAATGAAAACAATGTTTGTGATGGTCAGTAAATTTTCTTAACTGTTTTACAGCCATTTGTAATAACTGTGAATGGCAAATATCTTCCTGGGTCCAAATCCATCACATGACCTGCCTTTCGGACCCTGTACTTCACAACCCAAGACCTGTGCAGTGATGCAGTTTTGGCTTAGTGGTCACAGTCAGTATTGCAGGTCAAGTGACATCCACTGGCCCAAAAAGACTTTTTCCCACACATAATCTTTACAAAAGAGATGGATTTAAAATGATAAACGCACTTTTCTGAATGTCACAAGTGCTTTGGAATTACTTTTTTTATTATCAATTTTTGATCCATTAGGCCCAACAGAATTTAAAAAGTCTCAAAGAGCTGTATCAGGAAATTATTTTCATGCCATTTGTGTGTATGTGCAGACCCAGCGGGAAGTCAGCCGGCTCAGCCAGAGAAAGTAACACACACACACACACCCTAAAGTGGGTCAGCCAGAGGAGGACTCCTGCTGTATGGGCCCAAAAAGTGTGGAAGCCACCAGAAGCCTGAGAAACTTTCTTGTTGTATGCAGCCGGTGAGCAACGTTTATAAAGAAGAAGGAGACATCGTGGTTCCATTTCTCTACATCCATGACACAGCCTGGTGTTGTTCCTGGGGTTTGGGACCAAAAACTAAATTGCCTGCCCTCTGGCACCACCCTCAGCCCAAACATCAGCTAGTGGTCAGGACATAAAACTAAGAAAATAGTGGCAGTAGTGTCTCATGTTTTCAAAGATTACAGCCTCATGAGATGCTAGTGTGGTTACTGGTCTTACCTGAACCCACTAATTCCTCTTCTTGTATATAACCTGGCCTATTTGGGTGGTTCATTCATTCAAATCAAAGCAGAGCACAGTAATATGAATTCAGCCTGAGTCCAGGGTCACAGCTTTCATGGGTAATAAAAGCTTGAACACTGGTGGTGACAGCAGTGTCCACAGGGAAGTTAATTTAAGATGTGAGCTGCTCTTTACTACTGCATGTGCTGCATGAAATATATGTGCGTATTTGTAAAAATGGAAATATTTTCTCAAGGTGAAACACACACTGGAGCACGAACTGTGTATTGTCTCCTTAAGAACTTATCAAATGCTTATTGTGCCAGTAGTTTCACGTACAGATGCGAGGTTATCTGAGATAGATTTGCTGAATTAAATTATTTTTACTTGATTCTAGTGACAAAAGTCAAAATCACATCTTGCAACAGGAAAGTGAGTAACAAAAAAGTTAAAGGCGATATAAGCAACTACTGTGTGGAGATAATTCTACTAAAAGCATACATGGTTTACATACAATTTTTTGCAACCTTGCCATTTCTTGCTCTGTGATGCTGCCTTCTGAGTGACTCCTAATATTGTTTTTGAAACAGCAAATTGAATTGAATGCAAACTAATATAATAAATATAAAACAATCTACAATCTGAGGCCACACAGAAAGATTCTTCACCCAAACAGAGAGAGATTTATACACATTACACTGTGGCATCACAAATATGGCTTTCAGTGCATTTAAAAGTTCCCACTTCAATGGGATCAAGTCAGATCTCCCTTCATCTGCTGTTTTAAAATGAACAGATCAGCCTAATAGCTTCAAACAAAAGCAGGGACTTAGAATGCTCGCTGACATTCAGACATTTCCCTGACAAAGATGGTTTCTTTGGAGGAGTTTAATTGGTGCTGCTGGGATAATCTGCCTTGATTATTTCATGTCTTTCTGAAAGCAAGCAAATACTGCTCTGTAGCACACCTTCCTCTCTTGCCTTTGTCTCCCCTTTATTTTTACTTTCCCTCCACATCTCCCCTCTTCTGTCGGCTCTGTCTGTGCCGCTCCTCTCTCCTCCCTCCACCCTATCTCCTCTTGTCCTCTGGCCCCTGACTGCACCTCCTTATCACCTCCTGCTGAATGAAAATGCCGCCAGCTCATTTGCGAACAATCAGAGTAATCATTACATAAAAGAGCTCACAAAGCTCCTCTACTCCTCTCCAGAAAGTTTTTGGATAGGGCAGTTACTGGAGAGGAGACTGGAGCTGGGCCAAGATGTAGAGCCACAGTGTGTGTGTGTGTGTGTGTGTGTGTGTGTGTGTGTGTGTGTGTGTGTGTGTGTGTGTGTGTGTGTGTGT
>JBBMJY010000022.1:24691157-24706434 GCA_037833715.1 Toxotes lorentzi
GTTACCAAAATAAAAGCAGAAATCAGACAACAGACAAAAGACAAAACATAACCTAACAGAGTTTTCTGGATATGACAAATTCATTCCATGCAATAATGCACAAATTCACTGCTTATCTTGGTTTAATGTTATGTTAAATTAATTTGAATATTTTGGGCTGCTGATGGGACAAATGATATTTAATGACTTTACCTTTCAGTTTTCAGATGTTTCCCAGATCACACAATCAAGAAAATAATTAGCAGATTAATCGATAATGATTCATTAGTAGCAGCAGCCATGAACTGCACTGAACACAAAATCTGAAGTTTAAAAGTGAATTTAGAATATTGACACGATAAACTACAGTTAAAAGAAGCTCTGGAGGCTCAGTTTGAATCCCTCGGAGCTTCAGTTTGCCCATTTCATGTCATATGTGAACTGTCTGGTGCCACCTTCAGACTCAGCATCTTCAGAGGAATTTATTTGCATGAGCAAATATTCTGTGTGATGGAGATCAACAAACCGTCCCACAGGTCCTGCCAGAGAAAACAAACACGCCTCCTCCATTTTGAAAAATAAATGGCGGCATGTGTCCGATGGCAGCAAATAAGCTCGCTGAACAGTAGACATCAGAGAGTCGCATTCAGGCTGTGAAAATCATGTCAGGACAATATCAGTAAGGTCATATGTTGTTACCAACCAGGAGAAGTGGTCCCAGCTTCTCTGTCCTCTTGTCCAGATTCATTACCACATCAAGGTTAAACTCTGCGTCTCTCCCTCTCTGTCTTTTTTTTGACCATCCCCTTGTGGTGAAGAGTAACATCTTCAATAGGCCCCTCCAGGATTACATCATCAATAAGACATTAGCATCCTTATGTTTCATCTCTCCCTCTCAGATTCACACAGGCGTTTTGATGGGAGCTGCCTCAATGCCTTTTGATGAGACACGATTAGTAAATGAGTGGAAATCATTATTATTAACACTCTACCTATTCATCCTGGCATGAGGAGGAGGACAGTCAAGCTGCTACAGCAGTGAAGGACAGATGGAAAGGTAAGGTTAAGTGGAATGGTACTGAAGTGAGACACACAGACAGGTGAGCTGCAGTCTCTCAGGTGAGCTCTGGTGTCGTCGTTAAATGTCGAGCTGTAAGTTCATGAACTGATTTAAATAAATAAATAAATAAAAATACAGAAATACAAGATAGAAGTCCTGTTTTAGTAGAGGTAAAAAGTAAATACAAGTTAAATGAAATGTTCAGCAAAGCCAACATATTCATGTGCCTGTAAAAGAAAGAAAAAAGAAAAAAAAAGAAGTTATAAACTAAGTGCACACAACAGCTGTGGATATTGGCTCTCAGACAAAAAAACTAAACCAAAACTAAAACCAAACCTAATCTCTTGCTTTCTGTTTCCGGAAAGTCCAGTGTGGGTGAAGATTACCCACAATATACAACAATATATATCAGCATATGTTAAACTTTTAATTCAACGTGAGAAGTCTTAAAAAGGTGCTAAGGATGATGGACAGTTTAAACTTATAGAAATATGACAAGTGTGCAAACATAATCTGCTGCTTGTAGAGTGGAGGCTTAAGGAAGATGTTGCGACAACGCCACCTGGAGAATTTCACCCCAGGAAGTCACTAAAACTACATTTAAATTTAGTAAGATGGCACAGGTTTGTGAATACCACAGGGTAAGAGACAGTTAAAAAAAAATAAACTAAATGTCAAGCACAAAGTATTAAACCAATATAATGACATAAAAACTAGCACAGGCTGAAGAGTGAGAACAGGGCGAGGGCTTACCGCAGTGGCAGGGAACCAAAAAGGGAAACGGTCCATAAAACTAACCACCTGTGACACTGCACACCAACCTGTTGGACAAAAAAAAAAAAAAGTTAAGAACCGGCCATGTGCTACACATCCTCAGTACTGACAAACATAACCGAAAGACACCAAATCAAAGGAAGTGCAAGTTAAGACAAAATACAACTATTTAGTAACAATTAATTTAATAAATAACCCAATGAAAAGAATGTTTAGGAAAGAAACCAATAAGTAACAACTTAAAACAGGGTGAGAGTCCCTGCAGGGTAGACAAGCACTCTTCAATAACAAGAGCCTTGTCTACCCAAACCAAAGCCAAGCAGAAGCAGCAGAACAGAATTTAGGCAGAACCAGAACAGCCGTGCATCCAGGGAGCGGTGGCCAGTGGCAGGCCAAGCAATAAACTGGGGCCTCGCTGTTGCTGAGCCTCACAGCACAGCCACGCAGAGGATTAGAGGATGAGAGCCTCAAAGGCCGTGGCTTAACCACACAAACGGATATGTAACCGCACCCAGAAGGCGTCCAGCGGCACAGTCCATTGGCTGCAACAACCAACAACTGTTCCGTTCTGCCAAGAGAAGCCACGGCCACGCCAAACAAAATGCTCTGCTACGCCAGGCCACAGCCACCACAGGTGATGAGCAGAAACAGGAGGAGGAACTGAGGTGTGGGCACACCTACATATATAAGGGGCGCACAGCGCCTCCCACAACTCAGTGCACCGAAAGCTGACACAGTGTCATGTAGTGGCAGGGAGGGACAAGGTCCTCCAGCTATACGATGAAGACTGTGCAACACAACTGGAAGCTCCAGACCATCTAAGTGGACCTGAGACCGCTTTATCAAATGCATAAAATTTCTTTACTACCTAGACAAGTTATTGATACTGGAGACAAATTCCCAACAGAAATTCAGAACTGAAATATAATCTGATGATGGATTAACAATTGGTTAAGGCTGTGTCCAACCATTTATTTAACTGTGAAACCCACAATCCCACATCCACACTTCACGCTGCGATTGGTCATCGATGCAGAGGTGAGACATCCACCTCAAGCTCTTTTTTTTTTTTCCCCCATTTGGAACAACTATTTATGGCACTGGGCTGCAGTGGAGGAACACTAACACAAAGAGGGAATGAACGCTAGAAAGATACCTACGTGAACTAATGCACTGAATGGTGACTGTGGATTTTTGTCCCCCCATTGCTTCCCCTGAAACTGCCTTAGGAAGGGATTAATGGCTGGTTTGAATAGGAGGAATGATTAGTGCAAGCAAAACAGTTTTTGTGAATCTATCCTTTACCACTTAACCACTTTGGATACCTTAGAGCAAAACCTGATGCATAGTCATGCTTCCCTTGATGGACCCTTTCCATTGTAGACTTCATAAGCTTTCCTGACACATCACCATCGGGACAAAAAGATGATCCCTCGTGGCACTTCCTGCAGCCCCACCCTGAGAACAGGCTTTACATTTAGCCCCTTAATTGATAAAGCTGTAGAAATAGTAAGAGGCACTTCATCTTCTCACAGCCACCGGCTGGGTTTTAGACCTCCAGTCCAGATGATAAAAGCACAATATTGGTCTCATACATTGGTCTAAATATCCAATTTCCACTGGTCACATTTGGATCCAAGGCTCCTTCCACAGCATGGAACAGAACACAAAGGAAAAACAGGCAAAAGGAAACTTCCAGGAAACATTGTGTGTTGTGTGCTATAGAGTGAACAGGCAAACTGCAAAATTAGAAGCAGACGCCCCATCAGTTAGAGCTCATTTAGAGCTGAAGCACTGAGCAAATGACAAGTCAATTCATCTGCTGCTTCTCCACTTTCATCAGCAGCAGCACCGCTTCTTGAGAGTGCTGACCTTTTCACACTTCTCCACCAGAGCTGAAGAGAGAGAGAGAGTGAGAGAGAGAGAGAGAGAGAGGTATGTGCATGTGCTGGGCAACTGGAAAGAAAAAAAAGAGAAAGACTGTTTGTGAGAAAGACTGACCCACATCAGCTCAGTGTGCCTTGGATTCTACTCAGACAGCTGTCACTCTGCTTCTCACTGAGCAGAGGCTCCAGCCTGCAGTCGTTTCAAACACTTCACTGATAAACCTGAGAGTTACGTCGAATAATTGACCAGATAAAACTTTTTGTTTCACCCCTCTGTCCACCTGCATGCTCCATCTCTCTGGATCACCCATCCCCTTCCTTTATCAGTCTCTCTCTTCCCTTCTGTTAGCAGGTTGGTTAAATGATATGCAAACAGTCGTATCATTTCATTCATTTCCATTCCTGCCTCTTCACCAAAGCTGGACAGTGTCTGACCTGTGTTCAAGCCCAGCCAAGAGGAGAGTCTTGAAGGAGGATCAGCTGACGGTTCAACCAAACAGACCCCGAGTGTGGAGGTAACCCATGTCACTGTGTCAGTCTACACACACACTTAAAACTCTGTGTGTGTGTGTGTGTGTGTGTGTGTGTGTGTGTGTGTGTGTGTGTGTGTGTGTGTGTGTGTGTGTGTGTGTAGAGGGAGATAAAGGAGACCCTGCTCTGAATGCTAATGAACGAATCACCATGAAAGCAAACAGCAGACCCAGAGACCCCAGCACTCCTTGGTTGACAGCACAAAGCACCTCACACACACACACATATAAAAACACACACATTCACTCTGTGTAACTCTAGTCTTCCTTTAACCTCGTCTGGAGTCTCGGTGCACTTGATCAGGTTGACGATCCCGTCTTCAGATGTTGCAGTCTGCCTCCTACATCAGCTCAGTGCTTCTATCAAGAGAAGGGCTGCAGGCAGTGAAGTGCATTGTGGGATGGATGTTAGGGGGTGTAACCTTGAGTGTTTGGGAATGGAAAAGCTGCATTTGATCATTTCAGATCACTGTTTCGGGCCATGCACAAACACAGAGGAGGTCAAAACAAATTGTGCATCGTAGCCAGTGTGATTTTTTTTATTCCTGTGTCTGATGAGGGAACAATGTTCAGAAGGGGGAACTCAGACTCATCAGAAGGTTTCAGTTCCACAGTTGGTGAAACTAAAGTCAGTGGAGGAACTGGTTCCACAGAAGAGTGGAGAAGAAGACCACAGCCATCATGCAGAACATCATGCACCCCTTTCTATTCTGATGACCTACATGTTTTCTTTTAGTGGGCCGAAATGTTCTACTGAACAATACAAAGGCTCATTTATTCCCTGTGCACTTTTAACTTGGTGTAACACTGGGCAGTCAGGAACACAAGGGAGAGAGGATGCAGAACACAGAAACCTCAAGACGGACAGAGGAGTGAATAAAAGTCCCTTTATTTAAACTCAAACTCACTGGTATAAAGTCCAAGAAACAAAACTAAAACAACTTAAGTAACTAAAAATCATTCACAAAAAGCCTCAGGAACAAATCCTCAAAGGAGACACAAATACCCTTAACAGGGTGAACCAGGAACAGAGGAAAATCCACAGGAAAATCCAGAGGCAAGCAGGTGACGCCACAGGAATGATCACAGACAAGGAAAGACAGCACTACTGACAAGGACACAGGGGAACAAGGAGACTTACATACACAGGCGTGATGGGCAACAGGTGAATCCAGTTAGGGCGGGGCAAACTATCAAAAAAGCAGGGAAACCAGACAAAGACAGGAAGTAGAACAAGACTGGATACACTAGGAACAAGACTTCAAAATAAAACAAGAAATACTAAACCAAATCAGGAACAGGTACGCAAGAATCAGGATTTAACTAAAATAAGAAATACGGAATAAACCCCCCCAGGGGCTGATCCTGACACTTTGAACAGCACAATGGCGCTGAAGCACTGATTTTTTTTCTTCTTCTAATAATTCATGCTCTTTTATTTTATTTTGTTATATTGTAATTTATTTACTGAGAGCAAATAAATGTGTTAAATGTGTTTGTGTTGTACAAGGGTTAATTGATGTCTCTTTTTTTCATGTTTGTGTCACTGTTTGACAACTATATTTCCCCTATGGACCATTAATGAAGTATTATTAAGTATTATAAGCATCCTGTATCTTGGTAGTTTAAGTATTTTTATGTGAGGCAGCAGCAGCAGGGAATGTTTGGTTAGCATTAGTAGCAGCTTCATGCAGCTCTGATACTGCAGGAGAATCCACAGTAAACAGTGGCATGATCTGATATCACCATGTTGGTGTCCTTCCTAACAACATAATTAATGTTGTTCTGGGACCATCATTACAGTCTTAGAAGATAAACCTTAAAAATACTGTCTTTAATAATATGACAGGACATTCAATTTGGATAGATTTGCATCATATAAGGTACCAGCAAAATCTAGTTTAGCTGCCAGTCATTAGACACCTTTTACTTCTGATGGTTTACTGGTGTTAATTCTAGATAGCATTAGCTGGCTAACCTTAGCTTCTGATCAGGTGCACCATGCATTTCAAACGCCTATAGTAACTGGTCAGCTGACAGTTAACATTTATGTGCACATCCTAATGACTGTGGGGCTAAGTGGCGCTCTCCATATAAACTTAAACTGTCAGCAATTTGCCAAAGTACATTTTTTAAAATAATAAATGTTCAGGATTAATAATCTCCTCTCAGCATGCTGACTTTCTAACCCATATGTACTCAGTACTCATGGGTTGGACCACACCCATATTTGGACTCTGAGGTACTCTGAACCACCTCTGTGATAGTTCCCACTATAGCAGGTGTCTCCAGGACCACATATTGCCATGATGATACACACAAACAGACACACAAGGTGAAAACAATAGCAGCACTGCTGTTGCAGTTGTTAAACTTGTGTTTATGTGACTTGCGTAGAATTTTCCCAATGTTTTCCCCATCACAAGCCAAATTAATTCAAAAATTATGATTTTTGGTGGTTCATCAGGGGTAAAGAATTTTTCATGCATCATCTTATGCACATAGTTGGATACATCATCAGTGCTGTGTCCTGGGGTCATTGGGCGTTTCAGGTCAACACTCTGGTCCAGGTGACCCGACCGTCATGGTTGATCAAGCCTCAGCCAGTGGCATGCCACTGACCCCACTGCTCTCCATTTCTCAACCAGAGCCATCTGGACACTTTCTCTGCTGCCTCCACATTGTTATTGATGGCTCTTCTCCTGCCTGCTCCCATGATGCCCAGGGTTCCATAAGGTCTGCTGAAGGAATGACTTGCAAATTCCACACAGCCGTACGCTGTCTTATTGGCCCATGCATCTAGTTTATGGCTATAAAGTTTCATGGTGCTGTGATTAACTGAGGTTATTTTATACATTGGGGTCAAGAAAACAATGGTGTCACTCACTGCTGTGATCTTATCACACATGAATGCAGTCTTTGATCCACAGGAGTCTCAGCTTTACAGCCATACCAGATTTATGCAATACCAAGACTGCATGGGCAGAAATGGACAATACATACTTTTTTCTGAAAAATAACATGTTTGTACTGAATGCAAATAACTGCATTTGACCCTAAATAAACTGGACATGGCTATAAAGATGAAACCCTTTTGTTTCCATTGAGCACATTGTCTTTGAGATTAAAGGTCAAGATGCATCTTTGAAAACGGCTATGCCACTTGAACTGAAACACCTGAAACGTGTTCACATTTGAAGTAATGTTTGAGCTATTTGCAGGTAAGCTAGAAAGATATAGGTTCAATGTCTCTAGTTTCATATGATACCTGTGTTTTCATCTGATCTCTTTGGTTTAACTTTCAAAATTGAGCCCACTAAACATTTCCACTGAAAGACTGTAATATTGACTATGTTGCTGGTGGGATGTTGGGTCTCAGTGGGTTATTAATTAGAATAATTTTCCCTCCGTATCAAAGCAAGACAACATTTAATGGGACATATGTATCTAACCAGCTTGCATTTTTGATAGCTTAGTTTGTCCAGTCTCTACTGGAGGGTGGAGGAGTACAAGACTGACATTCCAAAACTGAGGTCCCAGCTTCGCCACTATTTATTTTGCTCTTTAGAGAAATATACAGTTCCTTTTCTTTTGTTCTTCAGTTGCTGTAATGATTACGGTCGCCTGATATGGGAATTTTGTGTCCAATAATGAAAATTTTGGGGTTTAATTTTTCTATTTCATTAATGTTTTGTTTTGTAGCAGGTAGTTTTGCTGTTTGGACCATTGAACTGTCTTGAGGACTGGGCTGCTGCTGGAGCAGGAAACTTGCCACACTTGCCACAGTTGCCAGATCATTTTAGAATTATTCAAGAATGGGAAATTCTCTGGTTGCTCTTTTTCCTGCCAAAGCTTCCTGCCACAGGCAAAATGAACCAGCGTTTGGCTGATGGCTGATATTAATTTGCTACCCTGTCTTTTTTTTTCACTCTTATTTTGAAGAATCTATCAGTGGCATGCAAAAGGCAGAGCCTTGCTGACAGTATCAGTTTACTGCTATCTTTTGGGCCCTGCTAAGAATGAAACTGAAATTTATAAATCTCTTGAAAATATTCTGTAGATCACACTTTGATTTTTGGGACCATGAAAGACCAGGTGCAGTTCTAATGGAATATTTTTATGCACTGGAGCATTATTGAGGTTTTTCTCCATCTTCAGTCCCAGAGATGTGGTGTATACAAACATATATGTTGTTCACAGACTCTGTGCGGTATCAGTTATTATGGATTTTGAAACACAATTATACTAATTGATATAGTGTACACAGCACAACACAACACACAAGAGGACAACACAGAAGAGGGAAAGGTGAGTGGCAATACAGAGGGACAGACGGAAGGAGCCAGAGAAGGAAGTCAATCAGGAGAACACAAGAGGAAACATCAGATAGCAGAGGACAATGACAAACGACTGAAAGGAGAAGACAACCGAGAAAGACTGATGGGAGAAGAGAGGAAGAAGACCAGGGAGAAAGTCAGACAGGAGGAGACAACAGAAGAGAAACAGGAGAAAGAAGCAACATGAGTCAGATAGGAAGAGTCACAGTTAGAGACAAAGACCCACAGACAGGAAAGACACAGAAATAGAGACAGAAGGATACGATGGAACAAGTCAGAGCGCTGACGAAGCTGATGATGGTGACAGGATTGACAGAGGATGAGATCCGGAGCAGAATTCAGGCTGAGAACACGTCAGCTCATGTTTTCATTAGATGATTTTAGGGACAGTCTGTCAGATGAAATAAATCCAGATTTTGTAGATTACAGTGTCTGGGATATTATGGATCCTTCCCAACATCACCACAGTTACACCACATTGTGCAGTGTGTATTCATTAAGAACGTGATTGATTTTGGTGAGCCTGTGACCTTTCCTCCAGCTTTGCTCTAGTATTTTTCTTTATTTCTGATCCATCTGTTTATACTGCATATACAAATATATAAGGTGTGTGGGGTTTTTTTTGTTGTTTAGTTTTTTGTTTGATCTTTCCTTTCAGCAATACAAAGCAAAACTGCCTGCTACTGTGCACGAGAGGCTCAAGAAGCCTAAAACAAAAATGACCGTGTTCAGTGTCCTGACTGAAGAAGAGGCTGGGGAGCTGGGGCTTGGCTCTGCTGGCTGAGGATGGTACAACATGGTCTGCATTCTGAGCTCACAAGCTGAAAAGGAGTACTTAAGTTTTGCACAACCACTTTCAAACGATCTTGTAGCAGAGTTCAAAACTTTAGATGATGCTCTGTCACAAGCAGCAGATCAGATGAAGCCTCAGCTGAGCTGCTGCTCATAACTGTTCCTTTATAATATTTATGATAATATAACTACATCCTGTTCCTGGAGCCAGCAAAAAAAAATGATATTTCAAAATCTGATCTAATCCACCTATTTTGTGCTTTTTTTGGGACTGATGAATATGCACAAGCAAATTTGAAAAGATTTAAATGAAAGCTATTCAACAGTACAATTTTCACCATTTAAAAATATACTTTACTTACTGGGAAGTATTATGATTATAGGCAGAAAGTTGTACTCTGTTCCAGAGCAGCGACCCACAGGCCCAGCAGGAGAAAATGCATGTTTAAATGTTGAAAATCAGCAGAGTTATAATGATTAGCTCAAAGCAATGATGAGCAAGTAGAAAACCTCTAGTTTGTTCCAGACCACAAACAAATCTGGTCTTTTACATCTCATACTGTACGTAGATAAATTGAGTGTGAACCTTAGAAGTTAATAATCATTTATTGTAATAATTGTTAATTGTCTTTACTGTATGAAATTCGTTCTTCTTTGATTTCTGTTGGATTTACTGTGTTCTACTTTGCTGTGATTGGAATACGTTGGAATAATCATATCTTTCAGCTGCATTGTTTGTATCAGAGTGTGTATGAAGTGAAGCTGCAGTCACACCCTAAACCCATCTGCACCACTGCCTTTCCAGTGCTTCTGAAAACACTGGCACACTAAAGGGCATTGCTTGAATGTCTGGCTAAACTCAGCCGATGTCTCTCTGTAGCCCTCCTCCTGAGAGCAATGTGAGCAACAGATTTGGTCAGGATTTATTTATCTTTCAAAAACAGTGCAGTGGTGTTTAAATCCATTCAACACACCCATTAAACTCTATTCAGCACATGAACCATAAAGGTCAAGAATTCAATGAAGTTACAACATTGAAATTCTATAAAGAAAAAAGATCTAAGGAACTCTTCTGGCAAAAAGTTAAAAAGCCTTTAATTCAAATGGCTATTTCATAGTTCATTGGCAGATGTCTTAGGACTAAGATATCCCACACTGTAGGGGCCCTCTTGAAACTGATTTTAGGAGGAACAGGAAAAACTTGCCCAAGAATAGGGCCACTTTTGGTCAGATTCCAGTTTGAGTGTGTTATATTCTTTTTCTATGATTGGCTAGAGAACTGCGTCTTTGAGTCAAGGTAAACCTGCTCTTGTGCTGAGGATTCTCTTTTCTTTTTCATCCAGAAGTCAGATCTAGAGGTAGACTGGGCTTTTCTCAAACCATCCTAGACAGTTTTTGTGTTACAGCCCCTCTGCACAAATCGGTCTGACAAGATTATAGCCTGCTTTTCAAACTCTTTATCTGCATCACAAATATGACAAAGACCTTGGAATTGGCCTAAAGGTGTGTTATTTTTAAGCCAAGTAGGATGGAAACTTTCAGCAGAGTATTTTTAAATGTTGAAAATGAAGCATCCTCACCCTTAGATACAGCTGACATTACTTTTAGATTATTCAAAACACAGGTTTATGTTTCTGTTGCTTTTATTAAAATAAATAAATAAATAAATCGAACAGTAATCAATGTACTGCTCCCACCATTTCACCTGCTGTGATAAATGAAATCCTTTTTCCATAAAAGGTCAGCATCATTAGGAGCAAAACGCAGCCCCAGTGCACAACCCTGATCCTGAACTTACAGCTGGTCCTGGAAAAGAAATACATTATCTTTAAGAGTCCCTTCTGTGAGATTGAACTCAGAAGGAGGCAGAGAGTCTGTGGGCCTGTTTCTTAGGAAGTGCTGAAAAGCTTTGAATCCGTTGTCATGGTCAATATTAGCATTTAAGAACTCTACATCCAATGTTACTAAAAGACAGTCAGCAGGAAGTCTCATTTCATGTAGAATCTTCAGAATAATGTCCTGGATGTATGAAGGCAGTTACTGGGAAAGAAGTTTAATATGAAAGTCTGTGAACTGATGTTGTGGGTGTCCTGCTTTAGCTTAGAATTTCAAGTGGCATTTAGTTCAAAATAGCATCGAAGTTTGTTGTGCCCTCAGTCAGTCTTATACACAGACAGTTTATGTGTCTGAAAAAAGACAGAACACACTGACTGCTGTACAAGTTTTCAGCCTACAGAAGGCTGTTATAGGACTCATGGACACAATGCTCAGGTTTTGACAGCCTGTTGATGTAAGAGGGAAAAAAGTGACCATCAGAAGGAGACAGTAGAGCTATTGCACTTTAAGTATGGAAAATAAGCTGGTGTTCACAAGGTAACAAAAGTGATAGTAATGAGAGAGGTATATTTGTAAACCAATCAGATTTTGTGTGAATTGGATTGACTGTATAAAATTTACAGCCTTCCAGAATTAACATCTAACAATAACCTACATGTGAGGCAGTTCAGGAACATTGGTAAATGACTGCTACAGAAACTAAACTGCACGAGTCTCTGCATGCACATCGCTTACACACCACCCACCACCACAAGTAAACTCTCAACCTGTGGGAAAACTGCAGTGAGGACTCACAGCACTATTATCTCATGCAAATACACAATAGGTCTTTTGCAAACAGTTGAACAGTTTGACTAAGAACGCTTTCAATTATGCAGCTCAAGCTGTTTAGAGACATTTCATTGTCATTTTATACCCAGTTTTGAAGTGAATTGTTCCTTTAAATTCATTAACCAGTTTGTATGAAGTGGACTGAATGTCACAAGGAAAATAACAATTAGAATAATGATGATCCAACTCTAAAACAATAGGGTTTATTCCTGCAGGCTGGAATCTTAAATAATCAGAAGTCCTGGTTCCAGCACAGAAGGACAGCAGAAAAGTATCATGACTGTCAGCACCAGTCTGCTCCAGCTGTAGGATCGAGCTCTGTGACTTTGTGTGTTACTGATTTTATAGAATAAGGTCAAATATTTGGCCTGAACAAAGCTAGAAGCTGATAGATTTGATTTATATTGGTTTTGTTCCTTACTGTTAAAGAATAAACATTTTTGTTAATTTCCTTTCGTGTGTTTTGTTGACGAGGCAGACAAAGTTTGTATGTCCACCCTGTCAAAAAATTGGACAATGACTGGGAGGGTGAATATTGGACTGGATGTTTGCTGGATGTGTAAATTAGTTTTATTATTGAGGTCATGGTTACAGGTGGTGGTGCACTGGACTTCATTACACTGAGAGGTGGTTCTCATTTGTGAAGGACTTTTTGTCCTTCTCATTTACATGAGCTTCTCAATGTGACACTGCTAACTCTGACCTGCTGAAACATATAACTGAATTAACACCTCTGTAACGGTGTCAACAAAAGCTGAACATTACAGTCACCATAAAAGTTAAATAAAAGTGTTGGATGGTTTCAATTGTACTTCAAGGTCTATCAAGATGGACACCATAGAGTGGACAATAGAACCTATGTCACTGTTGTGTTGTCAGGAATCAGTAAATCTCACTCACTGTGCCACTGAGGACAGACAGGACCATTTTAGTCTTCATATTCAAATGCAGCCATTTTTATTCAGTGCACCACACACTGTAAATGTGTTCTGACCAAAATAAAACACTGTTACTAAACTGCGGTTATTATTATAATTTACACTTGTAAGCTGTTGTTGTACTGTCTTCAAGCAGAGATTCTTGGTGGATTTGTGTCATTTTTAGATGATGTTCATTGAAAGCACACAGTGAGTGGCTTAAGGCTCTATAACCTGCAGTAAATACCCAGCCAGCATCTAATCTCGCACAGCATGTGCTGTATTCACCCGGCACAGCCAGCTTATTTAAATAGACATCTGGTTAGCTCCGCATTCACGGTGTCACCTCGAGGGGAAAAGCATCCGTTTGTGCATCCTTCATCACTCCCTTCTAATTTATTGCTCTCAACAAATATCTTTGTGCAGAAATTAACCCCACGTACTTGAAGTGGAGGCCACATAAACGGTAACCTGCTCAGCGTCCGTTCAAACACAGCTACATGTGTTCCAGAGCAAGAGGGGGGAAAAAACACAAATCTCCTTATTGCTAATTAATTTTTGCCTGTTTAGAGCAAACTTGAAAGAGCTGATGGACAGACGTGTGCTGTGTTCTGCACTGTCCCCTGAGCACCAAGCTTATCAAGAAGAACATGCAGGAAACAACAAGTTTATATATGCACACACACAGTCATGGTATAAAGGAAAAATGTAAAAAGCAGAGAAGTGAAGGGGGAAGTGAATGCTCTCCTCCTATCATTACTATGGTAAAACATGTAAATAAGTTTAGCGTGTCTGCCTTTGATGTCCTCTGCAGTGAGCAAACCCTCAGCTCGGCCAGACGTCGATAGTGTTTCTCACCTGTTTAAGGACTCATAAGTAGCTGGAAGTCCCCGGTGCCATACAGCCATTTTTCTTCATTTGAGACATTGATCCTCAGTCATTTGCTAACCTTCTCTCTCCTTGTCCCCCTCTCCATCTCTGTCTCCGATTTCCTGTGAAGATCCAGTCTCGGGTCCTGTGTCATCTTTGTCAGCTTGTCACTTCAGCCAGAGGACTCGTTCAAAGCAATGATGAAACTGTTAAAGCACGAGAAGCCCGCGCAATAGAGAAGAAGAAAAAGTAAGTGCTGTGAGAAAGAACGACACAGGTAGAGAAAAATAGCAGTGTGTCCTAATTAAGTTCTCATCCATGTTAATTCATCTGGGCCTCATTAGAGGGACCCAGACAGACAATACCCCCCTTAATCCTGGGAGAAACCTGGCAGCTGCTAGCACAAGAAATCCATTAATTGATTTAAGAGCCGCAGCTTTGTTGTGACAGTGCTTCGCCGTTTCAGGAGAATTTGCTGTGCAAATGCCACCCAACCCAACTGACAGGTGTGTTGGAGAGTTATAGTTGGTGTCACCGTAATAAAACACCAATTAAACCCAAAAGAAGGACCAACACAAGCTGGACGTTAAACCTGTTCCAACATGTGCAGGTGTGTGAGGGTTTCCAGTATTTTCTGGATTCAAATTGGCATCAGGATTCAACTGGATCAAAACAGAACGACTCAGGTTTAGAGATGAGGGTATTCAGTGTATGCATGTAGATTACTGTTATACTCAGACACAGGTTACTTTGACAAAACAAGTGGTGAGTCTCATTTTTTCAATCTTGGTGATCAGTCTTTGTCGCATATTTTCTATATGTTAAAATATGTAACTTTGGATCTGGACCACAAAAGCTGGGACTTTATTTATCTAGCAACAACCCTTGGACAACCCTTAGCTAACTTTCCATAGAAGACAGTTGCCAGTGTTGCCCCACGAATGCAAGTTCAGGTTTGCCCTCCACAGTCACACCTCAGTACATATCTCATTCAGTTTGCTGCACAGCAGCGGACATCGACATGAATGAGCTTCTAACTTTCTCTCTGACTGATCATGTTACAAGTAAACAGATGTGAAATCACAGCACAGCCATTGCCTTTAACTCGTGTGTGTGGTGACTGTCAGATGACGTGGTGGAAATAAAATCAGGATTTCAGCAGCAGCAGAGCAGCAGCTTGGAAATGCCTTGAAGTGACTGCTGGTTAACATGGATCTTAATGGGCCATGTTTCAGTCTCTGTTTCACACTTGTTCCATTGTCTGACACAGAAACAGAGAAACGTGTCAATGAGAACAGATTCACTGTGAATGCAGCTGCATATACCAACTGTACAGTGGTGGAAACAAGTTTTAGGACACCCTTAAAATTTTACACAATCTCAAATATTATCATGAAATATTTGCAGAAAAATCTTTTTTGTATCTCACAAGGTGTGGCTGCATCAGACAGACACAAACAAAACA
>JBBMJY010000022.1:24711347-24768889 GCA_037833715.1 Toxotes lorentzi
ATGTCCACAGTTCACCATCTTCTAATGGATACTTCCAGCAGGATAATGCTCCATGTCACAAAGATAAAGTCTCCAACCGGTTTCATGAACATGACAGTGAGTTCAGTGAACCTCAGTGTCACCAAATCTGAACTCTAGACAACTGATTTACATTGGCAACCTGTTTTTTGAATGAATTGGTCAAAAACACAACTTGATGGAACCTGTTTTTGCAGCAATAACCTCAAACAAGTTCTTCCATTAGCTGCAGACCAGACCTGCAAAATATTCAAGAGAAATTTTGGACCATTGTTCCTGCATAAGTGCTTCAGCTCATCCATATTCTTCATATCCGATATACTGATAACTGTTACAATTACTTTTGTGAACTGCACCAGTTCTCAGTACAGGCCTCCATGGTGAGAAACTGCTCTGCTCTGTGAATCACTCTGACCCCACTGAAGAGGGCAGGCTGAAGACTTTACTCTGCAGTGATCAATAAGAGATCACATTATAAAGAGATTTGCTCTGGTACCTTTGTGCTGCAGTCTGGTCTCAATGTTACAAGATTATACAGGCACTTTAAAACTTATCACAGTCAAAAGTTTGCCTTAAACCAAATAACTGCTGGTAACCCACTTTCTCTCATTTGTTAATATTTCCCAACAAGGTTTTATGTTCTTCAAAGTCCCACGAGACTCTGTTGGTTCAAAGGTGAATCTGAAACAGCAGCTCTGACTTATGAAGGAAGGAAAACTCAGATGACTACTGAGGATCATTCGCAATCTCCCTTCAAAGCAGGATGCAAATCACAAACAGGCCTTCAAAGTCATATGGAAGCTCCAAGAATATTTAGCTAACACCAGACCCACCACACCATTTCAGGCCCAAGTGACGCAGTTTAATTTAACGATCAGTTATATCCAAGACTAAAAATTAAGCTCACTGTGGCAGAATTAACATTTCCTTATATCACAATGCACCTTTTGACTGGTTGTGTTTGACTTTGCACACACATACACACACACACAACAGAAAACCGAACTCCAGGACATAAAGAAATGAAAGAATTTATTTCTACACAAATGACTTGGCACATTTAGTCAGCTCCCCCTACAAATGAACGGAGTGAGTATATATTTTTTAGTGCTGATGAAAGACAGAGTCAAATAAAAAAAAAAAGCTTAAATCTTCAAGTGCATTTAATACAGAGATGAAAGCTCAATGAAAACAGCATTGGCGAAAGGACAGTTACAGAAGTGGGGAAAAAAACATAAATAAAAGAAAAAAGAAAAAGGGTATAAAATGTATTCATCAGGAATAAATATGTACAGTGGTGCAGCATCCCTTCTCAAACACAGACAAAGTGGACACACTGTAAAAACCTCTTTTAAAACATGGACGCGCGTACAGGAAACACTTTTATTCTTCTCAACCGAATCTCTTAAATGTGAAAATAGAAGCTTTATAAAAGCTGGAAGCTATCACAAGTTTACATCAAGAAGGTGGATTAATTACAATAAGTATTATTATATAAGGTGAAATTAAGTCTACCCCCATTACAATAAAACAACATTAAATGTAAGTTAATATTAAGGTTTCTCACAAAGTAAATTAAAGGAAACCATGACACAGTACAGAGCAAGAGAAGTCAGCTTTAAGTAGTACATACAGCACACAAATGTTAACAACCTGCCTTTATATCTGTCATCTTCACAGAAATACCTCAACATCTACAGCTGAACGTTAATTTACTTTACCACAGCACAGGGAAATAAAACGAGCGTCCAGGTCATCTGGGGACAGCATGAGGTCTCCATTTAATCCAGAAGATGAGACATGCTGTTCACTTGGTCTATAGTTAGTGTTAACGCTCGACTGAACAATGTATGTACACAAAAATAACAATGTGTGTCTGGTAAAGTATATCAGCTAAAAATGATTGATGTCAAAATAATCTATTAAAGAATGCAGACAAAAAGCAGAAATTCCTTCATTTTTAAGGCAATCCTTACTAGAAACAGTGTTAACCACACACCTGTAGCCCCTGGTGCAGTACCTTTTCAGTTAGCTCAGTCTAGGTGCAAGCATTGTGTATGTATGTTTGGAAAGATCCACCAATCTGCCCTCCTGTCAGATCAGGAATGGTATGATCTTTACCTTGTGAGTTCTCAGTAACACAGACCAGTTTTAGCTGAATGCATCACATGATAGGCTTCAGGCTGGTGAACAGTCGGTTTATAAGTTCCAGTTAGGCAGCACTCTCAGCAGGAGCTGCACTATTCTGATACTGCCACATTTCAGATTCATGTCCCCAGCTTCAGTGCAATGTTCCGAACGTGGCCACATGTAATTTCTTCTGGGTGTGGAAAGTTTGTCAGAGCTTCTGTATGAACAAATACCACTTTGCCATACATAGCTTTAACTTTGTACACATAGGACTGTGCGGTCAGACCTTGCTCTTAGCAGCATTCAAGGCAAAGGAGGTGAAAGGATGGGCTGACCCCTGCAGGTGCGTCTCAGATAAGGTGGGTGGTGGAACGGCTGAATGTGTGGTACTTCCTCTCAAACATGGACGGCAGATTGACCATGGAGGGGGAATGGTGTGCCTGTAAACAGAAAAGACAGGACAGAATAAGAGGAGGAAAACCATTATGAAGGAGAAGTGAGATAAAATGTTAATACGCAATTGTGTTGTTAAAGGACGGTTTATAATAGTTTATTAAAACGTGGTTCTCATTTATGTTTTTAGCCATTCTCCTTGTTGGTAAAAATAAAATATAGTCAAGTTCACTGCTAAGATCCAGAGCTGCTGTGACTTCACTACATTAAAGTCTGATTTGGATGGAAACATGAGCAGTCAGATGATCACGTTAACAATCCTCTACAGTTAGTTAAACATAGGTGAAGTGTAAAACTGTCCCCTGTAAATATCCACCCCAGCTAGTCAAAGCACTTCCTGCTTTGACTACTGTAGGTGTTATACTAAATATACAATCTGAATAAATGTGAACTAACATTAAACATATTGCATTTAAAACAATGTAAACTTTAAATTAATAACATTACTGTCTGACTCTAACTGCTCCTGTTTGCTGTCCCACCAGATTTGTTGTAACAACACTGCCATGTTTCCAGATCTCAGTGATTTTTTTTGGTACAATGTAATCAAAACCAAAAGCCAAAACAAACCAAAAGGACATAAAATAGGTTGTAATAAACTAAAATATCCTTTAAACAACCTTGAATAACACCCAAGTAGTTAGCAGGAGGACAAGGTATTACTATATGGAAGAAAGCACAGGTGCAAATGTGAGTATATGTTTAGTAACTTTTCACTCAGCCATTCAACTCAATACCAGCATCCCAACTCCCATTCGGTGTGCACTTGTAGAAGCCCTGTGCAACAAGGTTGTCATGTGAGCTGTGTGTCTTGCAGTCAGGAGTGTGTATGTGTGAATGTGTTATGAAGGCATGTGAAGAACAAGGCTGGTTTATGTTCTCCAGCCTCATTTTAATTACTGAGCGCACAAAGACAAACGCTGTTACCAGCACCTCTCTGCCTTTCAAGCCAAACCTTGGCCATGAACTAATCGAGACAAGCAACCTTTGCAAACACCATCACACTTCAATAGCTTTCCACCTGGCTGTTACACACACAGAGACACACACACACACACCTTGAGTGCTCTCTATGAGCCTATGGACAGAGACACTGTTTTTCGACTTCCCTCAGAAGATGAACAGTAACTAGCTAACGCTCATTCAACGCTCGTTTTGTGCGAGTGTGCATGAAAACATTCACCTCAACAAACCGTCCCTGCCTCCAGTGATGTACAGCCAGTGTACATCAAACCTGAGAGACTACAGGAGGAAAGCAGTGTGGAAATGCTGTGTGAGAAGGGAGGTACGGTCCATGTGGCGTTCAGTTTTTGATTCTAGCACAGAGAAGCTGAGTGGAGCTCACATTTGTGGCTCACTGTTAAGTGGCATCGGTCACTCACAGATGTATGCTGCACAACGACATGAAGCCAATGAAAACACTTCTCTCTACTTAACTGTGCAATAGTAATGGTAGTCCTACAGTACAGTGCACTTTACAGAAGAATTTGGACTGAAAACAGGAGGCACAGCAACATGGTGGGACCAGCCCACAGTGAATGTCACAAAACATGGAGTAACAGTAGTAGGAAGGCAAGAAATGTTATAAAACAGAACTTTGAGAACGTAAAGAAATAAAATTTAATATTACATTTAATGCCGAATTCACGAGAAGGTGTGAATAATTAATACTTTGTCGTATTTCTAAAGTTTTCTCAAACTAAAAAAAGAAAAATAAAGCCAATAATAACTGTAATAACCGTAATAATAATATTACAGTTATTGTTTACTCTTTTTTCCCCCTAGTTTTGTTTGTTTTGTTTTTTATAAATCAACAATAGTTTGGGATTCCATGTAATTGTCATTCAATGTAAATACAGTGAATGATACATTGTTAATACGGACATTACATTGAACAGTTTAATTTCTCTTGATGAAGTTAATGAATTATCACAAAGTAATTAAAAGATTGTAAACACAATGTGGAGAATATAATTAAAAAACAATTTAGCCTGATCATATATGATACATCTGCCTAGTGTTGTGCTGGTGATAAACTATAAATCAAAACATTCAGCTTAGGTAGTCTAGTTTCACTAACTATTTGTGTCGAGCCTTTTAAGTCTACAGGTTGTGAGGATTTGAGACTTAACACATTTTCATGTATTTACTTATTAATTTGTGAAGTGACCTCTTGTATATTTATTTGATGTGAATTAGTTTCACTGTTTCATGTACTTTAATGAGAAACAGGGACAGGTATGTTTTGTCTATGAATGTGAAAGCTAAAAACACACTGATATACTTGACAGGAGTGAAACTGTTGAATCTTAAAACTGGCAGGTTGCAGTGAACAGGTTTGTGTATGTTTTATTTTGAAACCATTTAATAATCTCCAAATGGATAACACTGTCATTCTGTTACGTCAAACCCAATTTTTTAAGCATGAATACCTTTAAGACTGGCAGAGCAGTGTTCATATGACTGGGTGGTGGTTAAATGGCTGAGGTGCAACACAACCATCACAAGTGGCTAAAGGGGTTGCAGGTGACATTGGAGCTCTGATGAGAAGTCAGCCTGATTCCCACAAATACACTAACATTTTAATTCTAGTGAGCTGTTTCTGTGTAAACGAGCCAAAGCACACAAAGAGCATAGCATCCAAACTTAAAGGCATGCCTTGTCATTTGGATTTTTACTTCAATTGGCACTTAACATTATTCATGCAAGTTCCTTCTAAAAGAACTGATTAGATTGAAATAAAGATCTCTAAAAGCTAAGTTAAATCTCTAATCACTTTAGAGTAGTTTGAATAATTAATAGTCAAAACAACACCTAATAATGTTCATGGATCAGCCTGTACTCACTATTGTGAGGAAAATAAAATATTCTGTGACGGCATGTTGTAAATGAGCCTTTTCCCCTGAGGAAAAGAAGGCTTCCATATGGACAAAACT
This sequence comes from Toxotes lorentzi, assembly GCA_037833715.1. Classification (NCBI taxonomy): domain Eukaryota; kingdom Metazoa; phylum Chordata; class Actinopteri; family Toxotidae; genus Toxotes; species Toxotes lorentzi. The sequence goes on from JBBMJY010000022.1 coordinate 24,716,885, forward strand.
CTTTTAATGTCCCAGCTCTATCACACCCTTTTGCATACAGCCCACTATTAATAGCAGCCACCTTGTGAATATTCCCATCCACCAACAGTTAGCAACCCGGGTGATTCATAGGAAAAGAGCTATTCCAAATCAACCCTTAAAATCTCTGCCCTTTACACTTCTGCCAATCTCAAGTGGGGAGACACTGCAATGTGTCTAACTCTCCTTGTATCTAATCATTGAAGTTTAGAGTTCAGCTGCTGAGCAGACCTTTATTAATCTGATCTATCACTGTCGCAGAGTCTCAGCTTCTAAGGAGTTGATTTGGGACAAGAAATGCACCAGTGGTATATGGATGTTAGGAGCAGGAAGGAACAATACATTTAAATCAAAATGGTACTGCTGTACCCCTGGTTGAGACTAGACAACAATAATGTTTGCTCACATGAAGCTCCAGGATTGAGTTTAGTGACGGTTTAGAGCAGAGTCTCCCTGCGATGACTGGTCAGGACAGCCTTGTGTTGGTCCAAGGGGACTTGGGGATCCCTGCATGACTCAGAAAAGGTCCTGCCATTGACATTAACAGGCTGAGGAACCAGGGTGGGTAGATGTCTAGACACATGTTGGCTAGATTTTGGCTGAGACTTTTTGGAGTTGAGCTGAGTGGAGTTTCTGATAGCTGGAACGGAGGTGGAGGTGTACTGGGTAGAAGGGGCAGACTGCTGGGAAATGGGGAGGCTTGTTTGAGGTTGTGCTGGTTGGGTCAGTAGTGGAGCATGAAGGATGGACTTGGGTTCTTGGGTGCTAGGGCAATGGTTGGAGTAGGGATTTTGAATGAACTTGGGGGCGGTGCTGGGACCAGGGCTACGGGCAGGGTTTTGGCCTGGGCTGCAAGGGGTACGGATACAGACAGGGACCCTGGCTCTGACAGGAGGGTGGTCGAGAGAGTTTGAGCGCTGCACCACAGCACTGCTCTTGGTCGAATCACTCAAACTGAACGTAGAGGCAGAGCGAGACATCTAGAGTATATAATAGAGGGCAGACACATAGCAGGGATTTACATATCATGAAGAAAAACAAGATGAGACAGAGAGAACTGACATGCTGAAACACAACACAAGAAGAGAGGAAATCCTCAGAAGGTAAAACAAAACACTTTACATCATCTTCATAAAGAGGAGTATAAAAGGAAAGGGTCACATAATAAGACAGAAATGTGAGGACGTTTTTTTTTTTCCAATACACAGTGCACAAATAACAGTCTACACTGTTAAAATGTTAGACGGGTTTAAAATAAAGCTCTGATAATCAAATTAGCAAGTGTGTTGTTTCAGTTAGCAAGGCATTTTCCAATCATAGCCATACACACTACATCATTATATTTATTTATATATTATAACACTATTCTTTGATTTGTGGGGTTACAGGCTACCTGAAGAAGAAGAAGGAGAGGGACAGGGGCTGTTCACAATTATAGTATTTCCCCACTGTGTGGTAGACAGTCCTAGATGCTACTACAGCAGAGTGTAGGCTAATATCAGCACCTCTGTCCTACTCCTCTATATGGATCATCAGCTGGAGAGGATAGTACTTTTGCCTCAGTCCTTGTTTAAAGCCACCAAAGGCCTTTTAAATATCCTTTCCAGTATTTCAAGTTTACAATGAGTCGAAAACCAATGTTAGCCTAATCAGCATGCTAGCCACAGCTGCTAAAATCTGTTTCTGACCGTTGTAGGGGTGACGTTCGATAACAAGCTCAAGGTTGAGCACTCATCCTTCACAAGTTCTCAAAAATGTCACAGCTTCTTTAACATTTGGACGGTCTATATCTAAACAACGGATGTTCTGTTCCCACCTTCATTTGAATTTTGCTCTTGTTTCATCAACTTTGGACCATTTAAGCCAGCCCGTCCGTGTTTATTTTTAACAACAGCGTAGCACAGTTGTGATGCATGTGTACATTTTTCTCTTTGCTGATGCCTGTAGTATCAGAGAGAGGGGCAAGAGCCTAACTACACACAGTGTGTTAGTGAAAAATTTGTTGAATCTTTCATTAAGAACGTTTGTTGCATGTCATTCTGGCCCCTGACCTGAGAGGAAAAGAGGAATACATGTGCTATTTCCCTCATATAAACTAGTATTTCTGAAAGAAAAATATGAGAGAAGTGAGGAGGTGGGCCACTCATTCAAACTTCAGACCAGGTTTGCTAATGTAAAAGCTTAATGTGTTATTTTGAAGTGGAAATGAAAGTAAAGTGAGAGAGTCGTTAGCCTGTTTCACCAGCAGTGTGTATGCTTTCTGAGTCCTACACACCAATCAATGATGTGGTGATTGATTTTTAAATCAATTACTTTTGTATCTTCGATTGTCTATTGTATTGCGTATTAAAAAGAGGTGTTTCTATTATTTTGCAAAGCCCATTTTTACCACGGAGGGGAAGGTAAATAACAGAAACACCTCTCTGTATAAGGCCCCGTCACTCCCTAATCTTAACTAATATGGACAAAATGTTTATTATAAAATATGTAAAATAAAATGTTTAATATTTATCCTTAAAATTTGTTTTTCCAATACTGCTGACACACTGCATTTACATTCTTGAGCCACTGGCAGCAAGGAAATAAATGAACTGAGTGATTTCTCAAAAGTGTGTCAGTGTGTATAATGAATATAATGGAATAATGGAATGAAGTTGGAATTTGAAGTTGGAATTTGATTTCTTCTTTTAGCATTTCCTCCTTCTCTTCTCTTCTGCTTCACTCCCACTTAGTACATGAAAATACAGTGTTATGAAATAAACCATTCAAACATTGTCCATAACAGAAAAAGTGTAAGAAAAGAAGAAAATAAAATTTCCAAAATAACACAGTCCTACAAAAGAGCAGAAAAAGCCACAGCACATTTAACCACATAAGCCCTTTTCTTGCTTTTTAAATCAAGTTAGATCAAAGCAAATGACACCAGCTGAAAGCTGTTCCATCGTGGACTGATGGAGAGATCAGCTGACTGTTTCTCAGCAAAAAGAGGAAGAGACAGAGAGAATAGTTAGGGGATTAGGAACAGATGGACAGATAGATGGACAGAGAGACAGCCAATAGCCACACAGTATTAATTGTGTTAGGCTGTTGAAATAAAGGACACAACATAGACACATTTTGGAAACACATAAATTCTGGCAATGGCTGACTGATTACAACCAAACAGATAAAAGAAATAAGACACTTTAACTTAGAGTGGCTACTTCAGCTGAGCTCATGTTGTCTTCCAATTAACAAAAGATGATTTCTTTAAGCAAATAAACAGACTTACAGCCAGTGTGGAGCTGCTGCTGATGCGGTTTTCACAACTCAGCCTCTGGTTTTTCTCATCTGGAGTACTGTTGGCCATGAACGCCCTCTGGATCGCACGCTTTGGTGTCTTAGTGAAGGAGAACGCCCTCGTCACCTAGCACACATATACCCAGGGAATGTCAGGAACTCACATGTTTCTGTTTTGTTTTGCAGTCTCTTTGTATCCATCACTGCTGAGGCCAGTCACACATCCATTACTTGTTCCAAACACAGTAAAATAACACATCACTTACAGCTCATTTTGGCAGAAAACCATCTGTACCCGGTATTACATGAATAGAACATGTTATGACATGTTGTGCATATGAACATAAGAGATTATTTTAAATTAAAAAAGTAACAGATGATAGCTGGGCATATGAGCCAAACTGACTCACAACACTAGCTGTCTCGTAGCGAATCTAGAGCTTTTATCTAAAAGAGGGACAGACTGAAAAACGACCCTAAGCACTGATCTGAAGTCTTGGTTTGAGTTTGTTGAACAGATATTATCTCCAGTTTTGAGATGTGAAGTCACGAAAGTTGAGTGAACAGTGTGTGGACTCTTACTTTATCCAGTCTGTCCCTGCCACAGTTAACACTAGCTAACAGCTGTCTGCAGATATCAGGCTGCTGTCTTGTCAACACAAAGACTGGAGATGAATTAGTGAGCTGACTTTCACTTTCTTTCCCGTCTGTGCACAAAGTGATAATTAAAGTGGATGTGCTGTACTCATCTGCTACTGACAGTCCATGTGTTGCTGTATGGGAAAGCATTTATATTATTTAAATCTGCACCCCTATAAGTGGTGCAGGTTTTTTTTTTTTTATTATTATTATTTATTTATTATTACTAAATGAAGAAAATCCTGGTCTACAGTTTCACAGTTGGTAAATGTGTTTACCAGCCTAATTTGCACTTTACATAATTTTATACTCAGGGAAACAAGTGTTGCTCCTTTACTGAATGTAGAAGTTTAGGTTCTCAGTTTTCTTTAAAGACAACAGCTGCTGACCTCTGCACATGTGGCTGTTTTTAAAGTCACCAGCTGTGGATCAGAATAAGCAGATAACTTTGTCACACCACCAGTAAGTCAAACTGGTAGAATGATTGGCAGGGCGTCGTGCCCCAGAGGCCTGCTTTAACTTCTTATACTTCACTGCACTCGGTTGTTGTTCCCTCAAATATTTCCTTAAGGAGCTGTAAAGTCAGATAAACACTGGCTGTTTGATAGTGTCATATCTTTATCTGCTTGTTCCAAAGATTCTTTCAGGCAGCAAGTATCACGCTTATATTCAGTTAAATATTCAAATCCTTTACCTGCCCTCTCTGGATAAGCTGGAAAGAGCAGCTAAAAGAAAAACAATCTAAGGCAGATTTCAGTCCCAGCACATTACTTTATGACTGCACAATCCCATCAAAGACAAAAGTCTACACTAGACTAGACCAGTTTTGTGAATAATTTCATTGACATTTCCGTGTGATTCAGCATGAAATTGTTTTCGTATTTAGAAACCTAATGATCTGGACCACAATTTATGAAGTCCTGTCAGTCTGAATTAGGGATGTACCCAAATAAGGATAGAGTCTACACAGAGTTAGCATCTCATGTGTTTTTTCTTAACATCTTATGTGCTTGTGGTTCATGCTCTTATTTACTTAATAGGTTTTATGCATTCATAAAGATTATTACTGATGTTTTTGATGAGTCTCCTCTGCATGGCAGCTCTGTCAGCTGAAGAGTCAGTCATACTGGACTGCTGCAGAGGTGGCTGTAACAGCACCTGGTCAGCAGACTTTGCTGTTTTCAATGCCGGAGTTGAAAGCATTGCAGCAGCAAACAAATCGGAAAAACAAGTTGTGCTGTTCTTAATTACGCTTCCCTCCATTTTAATCACCCCTCCCCATTTCCATCACAGTTTTGTTGTTAAAAAATTCTGAGAACTGATTTTTAGAAGAGTTCTCCTCTGATGATTTGAATTGTCAACATTTAGGGGGCATAGCTAGTCTGAACAATACTTGGCTGCTCCTCTATGTGAGTGTGTGTGTGTATAGATATAGATATATAGATTTACCTTTTTAGAGGTCTTCTTAATGGCCCTGGAGGCTTTGCTCAGGGTGCTGTCCATATCCTTGGTGCTGACCTGTAGTGAGTCTGGGTCTGTGCACTGAATCATGTCCTCCTGGTTACAAACAGATACAGCCTTAAACTCAATCTGATTAATCATGACCACAAGTGTGTAATTCATGTAATCAGCAACAATGCATACATTACACTTTACTGTGAAAACAGTTGCTGGAGGGGATGAAGTAGGATTCACACACACAGTCTTTATTTCACTCTCCTCCTCATCCTGCAGTTCTTTTTAACAAGCAGGGCTCTGTCTCGTTGGTATTCACATTGCAGCGCTGACCCAGTGAAAACAGCATTAGGAATGCAGCTGTGCGGCAGAGAGACCAGAGGCCTACATCGCCCCCTGCTGCTGGCTTCGCTAAATACAGCTGACAGCCTCACCTCTGTATCTTCCACTGGGCTCTATGATCATTAAGCTTAATCAACTCATAACAACTCAGCTTTCCATAATTTCCCTAAACTATTTAAAGGTTGGCAATATTCTATGTTAGTTCTACTCTCAAGAAATCCTATAAAAAGACCAAAACTAATGAGGAACTGGTACAACTAACAAGTACTGCCCGTGGAGCGGGCAGTACTTTCCTGTATTTTTTTCCTGTATTTTTTAATACAGGAAAAATCTAAATCCACTTTTTTAACTAGATAAATAATACGCAGACTTACTTCATTATTATTATTATTATTACTACCATGGTAGTCACACTTACAGTGTTAATAATTAGTACCATGTTTGGGGCTTGATAATGTTGAGGAGACTCACGACTGGACCAATCTATTCATGAGGAGGAAAAAAGTTTGATCTTCCAGAGTAAAGTGAAGGGAGCGGAGCTGTCACAGCTTCCTTCACTGCCTGCCGACCTGTCAAACTACCTACTATTTTTCTTTGTGTGTGAGTGTGTGGCTTCTCACCGCATCAGCCCTGCAGATGGTGTTGGCAACATGGCGGCAAAGTGTTCGCAGCCAGGCGCTTTTAACAGTTTCCTCTCCGGCCAGTTGGAAGCTGAACAACAAGTTCTCCTGTTCAGTCGGAGGGCGAACCACCAAGGCGAACGCATTCACACACTCTGAAGGGAGGAAGTGTAAGAGCAAGAAGGACAGACAGTGATAGAGAGAGAGGGAGAGAGAAGATAATGAAGAGCGATAAAAATAAGGGAGGGGGGAAATCAGCCAGTGAAGAGATTGAGATGAGAATGAGATAGAAAAGCATGAGAATGATTGAAGGAGGGTGTTGGATGGGGAGAAAGGGAAGAGAAGCAGATGGAAAGAACAAAAAACACAAAAGACAAATCAGCTTCTGTTTTTTTATCCAAACTCCTTAAACATCAATCATTACTGTTGCCTGTGCAAAGACTCCATTTGTGTGCTCACATGAAACTATGGGGAAGGACAAAATAGAGGATTCACCAAAGTATGCAAGAAAGACTTGCTTTTGGACCTCCTTCACTTACTCCTGTCAGTGTGTCATACTCTATCCTGAAATGTGGGATCCCAGAGCTGTATTTAAGCAGGAAAAATTCTGACTTTGCAGAGGAAAGGAGGGAGAAATCAACTAGACAGAAATGCATTAATATTTAACCTTGCAGATTAGAAAGTACATAATATCATCAAAATATCATCCCTGCCTCACTTTTGTTAGCTGTCCAGTACCTTTTTGCAGACCCACTTATCCTCCCACTCAGTATTCATATTTCTGTTGTTGGTTATTCCATGATGCTGCTGGTTTTTGGTAAAATATTGAGACAGAAGCACTATTTTTTATCCAGGAAGAAGGCAGTACATTAGAGATAGGGTATATCTGAAACAAACTTAAATAAAATAAAAAAAAACAAAATCCACCTAAAAAGGAAAACCAGATTTCTGTCAGGCCCTGTAGGTGTCACTGCTTGTGGTTTAAGTTGAGGGCTGTTCAGTGATTTTTATTGCTTAATATAATTCTAACATGAAACTAATATGATTGAGGGAATGAGTGGGGACTTAAAGAGTATTATATTCATGAAGGTCTGAAGTCAGTGTCTTTACTATACAGAAAAAAGAAGTGTCCATAGTACATACACCTCTTTCCGCTAACAGTATGTCACTGCAACGTGTCACATTTTGCAGATGCTAAAGTGAATGAGGAAGTGACTCTGGACACAGTCCAAGGAGGTGGTCAGCTCATTGTCATTCATTGTGTTCATCATGTGAAGGGATGCTTGTATGAAATTTAAGTGACCACAGAGGAGTGAAAGGACACAAAATAGAAAATGGACAAGACTTTACCACTGTTCTTTTGCCATGGCATTTGGAAATCAAAGCAGAATAAATCAAGTCATGTTTGTATAATTTGACCAGAATGAATGATTATAGCATGAAACCTGTTTCAATGTTAAAATGGAGACCAGACTTAAAAATTGTGAACCTATCCTTTAATTAAATAAGAAGTTGTCAGTAAACAATTTATTCTTGATGGACTAATGACCATTCTAAATTTAAATTATAAAATTGACATTATATTTTCAACAGTTTCTTGTGGGATTATACAAAAACGAATGAATGAATGAAATGATTTTAGCAGCTGACTCAGATCTTGTGTGGAGCATCCTTTAAAGAGCATACTGGGAAACAGCAATTGCTGTTAACTGTGTTTAGAAAGATGAATGAAGATCTTAGAGCTGGTTTGTCATTGTGCTCCAAAACTGTTCAGCCACTTTTGGGTATTACAATGGGGTACGGATTAAAACATAAAAGACCCTCAAATGACATGCAAATAGAGTGATGAGCAGTGACTTCATGAGTTTGCAGTGTGTGCATGTTGACACTGTGTTACCCTCTGTGTCCTGCAGGTCCAGCACTCTTCGAATCTGGGACAGCGGCATCAGTGCAATGTGTTTGAGTGGCGGCGGTGGTCTTGTCTGTCCCAGTGGACTCTTAAATGTATTGATCACCTTGTGTCGTTTCCTGGCAATCTGCAGAGTCGCACACATACCCAAACACAAGCACAAAATGAAACACCAACTCTGGAAGTAAATGTGAAGAAAGGCAACTTCCAGACAACATCCTGTGTGCATCTCTGTGTGTCCTTGCGATTTGGAGTTGTTGGTGCATTTTGCAGCGCGCAGGTGAAGCTGCTATCGTTTACTTGGCAATAAATCAATGAGGCGTTCATAGAGGTAAACGATGCATCTCATTAATGTCACATTAATTAGGAGCTGAGAAAGATGAAAGAGAAAGGCGGGAAGGAGGAAGAGCAAGAGATGGGAGAGAAGATAAAATAGGACGCTACATTATAGGTCACTGTTATTTTGGCAGTGTAAGTGAAGAGGGTGAGTGTGATTATATGAACGTAAGAGTTAATCAATGACTACTGATGATGGAGGGGAATAATGAGGCCACCCACTCTAACACAACATTCACTCAATATACATAAAGGGCTACATAGTAGCTGTCAGAAATCCATGTGAGTGTCTGTTCAGCACACACAGAGGCTCATTAGGAGGTGTCGCCAACACTCCTGAATCAGCGCTGCCACCCACCTCGTCTCCTTCATGATTGCCTGCCCTGTTCTTATGCTGCCCTTTTGCTAATTAACACACACACTGTGTCAGCAATGATAAACTGCACACACATGAACTGATCACCTTTTCAATCTCGTTACTTCCCCAAAGGTTTATTTCCTCCTCAATACTGAATGTGCACAAGAACCTCAGCATTGGTTTAAGAATGTGGTCCACACTGAAACCTGTCATGGGATCTGTGCTGAGTTTCCCTTTACAGACAATGTCCAGAGAAAGAAAGACAGGAGATGGAGGTTTTTACAGAGAACTTTTTCTAACATCACTGGTTCAATGATAACAGACTTTAAAGTAATGAAATTAGAAAGGTCTATCAGGCTATGCAGCAATTTATGGTAAAACATGATGGATGATCTCCAGTGAATTCTAAATACCACACTGCAACTTTTTTTTAGGAACACCATATTTTGGTCTTCCTTTGTTCTTAAAACTGACTATGCTTTTTACTGTCCTCTACAATTGTACATTTCTTGCTGTACATGGCTTTAAAGAGCACACCTACTGTGAAAGGCAGGTAGTTGCTTAGACTACTGCTCCAGGGATTTGTTCATAATATGACATATGTCACTGAATCTGACCTTCCAAAGATCTGAAATTGCACTGAACAGTAGTTCATTGATCTCAAATATACTCAGCAAGCATTTGTTTAGAAACACCATACAAATACTGGGTAGTTTGCTCTCAAACAGCCTCTGTTCTTTGTGCACTGATTCCACAGGATGTTGGAAACTTTCCTTTCAGACTCTGCTCCATGTTGACATGATTGCATCACATCATGTCTTCAGATATGTCAGGTGAACATTCAAGCTGCCAATCTCCTGTTCTACCACATCCCAAATGATTTCTGTTACAGTACAATGGTCAAAGTCACTGAGATCACATCTTTTCTCCATTCGGTTTGACATGAACATTAAGTGAAGCTCCTGACCTGTATCTGCAGTATTTTATACACTGCATTGCTGTCACATGACTGGCTGTTTGAATAATTGTATGAATAAGCAGTTGTACAGGTGTTCCTTATAAAGTGTTCGAGCTGAAGCCGACATAAAAGTACGACAGCTAAAAGTATTACTGGGTAACACTGAAACATGCTGGCTGTCAGTGAGTGTGGAGTTATGTACAAATGTGGATGCTTTCAAAAACCTTTAACTTTATAAAGCTGTTGTAAACAAACAGTGAAATGTTAATCTATGTTCACATATGACATGAAGACAACCTCTTAACTAGACATGTTGTATGGCTGGTAAGCTTTAATACAACTCTGTTATTACAAACTGAGCTTAAGTTACAGTTGCAGTCACAGTTCCTGTGAGTGGATCAGTGAATTGATTTTGCAGTGAAATCTGACTGTTTTAAATGTTGAGTGACCAGGTCTTCAAAGAACAACTTTATACTTCGAGTTGACAGAAGGTGAAGACTCAAGTAAAGGCTAAAGATACTTCACATCACATGACATGTTGTAAAACAGGTGGATTATGTGTAAATATATTCTGTGCTAGATGGTCAAAAGTTTATTAGTGTTCATGTGCATTCATACCTCAAGGCAGTCATTGAAGAGGAAGAGCGTGACATGTTCTCCACGGTCACATGGCTGGTCTCCAAGGGCGATTGTTTCTACTCTGTAAACCAGACTGCGATGTGATGACAGCAAGTTGGCCTGCACAGCAGAAAGCAGACATGGCAGTCATATTAAGTTTTGCTGTTTATAATTAATGTTAACACCTTTCTGTCAGTACTCAGTATGTCAACCCTTTCATTGTTCTGATGTTTCTCTGTGGGAAAAGTACATCTAACTATACTGATTATATATTTAATATACACTTGATCATGCCGTTTATCCATATATGTGTAGTGTTGCTACATGATGTACATGAATTTGATTTGAAGATTTGATTTATTTTGATTGTCCTTTAGCCACAGTCTGTCTTTTACTTCCAGGTGCCACAGAAACTTGTATGTAATGTGATATATTTTGCTCTTTAAGCTCTGGAGAAGGCGCACATGTTGAAAGGTCATCTCATGGGATAAAGTCTGTGCTGCTTAACTGTGCTCCCACATCTTTAGAAGTATTTTAGATTGTTCTCTAACTAAAATGGCTTCAGAAAGTATTCAGACCCCTTCACATTTCCCAAACTTTCATCTGGTGCACATTTAATTGTAAATGGAACAGATTTCTATTCTTGCCCATCAATCTACCCTCAATTACCCACATTCATTCAAAACTAAAAACTGAACTCTCTCCGTTAGAAAAGTATTCAAATCCTTAAGTCAGTACTTCGGAGATGCCCCTTAGACAACATTGCTTCAATTCTTCTTAATTGAGTCTCTATGAGCTTTGCACACCTATATTTGGGCAGTTTATCCCATTATTCCTGGCAGATCCACCCCAGCTCTATCTGATTGCAGGGGAAGCACCTGTGTGCTGCCGTCTTCAAGTCTCTGCACAGTTAGGCTCAGGTCAGAATGCACTCTGGAGCAGATTTTCTTCAAGGACCTCTCTGTATTTAGAGAAGCACCCCCACTGCATGATGCCACCATGGTTCATCATAGGTATGGTATTAGCCGGATGTTTCCCTGACAAAGTGAGTGAAGTTCTGCCCAAAGGGTTTAAATATTTGCCTCATTAGACCAGAGAATCTTTTTCCTCATGCTCTCCGAGTCCTTTAAATGCCATCTAGCAAGCAAAGCAGGCTGTCACAGGCCTTTTACTCCAAGTGGCTTCCATCTATCCACTCTGCCATGAAGGCCTGGCTGATGGAGTGCTGCTGAGACAGTTGTCCTTCTGACAGGTTCTCCCATCTCTGCAGAGGAACTCAGAGTGACCACTGGCTTCTTGGTCACCTCCCTGATTAAGAACCCAGAGGTCTTCTTGCCTGGTATCACCCCTTATTTCATAATTATATAGGCCACTGTGCACCTGGGATCACTCAGAGCTTTAGAAACGGTTTTGGTGATCTATGCTGCGCCACAATTTTACCGCAGAGGACTACAGAGTTCCTTGGACTTCACAGCCTTTTGTCCTGACATTCAGTGTGAATTGTGAGAACACAGGTGTGTCCCTTTCTAAACTATGTTCAATCATTTTAATTTGACACAAGTGGACAAGGATAACTAAAGCAAAGAGGATGCACCTGACCACAGCAAGGGGTCTGAATACTGTTGTAAAGAAGAGATTTTAATTTCCAACTATGGTATGACTGATCTGTAAACAGTCTATAGTAGGTCTACTTTAATGGACAGCGTGCAGAGCCTTGTAATTTCAGTTAGTTTTGTCATGTAGGATAGCATGAATAAAACCTACACACACATCTACACAACCACAGACAGCAGTTACTACAACTGCAGTCCTCAAACTTACAGGACAGCCATCAACTTCATAGACAACATCAAAGATCTGCTTCTGGCCTTCAGTCTTCCTCTTGTCTTCATTGATGTGACTGGTTGGGAAGAAAGGAGAGGGGTCATTAGGGCCTGGAAGAAAATAATGTTATTGTTCATCTCACTAGTGCTGATACAACTGGCCAATAAATCAATTAACTGACCTACAAGAAAAACAACAAAAATTTCAATAATAATAAGCTGCATCAGTCGTTTGTAAACCACAGGGTTACTTCTGTTTATTACCCCTAAGATATTTTATGTATTTCCAATGTGTTTAGTTATTTGAGATGTAATGCAGTGTTCATTATTGAACTTTTACACATACAGCACACAACAAGAGACTGTTTATGTGAGACATGTTTACAGTTTGGTTTAGGAGAGGGGTGGTGCCTGGGTAGAGCATGCAGGAGGCAGTATAGTCATCAACCCACCCCCTCGCTTGCTGTGAATTCTTCATGATAATAACCTGCTCTATTTACACACTGGCTCAATGAGACATTACATGCACTTTGCACTAAGGAACTGGTGGGGTTAAGTCCATTTAATGTCCGGTTCAAGTGATTTGGATATTTGTGGTCACAAATACAGCTCCTCCAGGTAATATTTAGAAAGGTTCAGGGCGAATGTGTGAAAGCATCAGCCTGTAACATTTTATACTGAGTCATGTAATTAACTGAAGACCATTAATGGAGCAAGTGGCCATTAGAAGATGGTGAACTGTGGCCATGAAGGGATGAACATGGTCAGCAACAATATTCAGACAGACTGAGACATTCAGACCATGACTGATTGGTATTAAGGTCCAAAGTGAACCCTACCATCTGCAGCCTCAGCAGAAATCCAGAATCATCAGACCAGCCTACGTTTTTCCAGTCTTCAGCTGTCCAGAATAAGCAGGTGTTCGGGTGCATGGTGAGTGTTTGACAAGCCTTAAAAATCTTTTTGCTAAATCTTGGCACAACTGACTATGTATGTGTCAATCATTCCAAGTTGAACCCACATAGTGGTAAAGGCTTAGGATGAGGGGCGGGAGTTCACATAAAATGATCATTGTTTGACCATTTCCAACACCTGTTTGATCATCACAATAGAAAGGGTAAGGTCACACCAACTCACGTCATGACTTCTTTCAGAGAATCAATTGCTTTCTCCAGTGTTATCTTGTCAGGGTTGTCATCTGATGTATGTTTCTTTATGTCTGCAATGGTGGAAGAAAGGGAAAGTTTGGAAGAAAGCAGACAGGCAGGAAGAGATGAAAATCATGTAGAGAAAGGTGAGCAGAAAAGAATAGAGAAGAGAGGAAATTACAGACACGTATTGGCAGGACATAGAAGGCAGGTATGGAAGGAGAAAGATAAGGAGAAAAAGACAAGGTGAGATGTAATTAGCAGAAGACATGTTTTTTTTCTTCGCTGTTTTAACAATGAGGTGTGTGTTACCATTAAGAAGAAGGGCCACACTAGGCAGTCTCTGTACAGGTCTGATGAGCAGCTCCACCAGTGTCTGCCTGCCACACTCTGGCTTGGCTTGGTTGATCTGTAAAATGAACGCATTGGTGTGAAGTGTTTGTGTTTGCACTGCATTCTCACCACTTTACTCACTTTATCACTACTTAATGCACTTTTAATTAATCAGGAAAACCATACTAATACTGGGTAATTCTCCCTCTGCCTTAATGCTTCATGGCATTGATTCCAAGATGTTGGAAACTTTCCTGTGAGATTCTGCTCCATGTTGACATGATTCATCAAATCATTCAAGCTGCCAATCTCCTGTTCTGCCACATCCCAAAGGGGTTCTACTGGATTCAGGTCTGGAGACTGGGGAGGCCACTGAAGTTCACTGAACTCACTGTCATGTTCATGAAACCAGTTTGAGACTTTATCTTTGTGACATGGAGCATTATCCTGCTGGAAGTATCCATTAGAAGATGGTGGACTGTGGCCATGAAGGGATGAACATGGTCAGAAACAATACTCAGACAGACTGTGACATGACCACATTACAAGTTTTTTGTTGTTTTTTGCACCTGAGTAAAATCAGAACAACATATTGTTCTGATACGTCTGACACCAACAATCATGTCACGGTCAAAGTCTCCTGGCCTGTACCTGAATGATTACACACACACAGTACTGCTGTCACTGCTTATTGGCTGATTGGATAATTGCATAAACAGGCAGGTGTGCCTAATAAAGTGCTTAGTGAGTGTATGATGGACAAAATACAGCATAACATATGGTGCTGTATCAGCCCTGCAAAAGATGCTGTAAAACCGGGTTACTATGATTATGCAGGTAATTTGAGCAAACATTTACACGCACTGTAGTAACTTAGCTACTGTAAATATCGGTACACATGTAGCAGGTCAGTAATCAGATTTCCGCCCAACTCCAATTCTATTTTGGAAACATTAAGAACTTACTTTAACTATGATACTGAATACTATTTTCTAACTTGATGTGTGTGCTGGAGAAGACTAACAGCACAGTGAGAAGACAGGCAGTACATTTCTCTCCCCGACTGAAATCTTTTGTTCCACATATGCGTACTTATAAAAAGCCCAATACAAACCAAAGCCTAAAAATCAGCTTTCTCCAGGAGAGATCCAGGTGGGAAATCAGGTTCCTCCAACCCCTGCCCAGATTATGGAAACGAGGTTTCTTATTCACGTGACATTTAAGAAATCCTCTTGGTTGAGTATGCTGAAAAACATATTTCTGTCACATACAACTAGATTTGTTGTTCCGACTTTTCTCTAAAGCCTTCAAATGAAATTCTGCCAACCGTCCAAAGTAATGCCAAACCTGGGGCATAGGGATGTCACAAAAACTGATACTTGGGAACCAAGATGCCAAAAATCCGGAAAAAGAAAGTTTCAGTCATTAATTTTATATTAACAACATGTTGTCATAACGTTCAAATCCTGAAATGTTAACATTAGCGGCTGGGAATCGCGACAGCTTGCATATGTTGTGTCAATTCCCCAAACAATGTTCAAAAAGGCTAACATATCAAGTTCATAACATGAGCTGGGCAGGCAACAGGCATTACTGTTCAGTCTGTCAAAACAGAACGCTGACCTTTTACATGTGTGGTGTGTTGGCACATTGTGTGTGCAGCAGTCTGTTACTACCTACCTTTATCTGTGGTGTCAAATTTGATCGAGAATCATGGAATATGAATAGCATCAGTACTGACTACTAAATTTCTGTTATGGTGACATGCTTACTGTGACAAGTGAGTTATTTCATTTTAAGACTGTTCTAAACCATGTCGCAGAGTTGATGTACATTCCCTTATGCTGACTGACAAAGCTGTAGTTTATGGTGTTGCTGTTAGGTATTATTATATTTCAAAAGGTTTTCCCGTTTCTTAGTCACTTCTTGCAGGTCTCTCATTAAAAATGTATCTGTGTGTGAAATTCAACAGTCAGGAAAACACACACATGCAGTAGAAATGCAAAGGTCATACCTTAAGAAAAGCGTGAAAGCGTGGCTTTTGTTTCTCACACCGAACAACGGTCTCCTTGCTCATTTCAAAGAAGTTGATAAAGGGTGGGTAAGCCTTCACCAGCTCTTTAGACTGGAAAGAGAAGATGAGGACAGGTCAGATGCATCAAGAGGAAGTTCCACACAGATATAACAATGAAGTATCACATAGAAACGGGAAAATATTTGTGTTCTTGGTTTGAAATAAATTGGTTTCATCATGTAAAGTTTCTTTCAAAATCGTCTCATGGAACAATTTACAATACCACCGTACTTATAATCACTTTCTGTAACTGGAAGACCATTCTCAATAATTACCTGGTACCTATCTGTCACTAACTGTAACTAGTAACTTTTTGCTCATTTTTTGAGTAACCAGAAATGGTCCAGTCTTGTGTAAATGAATGATAAATAAAAAGAATCCAACCGATGATAAGATTCAATACAGCATAAGCCAAAATGTCCCTGAAAACTGATCATAAGCCATTCAGGCACTGTGTTAGTCCTGCATGTAAAGACCTGCCCAGTTTAGTCATTTACATGTGCCAGTCTAAAAGCTGTAGGCACAGAGACACATTTAAGTCCCCATAAGCATGTAGTGGTCTACTCAGGTAGATACAGGGATACCATCAGATCAATGGCTTTAACCTCCTGTCAATGCAGCTGTCAAAACTGACTACTTCTAATACTAATCTGAATCCACTTTTACACTAATGTTATTTCAGCAAAGCAGAACAACTTCTAAATTACATACTGAACAACAGTGTTATCCTAAGAGTCTCCTACAGATAAGTGTGTAACAGCAACAGCATGAGTAACCATGTATGTATGTACATTCTTGTCTAAACATGCAAATATCCAAGGAAAAAACCTCAACAACTGCATATTTATATATATATAACAGATTTGTTTGAGCTTACGTATTTGAGAATGATGTCTCCGACGCTCTTCTCCTCTAACCAGTCAGTCAGGAGTTCCTCAAGGTCATTCTGATGAACAAAGCATCATGCATAGAAAAAAAAGAGGTCAATAACACCACTTCAAAAAAATTACACCTACACAATAATTTGGTCATTTGGACATTATACCTTTATTCTGGTGTGAACCTCGTAGATGTCTGGGATGCTGCCAAATATCGTCTTAATTTCTTCCTGAGCCAGGATGGGTCCACCCACCTGCCCCTCCATTTCCAGTGGATGTTTGAAGAGCTTCACATACAAACACATATGAGAGAAGTGCACAAACATAGATACGGACAGGACTAACATGTTACACAAAGTCACACAAAAATCTAAACATTAATGTCAAAGCACCATAAGGCAGAGCTAAGTAAGAAAGAAAGAGAAAAAAAAACAGGTCCCAGTAGCTTACAGTAGTAACAGAGAACTAACCAGGGCCATGTCCAGATTCTATTCTAACTCAGGTGGGGGTAGGGTCCTCTTCTATTGTCCTGGGTCTGGGGCTTTGTGACCTGTTCGTTAACTGGTTCTACTAGAATGATGTCCAACCTGGGGCTGTTTAGGCTGGCATTTTGGGGCTGGGTCTAATTCTGCTTGGGTCCATTCAGAGGGTCTTAGGTCTTTTTATTATTATTATTATTATTATTATTATTATTATTAATTTAGGCATGTTGAGTCTCATTAGGCTTTCCCCTGGTCAGCTTTGGATTAGGCTCAGTCTACTACAGTGTGGTGTGTTAGTGTTTAAATGTTATTATCTGCATTTACAGATGCAAATCAATAATAAAACAATGTCACACATACTGCGGAAAACATGGATTATGTAAACCCAGGATTACATAAGTAACTATTATTTTTGCAAAAAGGAGTGAATTGACATGAACTGGCTCTCCACTGATCACATACTATACTATGTTAATACACATAATGACAGGGAAATCTTTCTGGATATTCTAACAATTCTCCACAGCATTTATTATACTGTTGATGTAAATAACCGCTGCTACATAACTAGCCCAATAAATTGCCCAATAACTAGCCTATAACTATATATAAAGGGAAGCAACAACAAAATGGAGGAAGCTTAAGAAAAACAGCAACGAAGAGAAGCAAAAAGAGTGAAAGACTTTGAAGGGGTTTCTCCCTCACTGGTCAGCTGTCTGACTCTCTGCTACGACTAACCGATAAGATGGGCCAAGTAAGAACAAGCATCAGCACACACACGCGCTCGCGCATGCACGCACGCACACACACACGCTCGCATGCACGTGCGCGCGTGCACACACACACACACAGCTGACAGCAGAGTGTTAGAAATGCAAACACACAGACACACACAGCTACCTGTAGGATGGTGCTTAAAATGTCTACATAGTTGCACTCAGTCTGGTAGAGCTCCTTGGAGACCTGCCACCTGGCTGACTGCTTGGACACAACCGGAGTCGAGATCCTGGAAGGTTTCGCGCTCTCTGGAGTAACAAGACAGGCAGAGAAGACAGAGCTTTTAATACTGCATTGAAGCACAGGTACTGCCAGGTGTCCGTCAACAGGCCGAATCAAAACAACTAACTATACTTAATTTTCTGGAGTCTTCCATCATCTGTCTTCCTTCATCAAGATGAAGGAAGACGTCTGGGCTAAAATGGAACCAGACATCAGGGCTCAGCCCAAATCAGCAGTCTCTCCTGTCTACTATGTCACTGTGGTAGACATTTTTAACATAAGGTCACAAGGACAAACATAAAATAGGAAATAATACATGTAACATAGCAACGAAGAAGCAATATATACACATGTACATAACATCACATCATCACGCTGCAAATGTCAGATATAACTAAAACCAATTAAACAACAAAAAGTTACTCCATTTCCCATTTGAAACATCAATCAAACTAAAACTCAACTCTCATACACTACCACTTCCATGGTAAGATGACCAAAAGCTGCATACGCCACGTTGTCAAATTTCCCATTGCCCCCTTTATTAAGCATTTTAATAGTAGGCAAACGTGTCAATTAGTTTCAAGGTGCTTTATTTTCAGCACACTCTGGTCTGCACTAGCCCATGTTCATGCTTGAACTTCACAACACTCAGCTGGTCTTGGCCAGAAAAAAACTAAATTGTTTCATGGGTAAAACTGATGTGACTTAACAATATCAGCACATTTCTACTATTAAAGTAAACACTGACCTGCAGAAGTTCTTGGCTGCTGCTGCCCTTCCTCTGGTTGCTGAAGGGTTCTTGTACTCAGATATGACCTTTTCCTCCACTCTTCCCTGTCTGTCCTAACCTTCCTTTTCCTGTTTTTCTTCTTGCTTACCATCCTGTTCCTGGTCTCTGTATTGTCTCCTTCGCTCTCTGAACCATTTCCTATTATGTGTTCTTGAATGAAGAAGGGTTAATCTTGTTACCATTCTCTTATAAAGAGGAGGGAATTAACTATAACACACTGCAGAAGAAAATATCCATTAAGGAAAATTGATTTTTTGGTTTCATCAAGCAGGTGTTTTCCAGTCCCCCATCATTTTCCACTCACCTGCCAAGGCCTTGCATGTCTCAGGGGTGTTAGAGATGTCCAGCAGAGAACCCATGGACAGGGAGTGCTCTGCTGATGGCCTTTTGCGTGGTGGAGGGAAAGGGGAGATCTCTGTCTCCTTGGTGAGCTGAGCCAGAGTGTCCCTGAGTCGCCGACGTTTACGGTTACTGTTGGGGGTCGTGAGGGACAGGAGGGACACTGCCTTCTTCATCGCCGGACTGTCGTTCTGAAGTACCAAGGGACAAAAAGAAATATATGAGGACAATATCAGTACAAGATAAAAAAAAAAAAAAAAGAAAAAAAGGAAAACCTTTAGCAATGAATACAATCATCTGTTTAACAGTGAGGAAGACACATTGGAAATACTATATTTATATACTGTATTTATATTTAAATCTTGATCCCGGGTTGTGTGATACTGCTACTACTATACTATACTCTGATTAAACTGGATCTTGAGCTCAAGTGCGCTGTGGAACAGATGCAGCAATTCCAAAATGTTGAAATTATGTTTTACGGATACGGTAACTTAATAAAGACGTCCATTAGGAAAGTCCCTCAAGGCACCTTTGGAAAACAACGATGATGGAGGTTTTTCTTCTTGCCCGAGCCACACCAACTTTTTCTTTTCCTCCCGACACGTCCATCATTTTGCTTTGTGTGCACACACTGAGAATTGGTTCCTGTATTTCTGAAAATGTCTGAATTTTGCTGGAGGCTGCTTTTGGTTCAAAGCTTGAAATCAGAATTCCCTGTTTGGAAACAGGGAGGACACTCCAAGAGACAACTACCTCAGGTTAATCCATCACCTGAAATCAGTGTTTTTGATCATACTATACTGACATCACCCATCATTCTCTCACCTTTTCGTAGAGGTACATGGACTCTCCAGCCCGAGCGTCCATCTGAATGCTTCCCCAGAACCACTGCCACAGAAAAGAGAAAGGTGTTTTCACTGACCACTGGATTAGAAAAAAAGATTTCTGATAATATAATGGCATACACTTTCCTCTGGAAAACAATAAAAGAGGCAGACTAAAGAAAAGGTCGTATTGATTGTAGGGCTATAACAACAGCTAAACCACCACTCCACCTTGGTTCACATTATTCATATGCTAGAAGAGGAAATCTATAATTGAAACCCCTCTCTGACAGCACAGAGAGAGAGAGGGAGAGCAGAGCCTGTATCGACTATGAAAAAAATCCTGATCAGATGATCATTAGGCATTCTGTTTAGGAGGAAAACACTGAAAGGAATCATTATTTTCCTTTTGTACCCATTGTATGTGAATATAGAACACCAAAAAACCTGGCACAAGGCCTACCTCCTGTTTGACCACAAAGAGTTTCTTGGAGGGAGTAAATGGCAGCTCCTTTACAGAGTTCTCCTCCACCACCATGTGTGTACAGCTTTCATCTCCAACCTCAAGATGACGGCCACCTTAGACACAGAGAGACAGGGAGATGATTTTCAAAAAAATGCATACATATGCACACACATACAGTCCAGACAGCAAGTATTTAGTTACACATTTGTGTGTACTTCAGACTGAGTATGATTAGAAATTAAATAATGGACACTGTCCAGGTTAAGTAAATATAAACAGCGCTGTGTGCAACCTTTTAAAACATAGTGCCTAAAGTTTAGGGGTTCACAAGCACTTGAACAGATACACATGAAGCTAATCAATATCATCCCAGTTAATATTTAGTGGAAAATCCTCTGCAGTCAATAACTGCATAAAGTCACTGCACGCTTTATATCATCCCCGGTGATGCTCTACCAAACCTTTACTGCAGCCACCTGTAGCTTTTTCCCTGTTGTGTCTGCTTTCAGTCTGGTCTTCAGCAGGTGGAATACATGCTCAGTAAGACTGAATATAACTGTGTATGCCTTTTTTTGTTTGCCATGTGACACATGCAGACACAGCAGCATCTCATTTTCATTTTTCATCATCAGCTGACTACAGGTGATTTGAACCAAAACCAAATTAAGAAAAAAAGAACTACAACAGAGATGCTGAAACAGATCCCTGTGTGCTGCAGCACTGACCGTGTTTAAGAGTCCTCTCCTCCATGTTGGCCTTCTCTTCCTCTGAGAAACCCAGAAAACTGAGGATGCAGTCCTGGAAGGGAGGAACTTTGAACTCCATTCGAAACTCCTCTTCTCCTGCATGGAAGTGCCTTAACACATGAGGGTGAGAGAAACATGATCTCAAACCACACCATCATTTCTACAACTGGGATTGTGTTGAAGTACTTTTAAGACTGCAGTTTACATCCATGTCTGTCCAGACTTGTATAACATATCTAGTGAAAACTTTGAAGGAATTTAAAAAGAATAAAAAAATCAAAAGTATTTGATCATAATTAGAGTATTAATTCTTGAGTTATGGCCAAGAGCATGTTTTGTGAGGTCACAGTGACCTTGACCTTTGACCTCCAAAATTATATCAGCTCATCCTTGAGTCCACGTAAATGTTTGAGCCAAATTTGAAGAAATTTCTTCAAGGTGTTACTGAAATATTGCATTTTCAAGAATGGGAGAGAACATGAAAACATGTCCCCGGCCACAGCCACTGTCACAGAGGCATAAGACAGCAAAAGTGCAACAGATATCATGTTTTATTTGTTGCTTGGTGAGTTAAGTACCTGACTGTGGAACAGACAGCAATGTAACAAGTATAGATGATATAGTTGTTTTTTTTTCTTGAAGATGTGATACACCAACAACTGGCGGGGATTTTAAAGCAGGCTAAAAGCTGTTTTAATTTTTGCTCATGTTATGTTTGGTAACACAACAAATCACGTTTTTCGGGCCTGGGTGCCCACTGCAACCCAGCCTGATCCAATACTTACATTTATGTAGTAACAGAATATATGTTAACTAGATATGTATTTGGCATAACAGATGAAGCCTACTAAATTCAGCACAAATTATTTTTCCTGAGGTACCTAGTCCGTGCATGAAAGTTCAGCTTCCATCACTGAAATCAATCTGACGCAATCAGCTAAAAAGAAAACATCTCACTCTGTTGGAATTGCTGGAAGTACAACTTGTGATTTTCTGTAGTTCACCTGCACAGCAGTGTTAGGTGTGAAGTTTCTTTGCTTACAGACAATCTTTCACTGAATACAGATACTGGCTTTCAGAGAACACACAAAGCACGCAACAGCTAAGTTTCACTTTGACATACAGCAACAGCTGATATAACCTGCTGCTGCTTGTCACTATAACGAGCAAGGCAGGCTAACAATGAGAAGCTTCTGCCTGAACGTTTTATACACTGCTCTTTGCTTAAGATAAAAGAGAGTTCAACTCAGAGCTTAGTGAATTTCTGTACTTTATTACCAACGTGGACATCAGAATTCCTCACACCGGTGCACCCAATTAACTTTTCACATTCACACACTCTAATTTTCATTTGCATATAAAAGCAAGTTTCAACAGCACGATGGTTCACAGACGTCCTTAAAAGATTTTCAACTTACACGTCATCTCTTCTCTCCCAGGCTTTATGGATCCATGATGGAGTGAGGATGGGCGTCCCCAGGGACACTGCCAGCTGAGAGATGAGGGCACAATAAGACACAGCAAAGACAGAAGAGGGAAACAGAACACAAATGAGTAAATGTGCAACCAAGAGATGAGGTAGACAGAGGGAGACATAATAATACAAAGAAGGGCCCGACATTTATCTCAGCACAAATTTATCGCGATAAGACCTTCAGATAGTTCCACTGTCAACACTCAGGCTGTTTTTATTACTCCTGATTACCCTGTCACTCACTATCAACAAACAGTTTCCACTTTAGACACAAACAGCGTGTAGGCTCCGTGGAAACAGATTCTCTTCTGCTTTTTTTTTTAGTCAGCATCACACTTTCAAATGGAAAACAGCCTTGACTGCATGTCACAAAGCCAACAAGTTCTTGCTGCATTTTGTCTTGTTCTGCTAGAACAAAATATACATGCCATAAGACTCTGAGGAGGAAAAGGGGAGGTGGTGAGATAAAAAAAAAACTAAGAGGAGTGAGAGACTTCCACAGGACTTTCAAGAGGAAAAGGGGCGGCGGTGAGGTAAAAAAAAAAAAGTGAAGGCAGTGAGAGAGAAAGGGAAAAAAATTATAGTGAATATCATTGCCATAGATGATTGAAAGAAGTACAGCATCAATCATCTGTTCATCCATGTGGAGAAAAGCCATGAGAAAGATGAGTGCCAATCTATTCATCCATCCATCCCTTTATCTCTATGTATCCATATGGATGAGGCCATGTGCCGAACCCAGTTTAAAAAAAGATCCAACTGGGAATTAAATTACCCCTCATCACTCATAAATCACTGAGTTTCTTAACATGACAAAGTGCTGCTTCCCTATTGTTTCGTTGTATTTTGAGTTGGTGATGTTTCAGGTTTTGGCATCTTCATTTTGGTTTCACACTGATCTCTGTTTCAACTTCTAGTATGTGTTTCTGTGTCAGCACTATTCTGATCTTGATGGATTGTTGAGATTTTGGGCAGTGCTGCCATAATTTTTTATACGCCGGCCCGCCACCAGTGAGTGAATAAAGCCCAAACACGACAAACATTTATTTTGGTATTTTCTGTTTTTCTTTTCTGCCAGTGTCCTGATTAAGAGCTCTTTTTTTGCATTTTAGCTGTCAAATGTATTGAATAGAAATGGGACACACACACAGACATACACAGACACTAGGATAAATGAATAATCCTGAAAAGAGAAAGAGCTTATTATTTCACTAATTTCAAAGAATGTTGGACTATTCCTACTCAGCAGTTGTGCACATTGGGGTTAGGGGAATAAATATCAGATACTGATGATTTATTCATGATAGTTCTGTTTGCCATACAAAAGCTGGAAACAATCATTGCAATTATCTTCATATGTTGCAATGTGTATTTTAGGTCTTATGCCTTAATGTCTAAACATTTCTGGAGATTTAACAATTCAAAATACAGATCTGATGGTATTTATGAAAACTGGGATACACATTCTATATAAAATATTGAACAATATTGCTCTGCCCTACTGCACAGTGGAAGTAATGTCAGATAAAGAGAGTACAATGACTGTAGGATCAGCATAAACAAAGAAAACAAAAAGTAAACATACTCTGTATTTCTCCCCATGAGTGGAGTAGGCGATGAGATGAGTGACCTTGGTGCTGAAGTCTTTCCGGATGGTCCCACCCATGTGATGAACCAGATTCACCAAGTTCTTCTACATGAACAACAAGAAAGACCACACGTGAGCTCAGCACAAAAATAGAAAATAAATATCAAGGTGGAATATCGCTGATACTTTGCTATGCCGGTGGATTTTTTCCTGCTGCTATTCATATATTTCTCCAGACTGTTAATTAGTCACTGTACACCTGATACTATAATGGTCCCTGATCAGATGATATTAGCAAGCATGGTAGATAATTTCCACATACCATGTGTGCCATGTATATGAGGTATCACCTGGAAGTGTAACATTATACAGTAATAAGCAGCAGAAGTAAGACCTGCACTGAACTACACTCTGGCTGTGTCCCGACCAATACTGGATATTTTAGGCTGGTAACATTATAATGATATTTCTTTAAAAAAATCTGATATAGCTTTTTTAATTTGTTTTTATATAAACAATTAACTTCTTATAATGGATTTGTGACCAAGAGGCATACAGGGGAGAGCTGCATAATTATAGATAAAATGTGAATCATGGTCAGAATTGAGATCACAATTCTCTCATAATTCTTCTGCCATATATTCTTTTTTCTTCATGATTATAAGAGCATTACATGTTTTCTTTAGGAAGATGGAAAAGCATTGTGATCATTACTGAAATGTGAGACTCATCAGCTGTGCTCAGCCAGGGTACCTGCCTCTCACAATGTAAGTGATAAAAGTAAACATTATGTAATATGCAGTATCATCTAACATGACAGTGCAGACAGAGATCATTGTAAGCCTCGATTATAATCCTTTTCCAATAGCCAGCTGTCTGATAAATCAACCTTTTGAGGCTTCAAACAGGAACAGAGGCGTGTTTATTTATTCCTCCCCCAGACTACACAGACTGTGGTGCAACCAAAAATAAGACTGAGAAAGTAAAAGAAAAAATGAGTGACAAACTGTTTAAAAGTTGCAGACAGCAGCTGCATTTCATAATCTATATAACTCATTTTGCTTTTTATTTCACCAGATCTCACACTTTAGATCTGTTTTCAAATCTTCCCTATCTTCCTGTGAACACATCACCATGTGGTGTAACACAGTTCTGTCATTTGTCGAAAAGGCTTATGGAGAAAAAGAAACACTTGGTTGAAGTTAATAATTAAGTTAATAAACTCACCATTTCCTCTTTGTTCCTGAAGCCGGTGAAACACAGTGACAGGTTGAGCATGGTGGTGGAGTAGAGAGGACGACATGAAAACTGCAGAGGCTGTGGTGAAGGGGAAGGCAAATTCAGTGCATTTAATATGTTGAAATAAATACAAATTTCCGTTTTAATGTCATTTTGTCCTTTAAATAAAACTGCAACTTATGACATGTATTAATAACTTCCATATGTTTTTTAGGATTATATTTGTAACTACAAAAACATAATCCAATTTAATCCAGACTACAGAAAAAAACAAACATAACACAAATAATGAGTACAACACCTAATACATTTTTGGACAGATAAATACCTGACAAGGGTGGAAAAAGACAATTTCCCCTGTTGTCAAGAGACACACACCTTTATGATGCTCTGCATTATAAGTCTAAACCTGCATGTATGTGTGTGCCATCTCCATCTTCAGACAAGTGTGCAGAGTGCTGTCTTGTTGATAGCATCCACGGTCAGGATATACTGTTCATGTTCAACATTATCATGTCATCCTACGTGACGTCTCTATCAAGCAGCTCCTCTTCATTACCGCCTTCAGAGCCATAATGCATTTTCTGCATCCTGCTTTCTGAAATCAAGGTTCATCTCAGGCCTGCCTCTTGGTGGGTCCTCCCCAAATGACAGACAACATATTTCCCTGAGATAGTAATTTCAGGGTGAAGCTAAAATTTTTTCCTTTGAATTCCATGTTGAACGTTGGCCTTGTCAACGTTCAACTTAAAGCTGTATATGAGATATCTGAATTAATTTAATTACTTCTAAACTTCAAAACTTCTGTGAATCTGGTCTGGGACAGACTTATGGCTTAAAATAAATATGCTACGAGTCAGTGACTTACTTCTTCCTTTGCAGCACAGCGCAGCACAACCGGAGGTCCAACGATGCGATTGTCGCGTTTGTAGAGGTAGCTGTAGTCAGGAGAATCAAAGTCTGAGAGGACAAACACCGTCTCAAAATCAGTGTTCTCTTCATCTCCAAACTCCTTGACGTTGTTTGTCATTATGCACGGGGTGTTGATGTCCTGAATAGGAAGAATCACAACATGGATTAATGGAGCAATGCAACATTTAGAAGCACACAATTAATCTGCTAATTACAGAGGCTTTAAAGCCTTGTTAGAGAGGCTGTCAGTGATTAGTTAGTTAACTTCATTATAAGTAGATTGTCTCTGTAATGAGAATAAAATAAAAAACTTAAAGGATAACACTGGCGTTATTTCATATTTTTCTGTCAACAAAATCAAACCAAACCAACAGTGATAGTTCATCTTGTTATTTTTATTCGTTATTTTCCAATTTCCCTACAGAGACTCACAAACCTGTTGTTTGCATTTTCATTTTCAAAACTGCATTAGGCAGCCACTTTGAGGGAGAACTCAATCAAACCATCACACACGTTTGATATATTATGGCCTTACTGAGTTGTTATATAGGCAAATCCAATATTGACTTTGTTTCTGTTTTGATCCACAAGTAGAAACAGTGTTCTAAATGTGGATTTTTCTAAAAATGCTGAGCACCATTTCCTGTAGTTCATTAAAGAGTGCATTTGTTGAGGACCATTGCGATCCATGCAATAGGCAAGTTGGTGTTTTGGGGGTTGAGTCGGTATACAACAGCAATTGCAGTGTTTATTCAAGTTTTCCAGACAAAAATTGAGCTCTATGGAACACAGAACTAAGATATCGGGCTTTGAATACATAGTCTGTCCTTTTAAATAGGATCACCTTTGATGTTTTCACAGCAATGTTGTCAATAAGAAAAATACTGAATCACCAAGTTTTCAGGGTGTTCAAAACTATTTTAAGACCAAATATTTGTATCATTCTAATGACCTAGTTTCTCGCTGAAATGTAAGCCAGTAAATACACTGCATCACAAGAGGCAGTAACCAAACCATGACTGATTCCAATTAGACACCAGGAAGCTGTTTTTAAAGAATTTCAATGAAGATTTACATTGTTATTTTGTGAAATATTTTCTTCCTGTCAATGTACCGAGGTTGAGGGAGCTCTTAATACTGCAGACATCTTATATCCATGAAAAGAACTGCAGACAAAACTGCAGTACACAATTATTCCCTCTTATATACAGTGAACACAATCATATTCTCTCTGTGTGTGTGTACCATACAGCAGGAAAAAGGCTCAGTGCTGCATGGAAATAATCACTTCTGCCCTCTCACATGAGAAAACGTGTGACTCTGACTCAGAGTAGAGTCGTTTGAATAAATGGCTTTGATAACAGAG
The DNA here is from genome assembly GCA_037833715.1 of Toxotes lorentzi. NCBI lineage: Eukaryota > Metazoa > Chordata > Actinopteri > Toxotidae > Toxotes > Toxotes lorentzi. The sequence continues at coordinate 24,744,904 of JBBMJY010000022.1, forward strand.
AGCAAAAACGAAATCACAGACTAGCTTCTGGGCTGGAAGTGCAGGAGAAGTGAAATTACTGCAAACCCACTCATAAAAACAAACTACCTCAGAGAAATGTGTTCCAGGACACAGGTACAAGAAGTGAGGAGGCAACAACAGAGTGACACACACAGAGTTAGAAACCACATTTGTTATTACAATGTTAGGATCCACACTGTTTTGGACGCCTGTGTGTTAGAGGAATAATTTAACATTTTGGGAAATACCCTTTTTTGCTTTCTTTGTAAAGAAGAGATGAGCAGACCAACACCAACATAAAATAATAAAAATACACCAATTCTACAGATCACGACTGAATGCATTAAATCTAATTTGTGTAACCCACAGTATTTCCTCATATAAACACTGGTAGTCAGTTAAAAGCAAGATTGTGGCTTTTAATAGCTGCACAAAGGCCGGGCCCCATATACAGGCCTGGGAAAAAAATAATGTGTCATATAATGTGCATGTCAGTTAATATAAATTTCTACCAATCATTTAATACATTCAACAATATTATCATGCTCTTTTCAACACTTTGTTGTTCTGCATTACTCATAGAGGTGTTGAATGTACTATAGGTGTATTTTTGAATTCTAGATTAAGACATAAGCTTTACTGATCTTCTAATCTCACTCCCAGAGAGAAAGCAAATTTTAATATTCCGCAAAATGTTAAACTATTTCTTTAAGAGGAAATGTCACTCAAAAATCAAAGCTTCTCAGATGCATTGCTATTGATCACACTTCAAGCCCTATTTAATGAACTTTGTGTGCGCAAACAGATTTTAGTGGGGCTGTCTGCAACTCTAAACTTGGTATTAGCAGCTGGAAATTGGCCGTTTTTAAATGCCATGAAATCCTTTCAAATGACTTTTACTATTGCACCTCAGCCTAGAAAGCTGCATTGACATTTGAGTGCAAATCTCTGTTAAAGAACGAGCATCAAGTATCACATCACTTAAATTCACATATTCACCCACAAATCAAGCCACCATCAGTGAGTTGGCCATGCACCGTGATTGAGTAAGTACCCAGAGTGAATTAAGACTCATGCAGCACCTCCCAAATTTTCTATCACAGTGAAGACGGTCATACACAGAGGCAGACACTGTACTGTACCATATTGACTATAGATTTTATCATCATTTTCTCCTCGGCACCCGCCTCGCCTTCTCTTATCTTTACCACCGGTACCTCCATTACTCTGATGGCCTGTAAAAACCAACCAGGAAGAAGTTCATGTTAAACACTGGCAAGAAAAAGAGGATCGAGAGAGAATGAGAAACAAAGAAAGAGTAAAAAGAGAAAGCCAGAGACAAATTAACCTCACATGAGGACAGAAGTGAGGATGGCTGGGTTTAGGGATGAAGGAAGGAGGAGGCCAGGAAGAGATGGGGTGGGGCCTGTGTCCTTGCAAAGTCTAAAGACTGTGACTTCAAACAACTATCCTGCTCCAGAGGGGGTAGGCTGGGGAGGAGAAGAATTTTCTGTTAAAAAATTAATATAAAAGTTCAAAGCTGTTGGGAAGGAGGAGAGGAGGAAAAGAACAGGACAGGACAAAAAGGGAAGGGGACGTGAAGAAATGGTGGGGGGGCCTCCTTTTCTGTGGGTTGACTAAGAGATGGCGGTGGGCGGTCAGGCAGACAATCGGGAGCTCTCTGATGGAGCTGTCGGCAGATGTCTTTGGATGTGGCTGTGCTGCAGATTGGCAGGGAGAAATAGATGATTTAAGCAGGAAGCCTTCAGAAGTGACAGGGCTCAGGAGACCTGGGAAGAAAGTCATTCTAGCAGCACTTAGTCTGCTGCCACACCTCCAAATCACCTTCACATGGCACCACTCAAAGACACAAAACCAGATGCTGCTTACTGGAGCACAAACACGAATGCACCGATAGATACATAAATATCCTCATGAAAATGCCACACGTTTTGACACAGTGTTATGCTGCGGGTTTCAACAGCCTGATCAGGTGCACTGTTGTTTGTTAAAAGGAAATATAATATTTTCTTGGTGACCTCCAGTCCTCCCTAGCAGTGTTTTTTCTGTTCACAAAAAAAAGCAGGAAAAATTATACAAATTTGAACCTGGGTTAAAACTGATCATGGTATTAGTTAAAAATAAAAGTTGACAATTCTAAGAGAATAACGGTGGTCAATGAAAAACCCTAGATCTGTGTCCAGTGATGGCCGATTTAAAGCTTTGGACAAGGAAGACAGCCTGTGTCAAAATCCTCACAGTGCCAATGTGACTACTGCTACAGCCCAAATCTACGCACCACTCAGTTACAATAAGACCAGAAATAACAAACACACACACACACAGGTGAGTTGGTGTAATTCTAATCTAAACATATTCAGCAGCTAAAAAAAGTGAGTCCACTCACAATTTATTGGTTGGAGGTTCAATCCTGGGCTCTTTAAGCAAAACACCGGTGTGTGAGTGAAAGGCCAATTATAAAGCACTTTGTCCGTTAAGGCAATTAAGTGCTACATAAGTGCAGTCCATTTACCATTTATATCAGTAATTCAATCTTAACTTGATAGTTGTGAATTGGAGCCGCCAGTATTTGGATCAAGTATCTAATTAAAAATAAGGCGCATCAGTACATTCAGTGTTGCTCACCACAACACATTATGTGTGTCTAACAAATGTGTTACATGCATTTCTTTCTCGCAAAACATTCGCTAAGCCGGTTTTTCAAAGTTTGAATTCCAGCATTGTTTGCACTTTGTTCACTGCTTCTCCCCTGTCTTTGCTCAAGCATTGCTACACATGTTGACGTGTTACCGCCAACATGAATGTGCCTGCGCTTGCATAGACCAAAGCTAGTGAAGCATTGAGGCACCCCTCAAGTTCTTTTTCCTCTCGGTTGTTAAACACGTGCAAACAGTTTGTGAAAAGCTCTCTAAGCTTTGTGGAGTTATGCAGTGAGCTCACATTTGCTGTTAGGCTGATATGATAGTCAGGAAGGGGAGAATGGCTGGAATGTAAACACACCAGCCACAGCCAGCAGGAGTTCACAAAAATCACCCACTCACTTCTATGCAGAAGCTACACCTAAATACTGTAGGTTGTTAAGGCTGCAAAATATTACACCCAGACACCCCTTTATTAGCATGCCTTATCTCCACAGACAGGCAGGTGTGTGTTTGAGAGAGAAAGAGATTAGAGGAAAGTGTGTGCACCTTTCCATTAAATAAACTCACTCGAACACGCACCTTGACAATGTTACTAAGTTAAGAAATAAAGTCTGCTTTCTTTTGTAGGTTTAATAAGTTTTCAAGTGCAGCAATTTATGTCAACCGGCTATTAAGAGATTAATACGCATACACAATATGTAAATCCATTATAAATGTGAGGGAAAACCCCACATTTCCCCAAATTTTTAACTGCAACTGGGTCTGGAAATGACTTAACAACCAACAAGCAGCTATAATGTCCGTGTGGAATTTCTAAATTGGAAACTGAAAAAAGTCCAATAACCAATGGTTGTAGGTGCTGCAATCAAACATCTTGTTTTTTCCAAAATTCAGTGGTATTCAGTTCAGTATCTTATAAATCTAAGGAAAAGTAGCACATTAGCACAATTTAAAAAATAAGAGCCCAAGGCCATAACTCTTATTTTATTTAGGCAACGGTTTAAAAAAAAAAAAAAACATAACTGTATAAATGAATGAATGAATAAATAAAGAACTGATTATGTCGGGGTTATTGACTTTTATTTTAACTGATTTGCTGACTAATTATCACACCGCTGGTTTAAATAAATAAATGTCTATTAATGTCTATAAATTATCTATTAATTATTAGTGTTACCGTTTCATATCTGTGTTGCTATATTTGAATGAGCTCTTGCTGTTTATCTTTCATAGTTTTGATTGTTCATTTTGTAATGTACTTGAAATGTCCGTATTATGGGGGAGGACGTGTTATCTGGAGAACAAATAAAGACTGACTACTGACTAGTTAGTTCCTCTGACACAGGACCTTTTCTTAACATTAGACATTGTGAGGAAATGAAAAAAACATAACATGATTATTTGTGTAACAACCCACCTTATTTCAGACATTGAAGCTGCCTGAGATAATCTTGCTCTGAGATATACTACACTAAGTAGAAAGTTGCATTCTATAGATGCAATACAGAAAAAAATATGAAACAGAAATCAGTCAACAATATCATCATCATCATGCTTTTAAAATACAATTTTCCAACCAGTCGGAGGCACCCAGCAAAAAAAAAATCAAATTCAATACATGTATACATTATCTTACTATCCCATTTTGTGCTGATTCAGATGAATTTCCCACCTGAGACAATCTGGGGAAACAGTGAACATTAAAATTACGGGGCAATTCTGGCAATTTCAACAATAGACCTTGGCACAACATCCTCATCAACTGACAAGTTCAACCTGGGAGCGTTACTATTCCTTCAGAACAGAGTTTCCATGTTCTGCTTATCAAATTGAGAAAAACAGTGATGTTAACTCAGATTGTGGAAGCCTGCCACCTTAAAAGAAGCCAGTGGACCACAGTGGACCTTCAGGGTTAGCAGAGGAATGATGTACCTGCAGTGCTTTGACCAGCGCTCCATTTCTGCATGCTTCTCCCACCAGAACAACCCTCGTCTCCACTTTTGGCAGCATATCTGAGAAATAAACAGAGACACAAAGTGAACAAGGAGGAAAAGGGAGAGGGCAATGAGACAGAGATACTCAAAGAAGAATTGTGAAAGAGACCAAGGAGCAGGTCATCTCCTGGAGGTGATGCAAGTTTTCTCATTTTTACTGACAGCCTGGGGAAACAGGCAGACAATACACCTTTATCCCTGATTAAGAGCAGCGTGAAAAAAAAAAACAAAACAGTTGAAATTTGGTAAATAATATGCAGGTAAAAAAAAAAAAAAAAAGTATATGAGCTAACTGAATAAAAAGTTCTAAAAAAGGGGGATATGGGTACTTACTGTATTTAGAAATGGCACATTATGTACTCCTACCAAAGTATTAAAACACATTTGAGCTTTGTACTGAATATAACAACTCAACAGCACAGCACACAAAAGCCTCTACAAACAAACTAAACTTAATTAAAAGGACTAAAATATTGAAAACTATTTCAACAAAAACTACACATTAGAAATATCATGAATGTAGGATTTTTTTGTTTGTTTTAGCTTGATGTACCTAATAAACAATTGAGCAATTGAGTGTAGGTCAAAGAACATAGTGAACTATTGCTCTACAGCATTTTGGTATCTGTAGTACTGCTGTGTTTGTCAGCTTTGTGGCTGATTTTTTCTATCAGGTATTATCCACACTGAAATTAAAATTCACATATGGTATATCTGCATTTCTTTTTAGTAACAGAAGAAGCTTGTTTAGGGCATTTAGAAATTACAGAGATTTAGAGAAGGAAGATGAAAGGACAGAACAAAAAACAGTGACCCCTGTAGACTGACCTTCCCCATCTTCACATGCCATGCCCAGAAATACATGGTCCTTGGTGGTTTCGGCGATCCTTGAATCATAAACCGAAGAATCCACCAATAGACTTAGGGTTGTCCCTGAAGTCACTATGCTGCTGTCAGCCATGGCAGGAACCTAAGGAGGCACGAAACTGTCCAAACTATCAAAAGTTACAGGGAATGAACAGAGAGAAACAGAGGGAGAACACAGTGAGAGGATATAGCAACAATGAAGAAAAGGAGAAGGGTGGCAACTGTCAAATAAAGGCAAGAGACAACACTTGGCATGACTTCAAACACAGTACTGAGCCTGGCAATTCAACTGCAGGGAAAGTAAGAAAGCAAGGTCGATAAAAAGTTTACACTGAAACTCTCAAGTTGTTAGGTGGTTTACTTAACAGCATCCATAAAACAGCTTCTGCAAGGCTCAATGAAAAGTCGTTGTCAGTGCAGATTAGGTGCATATGTACAATAAATCTCAACAAAAACAGTAAAACTGATGGCTACAGATTTTTAAAAAGAGTAGAGAAAAGTATAGAGGCAAACACGTCAGAGAAACAATGAACGACTATTTGGTCCAAACTAAACAAACTAATTAAGTTAGACGACTTATGGATACAAATTAAGTAACGTTAACTTTCTTTTTCTTATGTTGTCCTATGCTTCATAAATGTAAAACACTAAATTAATAAGCCAACAGGAGAATTAGCTTAAATTTTAACGCTAGGTTAGTTAACGTTAGCCGTTTTCACCATGGCACCAAATTCCCTTTACCTTTACATAACATCATCAGAGGTTAACTAATGTTAAGTGCTTAGTAGCACTAAGCTCAAAGTAGACCAAACTTACCGGCTGCTTTGGAGTCTAGTACTTAAAAGGATAAAACAGAAAAGAAGACGGAGCTATCGGAGCTAAACTGGCTTCTGGACCAGTTGAATTTAACAAGCTCTCCAGCTAACTTAGCTAGCTACCAAGCTAGTAAGTCAACAGCACAATGAAGTTTTCTTGGTAATTCCTCTTCAGTCAGAACTCTCTTCGAAAAGTATGTAACATGTCTCCGTTAAATCTCAAGTCTGGTATCAATGCATGTTGCCCTTTATACGTGAAAACAATCCAAATTCCCGAAATTTAGCTGCTTTAGTTTGTTGATCGCGAACAACTTCATAATCGCACCGAGAAGGTGTCAGCCTGCTGTTAGAGCTCAATTCAAAAAGCAAGGACAACAACGGAACCGCGCGCTGATTGGGCAAGAGTGACGGAAAGCCAGCAGCTTCCGCCCGTCGAGGCCGCTGATTGGTCCATTCATTCAAATTTCAATGCGCGTTTGGTATGCTGCTCAGGCATGGGACCTTCAGGTACTGTCGGAAATATTTTATCACTTTGTAGTAGTGATGGGAATTCCGGCTCTTTTAAGACTGCCGGTTCTTATGGCTCAGCTCACTAAAAAGAGCTGACTCTTTCGGCTCTCAAGTGGCTCCTCAGATTTTTTTCGTTTCTTAAATTAATTTATTACCAAAATAATGTAAAATTATGTGTAAAATGAATTACTAATGTACAAAACATACACCATTTAAAATGTTTATTATTTATATGGCTTATTGTATTTAGATGTATATCGATGTAATTGAAATATTTATTACTAAGAAAAGGCAGATTCCTGATTTCATTAGTCAGTCTGAATCACTGCTTTCCAAAAACAAAACAAAAAACGAATATTTCTTCTCCAGATCCAAATTATTTCATTTGATCATTCCACTGTAGAACAAGCCATGTATAATATTTCAAACACTGAAAGTCAATCAATGAATCAATCAATAAAATATCATAACAAATATCATATCATAATATTGCAGTGATAATGCATTCTTTGGTTATTGCGCTGAATACCTACCTTTACACTGATTTCATATTTACACATTCTGCTTCTGTCAGTATCTATAATATAGAGACTTGTGGTGTTTTTATAATGCCTGTGCAATACCTTCAGCTTTTGTCTCCTAGTCGTCCTAAAATAGAAGGATGTATGTATATGTTTTTAAGTTCACTATGAATATTAAAATACACAACTTTGTTACAGAATCACTATAGACTTTGCCTGATACCTACAAAACCCTTTTTGCTATTCCTGAAACAACACACCCAGTTACATTTGTGCAGGTGATGCTTCTTGGAAGCGGCTGTATCTGTACACTAACCTTATCCATAATAAAATATGCGTGAGATGCTTGGATTTCACTTCTCAGACAAAGGGGAGATGAAGAGCACATTTCCACAGGGGTTTTGTTTGAAAGTGTAAAGCATGATTTCTAAAAGCCCTGAAGCTATGTGAACTGGCTTTTGTGTCTCCAGGATTGTGAAACAGAAGTGTGTTCAGCACACCCACTGATGATGAATTCCAGGCAGACAGCAACCCCACTGTTTTCGGTAAGGTGCATACACATACAGAACCCATCCTTTATATTACTACATTAGGAAAACAAAATCCAACCTTTTCTCTCCAGATAATTTTTTCGTAATATTTACCAGTACAGGGACAAAAGTATGAACCAGTGCCATGTACAACAGCATTTATAGCTTAAGCTACTTTGCAATGCCTGTCTGATATCGATAACCCAGGGTATCTGCTAATATCAATTCCCAATCCAATACCAATGCTCCCCACATTTAATATCTGTATACCTGACTGTATGGACGTCATTGGAACATTTTTAGAAAGCACTTAAATCTGAGTCAGCAGCCCCACATGACTGAATCATTTTTACACATAGACTACATATGGGGAAACGAAATGTCATTCATCATGGTCCAAAGTGTAATGTAGAACAGACATTAAATATGAAGTATATTTTTAATAATCATAAAAAAAACGTGCAAAATAGGACAATAGGACAAGTGCATGGGCGGCACGGTGGTGTAGTGGTTAGCACTGTCACCTCACAGCAAGAGGGCTCCAGGTTCGAGCCCTCTTGCTCGAACCTGGAGCTCTTCTTTCTTGGCTACTCTAAATTGCCCATAGGTGTGTGTGTGTGTGTGGTTGTCTGTCTTTGTGTGTCAGCCCTGCGATTGACTGGCGACCAGTCCAGGGTGTACCCCGCCTCTCGCCCATAGTCAGCTGGGATAGGCTCCAGCTCCCCAGTGACCCTGATGGATTAAGAGGTAGAAAATGGATGGATGGAAGGACAAAAAACAAAATAACTGTAAACTAAAACTCAGAACTGTAAGAGATACAAAAGTCCTAAGGGCCAAGAGTGAACTGTAAAAGGCAGCTAGCTGAGTGGTGGAGGAAGGATATTTGGATGAAATTATCCACAGAATTGTGAAAACTAATGTGTGCTATGTCCTAATTGGGCACAACTTAGCAACATGTCAAGCACTCTTACATTAGCAGCAAGAGCTTGTCACATTAGCAGCTGGCTCAGCTGTAAATAAGGTGCAACAAGATGCTTGCTGTAAACATAACTTTAAACAAATGACTGGTAGTTTATTTTGCGCAGTGCAGATTATTTAGCACAGAGGGTTAAAATGATGCATACAGTTATTAATGTGCATGTGGTGGATGCAACTCTAAGGTACTGTCTATGGGAAGTAATGACTTCCATTTACATCTCTCGTGTACAAAAAGTACAACATGCAGGACGAGGGTGACAGGACTAACATGTTTGCTCTTCTGGCATTCCTGCTAACAAGTTTCTTCACTGGCTGATGACATTTATTTTACAGTAGAAGCAGCATTTACCTAGCTTACAGATGCCTTTGTGGGTTACGTGGTCTCTCAAGAATGTCATGCTTCCCTTAACCTCAGACACAATGCATTTGCTGACAGCTCCACTAGCCCCACCTACCTAATTTGCATACTGAGGTCCATCACAATCAGGGAAGAATCAAGTGAACATTAATTTGATTGGTTATTAATACCAGGTGTAACGAGGTCTTACTTTCACTGCAGCAACATACTACCCAGCAAACCTTTAGGTTAACATGGCTGTGTACCAGTGGCTGGTTTAGGTATACTGATATATTTCATCTGTCATTTTCTCTTTCTCACAGTATCCTACTCATCACTCCTCCATCACCATGCAAATTTCTATATAACCCATTTCTACTGTTTTGTATCTTTAACTTAACCTTTTTAGATTGTAAATATGCTATTTTTAGCATATTTTCTTGTACTTAAATTTTGTTTTTCTGCACTTTTCCGTTTCCTTTTTTCCTGTTTTTCTTGTGAGCTGCCTAACAAGTAAATTTCCCCACTGTGGGATCAATAAAGTCTTATCTTATCATTTTCTGATTTTCTGTCTTCTGTCTTAAGATTCTGTGAAAGCATGTGTGATCGTGTTATAATCTGCAATAAAATCCTGTTTCAACCACAAAAATGTCTAATTAAGGAAGCAAGACAGCATCAAAATGCTCAGACCAAACCTAAGAAGCTGCATGATGATGCAACAACTGGCTAGAGTTTGGAGCATGTTCCTCAACTTTCTGTGCTTTGTGAAGGCATCAGCTTTAACAGAAATACAACAATCTGTCACGTTGCACGTTCAAACACACAAAAAAGCATGTAGACACATATACAATGATGCAATCAGACAGACACAAAGTTAAAAAGGCAAATAGACACACACACACAGTGGTCTTTTGGGAAGCAGCATGCGGCCTGGAGGATAGCGAAGACATTCACTTCCAGCAATTCCTTTGTTTTTCTTCTTTAGTGTTGACTTTTGTTGTGAAATCCTTAGTATGCTTGTCGTATTCCTGAGGCTGTTGGACAGCTCCTCCACTCATCTTACTGACACACGCACACACAGTCTCTGTCTGTCTTTCTACATTCAGCCCTCAGGAGGTTCACTGTGCGGAACAAAGCTTTGTCAAGACCATATCATCTTCTATCCAGGTTTGTCCTCTCTACACTTCCTCAAACCTTTATATTTCTCGCTCAGTCCTCTGCCCTTTGACGCTCAGTCACCAAACACACACAAACAGTAGACACAAAAGAGTGTGTGAGATGCAAGCAGGCCAACATGCAGATATAAAACCAACCTTGTAAAACTTCTTTTTTACATGCCATTTTTGAGGGTGTCTTTATGGTGCAAACTTTTAGTATACAGCAAAGTAAGAAAACCAATTTCCAAAATACAAATTTCAGGATGAAGATGTTCATGCTGTAACTTGTAACATATGAAATGTGAAAGTGAATGAACACTAACCCTCACAGATTTTTATTCACCCATGAAAGCTGGACCTTCAACTTACCCCTCAGTGGCATATTGTTTAGATGCTCTTGACTTATGGGATGCACCAGTTTGACGTATGCAAAACTCCACGGACATATGCATCAGTTGTACTCACACAATACACTGGATAGAGCAGCCACTGTAACTGTAAGACAAGTTGTGCTTTGGGATGATGTAAGCTGCTTCAGTTGGACTTCTTTCTTCTATTTGTACCAGTGAAGCCATTTTGGAGAAGAAACTGAATCAAATATTGCATATGACTGCAATGCAGTACTGAATACATATTTGGGGTGAAAATTTGAGTAGACAGACAGTGTTCTGACCTCTGAATATGAAGTGGACAATCAGCGGATCAGTCCATGCTGATAGAAGTAGCCATTAACTGCACAACGAGAGAAGGCACTTGATGATCACTAAAAGGCACAAAAAGTTTCTAGATAAGAGTTTACTTTTAAGATCTTTTCAGAACTGCCAGGAGAGAGTCTGTCACAGATTTACATGAAACAAAGTAAAATATGAAATATATATACAAGGAATCGCACACAGCATCAAACACTATCTGCATGTTGAGTTTGTGATATTATTTTCCATTTGAACAGGCACATTTTCATCCTGTGATGTGGTAATTCTGGTTTTAATGGCCATGAAATCAGGGTTATATATTTTAGTGATTATTAAAAATATACTTCAGTGTGCACAAGTGGGGTCTGAAGAGCGCATTTATGGTTTGATGAGTAATTCTGTCAGAAGGCTGAGATATTCAAAGTTCAACAGAGCTGCAAACTGAACTTCCAGTGTCCAAGTTGTGGAAAAAGTTGTTGTTGAAAACATCACGTCCTGTATTACTGGGTTGTTTTGATTCGAATCTCCTCTGATCTACCTCTGACTTAGGCTAGTTTTAGTGCTACAATGATTTGTGAATTACTCTTACACCAAAAACATAGTCTTAAAATAATGTTATGATGCAGAGCTTCTCTTAACTCAGCCAGTTAGGAAACACATTTAGCTTTAAGGCCACAGCCACACCAAAGAGGAGCACAAGTTAACTGCACATCTTTGTGGTGTCAGAAGCTTTGTTTTGTACAGAAGTGACTACTGGCAAGGCTGTTCAACAACTGTAGCTGGTAAACTAAACACAAACATGTTTGAGAGCAGGGAACTCCTTAAAAAATGTAAGGATGTCCTCAAAAATGTTCCTGTGGTATCCCTATGGTATGATGTTTCAGTATCAAAATAAAATTACTGTGCTAATGTATCACACGCCCTGTGGTAATGTACCATAGATTTATCACAGGCTTGATCTGAGGTAATGTATCACACAGCCTTTACAGTGATCTACCAGAGATGTAACACACACTGCAGCCTTTAAGATTATGCACCATCATTAACATAATGCAATCCCTTGCCCCTTAACCCTCAAACAGCCATTTAAACCTGTGGGCTCCAGCATTTTGGTCCCCACAAAACTGTTGAACCCCACAAGCACTGTATAGTGGGCTCCCAGTTTTTGGAACCCACAAGTTTCAGCATGTTTGTGCCCTGTCCACAAAAGTCAGTTTGTACATATTCACGCGAGCCACGCTGTCTTCTGTGCAAGCACTGACGGTAATGGATTATCAGCGCATTTTGAATGGAGGAAGAGAGGGTGGTTGGGTCAGGGTTCCCACAGATGAATGAGCCAATCATCAAATTTGATGAGGCAAACATTGGGTGCACAGACCAGCTGCAATTGTGCAAAGGTTTGTGGGTGTTTGCGCAGTCCGTTGCAAAGAGCATATCCCGCTTTAGGGTTTTAGCATGCTAACATGCTAAAACACCATGGACATTAGAACTAAAGTACAGCTGAGGTTGATGGAAATGTCTGCAACAAATTTCATAGCAGTCCATAAAGTAATTGTGGAGATAAAAGTGTCAACTCGTTTGTGGCACTAGAGGAAAAGTCATGGGATTGACAACAACAGTAGGATTCATCCTGTGAGCACCACCATTCAGTAGATACTTCAGTTAAACCCATAGTGGTGCACTGACAAACCCTCATTAAGTCTGAGCCAAGCTGCTAGCATGGCTAAATTGGCTTATTGTGCACAGGTTGTTAGCAGTAGTTATTGAGAGGAAAACCAATAAAATATCTTGCAAATACTATATGTTACTGATATGTTATGCTAATATAAATGTTTCCTTTTCATCATAAAAGATGTAATTGGGGTGGACATAATTTTGAGGAGATGAAAAGTGTGAAAAGTAAGCAGCTGTGAGCATCCTGATACAAACGGCAGCCTTAACTCATCTTCACGTCAGCGTCTGAGGCCAGACCGACAATCTGGAACATTTAAGACTTTATAACACCCAAGTCCTCTCTTTAAATTATGGTTTCATCTGGGTTCAGTGGAAAGCAGATAAAAACGTTAGCACCAGTCACAGACAGAGAGAATACATTATGCTTTAAGTTTAACATTAATAGCCCTTTCTCTTCTCTTGAGGGGGGAGCAGAGGCCTGGCTGGAATGGTAATGACGCAGAGGCGCCGCTGCACCATACCTGAGGAGCCATTGATCAGTGACAAAATAACAGAAATACACCAGGGCTTTTCATGATGCCTGTGTTTCATCACATACTTCAACGTTGGGAAAAGCTATTTACACTTATCACCTTGATAGCCATGTCTGCAGCAAAAGCACACAGACGCACAACAGTTTCTACCAGCTCCCCTCCTATTTGTCTTTTTCACTATCAAACCTAGAATAATTTTGATTTTAATACACTTTAAATCAAAATAAAACAAGTTCCAACAACATGAGGTATGCAGGATTCTTCGCCACCTGCTGGCACAGACTGAAATAACATCTCATTTGAACACAGAGATGGAGAACACAGTGAGAGATGCTGGAAAAGCATCACCTCTTCTGTTCTATGCACAATACTGTCTCTCAGTCTGGGGGCTTATGCTTGTTATGTGCTGTTACAACACAAGTGAAATGCATGTGTTTTCCTCTTGTTCATGGTTCTGCAATGACAACAGATGCACAGAGAAAGTCAGGGATGATGTCATGAATGCCTGTAAAAAGAAACATGAGTTTTTGCAGCAGTCACATGAATGTTAATGATTTTAGCAGCATTCTCTCAACCTTTTTTTATTATTATTATTTTTTGCAAATGGATGAGACTGGGACTGGAAAAAGGTGATATCTTCACCACAAATAATAGTTTTCAAGAAGGGACAACAGACAGGAAACCATGATACTTTATTGCTCTGCTGAATGTGGATTTCCCAGTTGTACTAACTTGTCTCTAAGACATACAGAGCATGGGGACTGAGCTTTGGGCTTAGAAGTAATCTGTACCCTTCAATTATCCTTGAGTTTGTATTAAAGGAAATAAAAGGCTTAATAATATCTGGGTTTCATATTTGTAGTTCTGTTCCTTTGTTCTGTTGGTTATAATAATAATCTTGTATTTTTATTATTATTTATCTGTTGTTCTTATGGTTATTTTGCTTCCTGCCCTTGTTTGCTTTCCCTCCTTTGTGATCATCTGCCCCGCCCTGATTAGTTTCACCTGTGTCTCATTGTCTTCACCTCACTAGAGGATTCAGCCTCTGTGTTCCCTTCACTATCAGTTTGTCTGCGTTGTTCCTGGTAATGTTCCCTCGTGCTCCTGGTGTGAAGACTACCAATGCATCGATCCATCTGCCTTCTTGCTCTTCCTCTGACCTGTAAACCTGTCATTTGTCAGTAACAGTTACTTCACTGCATCAGTCGGCCTGCGTGTCTGCCTTTGGGTCCTCTGCCTGTGCATTCCCTGCTCCTTTTTATCAGATTAGCTGACCTGGTTATTGGTTAGTGGCTGATATAAAAGCATGTTGACTTCTTGCTTTTATAGGATCTTTCCTATTTCAGCAGGAAGTAATGTGGTCTATAAGAACTGTGGTCTTAATCTAAAATGCTACATCTAGCACCTATATGTACCAAATCTGAGTTACATGTATTGCTTGGAATAATAAATAATAGAATAAAAAACAGTGACAAAATTCATATTGTAAATGCATATTATTACAATGAAGCATTATGTACATTACAATGACAGATACAATATACAGACTTCATACATTCTATAATATTGGTAAATGCAATTAAATTGCAGCGGGATGCAGTACAACTGAAATATTTTCCTTACAAAGATACAATATTTTTCATATAACATAAGATAAACATAATATACAGCATGTTCAAGAGGAGTCTTTTTCTTTACAATTAGACTGATATCAATGTAAATGACCTTTAATAGAGTTCAGCCCTCTGTTACAGATGGTAACCCAGTTAGTGTCAAAGATTTTATGTCAGTCCATCTGACCATCTATCCATCCATCCATCCATTCACCCATCCATCAACTGCACATATGCATCAATGCATCATTCATCCATCCACCACCCGTCAGTCTACCTAGCTATCCAGTCATCCATCTATCAACCAACCAACCCCCATCAGTTGAATCATCCATGCATTCATTCATCCATCCACGAATTCGGCATCCATCCATCCATCCACCCTCCTAACCAATCATCAGTCCATCCATTCACCACTCACTTACCTACCTACTCATCCCCTTCCTCCCTCCATACACCAATCCATCCACTCATCCACTCACTCATCTACCTATCCTTCCTTTACTGAATAAAGAGCTCAGCGTGCTTAAACTCTGACTGATCACAGTTACTTGCTGTAGCTTTCTGACAGAGTAACTAAGTCTTACACTGAGACATGTATTCAGACATCAGATGAATCATGAGCCTTTTGATATCCTTTTGGTTTCTTCTTTCCATTTCTGATAAGTACAGACTGATTGTATATCAAAGGAGCTGTCATCTAAACTGTAGCGAATATGAACTGTCTGGGCTCCATCCTGTGATGACAGGCCATCTCTTTGTAAATACAGCGGTGCTGGATTTTTCAGTGAATAGTCCAAATAACTCCATATGTCAGTAGAAACGCAATACAATGATAAAAAGCCTTTGACGGAGAATGATGTAAAACAATACAGCAGTCATACAGAAAAATGATCTTTACACAAACAAATATGCAATATTAGACTGCACTGCAAATGTAAATAAACACTGATGTTTATTTACATTTACCGTAATCCCCAGCTGGTATTGCGTACAGTGCTATTTTCCTCTTTGAACAGGTGAAGCCTATGCAACTGATGTTAGGAAACAACCCAGGCGCTGCTTGCTAAAGAGCATTTCCCTGAAAAATCACTTGCAGGAAATAGCCTAACAGTTCCCTGACTCATAACATATGTTCTCAAAAAGCGTGCTAGTGAACATCCCATTATGTGGAGATGAGTCCAAGTAGCATAAAATGTCAGAGAGATAAATCTGTTTCCTAAAACATGATTTACACCAGCACCCCATCCATCTAGAGAGGAGATGTGCTGCAGCAATGCTTAATTTGCATTCAACAAAACAGCCATTGCAACAGCCATTTGGCTTCTTCCGTCTGCTTTCACATGTAGAAAGAATAAACTGAAGACATTATGATGGATTTATCTCTCACATTTTCTGCTGGAAGGTAATTCAGCACCCCTGGTATCAAGCTGGACCAATCAATACATTTATATGAACAATGAGTTAAATGACTGTTTAATGTAAAAGGGTTGCTAGTAACAAATCCACAGAGAATTAGCACCCAGCTCTGCAGCTCAGCTCATCTCTACAGGTAATGCTAGCCTCTTTTTGTTTGGTTATTCTCATCAGCCTTGTTTCTGGATGCAGCAGAAAGATGCTTGAGGCAAACAAGATACTATACACATGCTCCACAGTATCCTGTTTGGCACCAGAAGGCAGACAAACTAAGTTAGTAACTTGATTTTCTATGTCTGAGAATTTACCCAGTTATATTTCTAAAAAGTTGGTGAAGGTCAAAACCCAGCTAAAAGGAGAGTTAACATGAGACTTACATTGGTCAGGTTTCCAGAAACAAATTGTTTCCAATGCAACTCCATGTCTGCTTGATGTCTACAGAGGAGAGTGTTTGCTAATGTGTTTCGATGGATATAATACAAGTTCTCTCCAGTCGGAGCAAACTATATGTTGTTTCGCTCCTTCAGTGCACAGAGAAGAACATATGGATTATAAATTCATATATGAAAGGGAGATATCTTTCAGCCTCTTGGAGCAATTTATATAGATAATCTGCAAATCTACAGGGTGTGAGAGTTGGCACATTGAGAGAATATATCTAATATGACGTAACATTATGCAGGTACTCTACCAGGGCAAGGAAAGGCAAGCAAGACAACTTCGAGGTTCTTCTGGAGACTACAGCTACTGTGGAGCGTCTGCAGCCTGAACCTGAAAAGCTGAAGCAGCTGAAATGAGGCAGCAGAGGCAGAAGCTGGTCTTTAAAAGTTTAGCTTCAGTGCAGTGTAGCAGCAAAACAGGGCACCTTATTAAGGCCTGCTCACAACCAGCACATGGAATTTATCACTTTTTTTCCTATGGTTATCCAAGTCAAAAATGGGATTTGAGTTCAGGTATCCAGCCCAACCACAATGGAATTGTATTTTCTACAGTATGTAATCTGAATTCATCCACCATTGGAAGTTCAGTGTGCACATCTCCCAGTCTTCAGTTTCCCAGAGACGACAGCTGGCTGAATGTAAAGTCTTACGGGATATGGCTTTCCCATGGTGGCATTCAGTCATGTTAAGGTTCCAGCTTTTTTCACAGGCTTCACTGAGAAACTTCAATGAGTCAGATGTGAAAAACTATGGTTTAAAAACAGGAACAGGCCATATTTGTAGTCCAACAGAAGAACTACATGTAGAAAACGAATAGTCATGGATATTTAAAGTCCAGCTTAGGAAATTACAGTTAAAAAAACTAGTTAGAGTTACCAGTCATGTTTGTGATCCAACAAAATGAACCACAATGGTCAGCTATGTTTTATCTGCTGTCCTGAGACACACTTCCCCATGTACTGGCCTCATTTTCGTCCGAGTCGGAGAGAGCTGCTGTACACAGATCAGTGAAGATATCTGTAAAAACAAGAAAGATGCATGTCAGCTTCAACTTTAAACACAATCTCACGTCTTCTTATATATTATACAAAACAAGAACAGGGAAATATGGACAAACTGTGGCATTCAAGCACAGTGTTTAGGAATGGGGATGCACAGCCTGGACTACAGAGCCAATAACATCAAAAACCAAACAACAAAGCATACAGTATACATCAAAACTGAGTACTTGGATGAATGGATGCATGGTACTCACAAAACTGTGTCATCTTACAATATTTGTATTATTAAGTTGAAGTGTAGGGTATTTGGCCAAATGTATAATTAAAAGCAAACATGTTAGAAAGACTATGCTGAAAATACAGGCCCCCAAAGTAAAACCTCAGTGCAACAAAAGTGAGCACACCTGAGATTCCCAATCAACTTTAACTGCATGAACAAGGCTGAATGAGTAAGAAACCAGACTGTGAGGCTTCACAAAGATCAGAGATGTTACAAGAGCATCAGCAGGCTACTGAGCATGAGCTGAAACACAGCTGCAGCAGTGCTCAGGAGGTGGAGGTCAGGACCACCACAGTGATACACATAATGATATACATAGTGCTGTGAAGCATAGAGGTGGGAGTGTGTTGATATGGAACTGCATGAGTGCAAAAGGTGTCAGGGAGATGATATTTATAGATATACATTATTATACATTTAATGTGTCTACCAGAACAACTCTGGAGTATTTTAACACAGAAGGTAAACTAATCCAGCAAAGAGCCGCTGAAAGGAATCATCTCTCACAGATTTGGGCCAGACTGGTATCATCAACTATAAACGATGGACATTCACAATATGAAAAACACTAAAGAACGAAAGAGTGGAATCTCACTAATGAAGGATGTACTGACGTTTGTTGCAGTTGGTTCTTTAATGTGGACCTTTCATTGGTCAAACAGGTTTGACAGGTGTGTAGTGATATGGACAAGGCGTGTACTCAGTTTTGTGGGATACTGTAATAGTGAGCCGTTCAATAGCTGCAACAATGTCAGGCAGTAAAGTGCATGAAGAATTATAGGGAAGGCAGACATGGGCAATCACACAGACAGGTGAAGAGGACTTTTCATAGATGGGCTCCACTTAACAAAAATACTGAAGGGTAACTGCTAGAGCGTGGAAATCTGTTCTCCTCATGTATTTAACAAAAAAAAAAAAAAAAAAGGAGAAAAGGAGAGTAAGTGAGGAGAAAGGAGGGATAGTTGTTTCGAAGAGGGATGGACAGAGTTTCATAACGAAACAAGCAAGGCCATGACAAACACTTCAAGGATCAGCCGTCAAGCCGGCATGAAAGGGAGGAGATGATGGAGAGATGGGCTGAGAATGGAGGGCAATGAAGAGAAAGAACAGAGAGGCAGAACCAGCACAGAGCCCCGGAGTGGCTGTCCTGTATGGAAAGGTAGATTTCGTGGCACCGGACCATTAACTCATCAACACAGTATTGTGATATAGAATCTGGGCTCAAGCTTCATGTAAGGTCCAGGTTTTGTTATTGTGTGTGAGTAGCTCTCAGTTATTTGAGGTCGTTTTGAAGAAGAAAAGAGTTTTGAGAAGAGCTGTGAAGTGAGAGGAGTCACAGGTTCAGTATTTTACCCACTGTGAATTCCTATTTTACAGCTGTTATTTTAAAGACATCCACAGGAGTAACTTAACTCCTACTCTATAAAAGTGAAAAAAAAGGACACTGGAGCAATGATGTGACTGAGCTTTAATAAGTTAGTATGTCAGCGGTAACGCCGCGTTCATGTCATATGGGATGGATGGATGGTAGAGACGGGAAAGATTCCCCAGGTGTCTGGGTTTGAATGCATTTTTTTTTTAAATATGTGACTATTCAAGCTAAAATAAAGTGTTCAGTTGTTCTCTGACTATACAATGGTTTTATGTCATGGTCACCAGTTTGAATTTTTACAGCTGTGTTTTCTGAGAAATCAGGATATCTACTTTACTAATATGGTTACTTACTTATTTATTGTACTGATGATTAAACCAGGAGATCATTCATTTCATGTCATCCATCCACATCAGGGTCTTCCATGATATGATACCCTGATCATATGGTCATGAGAAAATCAGATTTTTGAGAACACACCTTTTTTCAAAATGAAGAAAAGATGTATGACATGTACAATCTTATACCACTTAGATAATAAAGCTCATATAAAATATATTTTTTCTTTCTACGTCCACTCCCAGGCATCGACAATAGACAGAGAGAGAGAGAGAGGAATCATGGGAGAGTGCAGTAAAGAGAACTTGCTGCAATCAGTGACATCATGCTCTGATTATTCAACTCAATAAGCCAAAGCCCTTCCAGCCTGATCTGCTCCATCCATCCATCCAGCCTGAACCCTCTCCAACAGTCCCTCCCTCTCCCCGAGCAGCGGCTCACCCGAGCCCACCCAATCCCTTGGCACATGGACCAACGGACAAGCGAGAGAGTGAGAGAGCAATTGACGAAGTTTGAGTGAAGGAGGGGAAGGAGGAGTGGGGGGCGAGGGGGGGGGTGGGGGGTGGGGGGAGGGGATCGGGGGGGTGAGCGAGTGTGTTACAGCGAGGCGGCCAGTGAGATAGTCAGAAGCATCAGCGTTGTTACTTAATGAGTGACCTCTGTCAGCTGTTGTTTGCAGTATACTGGATGGGACCAGCCCTGTCTCCTCTGTTAAAAGGTTCTTGACTAACCTAGAACATGAGACACAATGCAGGGCAGGGTCTTCAAAGTAAAAACAGTACGGGTTACATAGGTTCTGTGTTTCCTGGAAGGGAACTGTGATGTAAAAAATCAAATCGTACCATAATGTTCCTAATTAAAATAACATTATATGATAATTCAAGAAGCAAATAAAAATCAAGGACATTGAACTTTCACAAATTGATTGTATTCTTATTAGCTATAGAAACTTAAGAGCAGCATGTATGAAACAACAGTAAGATACAGGGAATAAGACAGAATCAAGAATACTGATGATACAGATTTCACTAAATCACCAAAGTATCTTTTGGTGATTTCAGGTACACGTGTAAAAATACTAATTTCTTCTTCTGTCTAGCTGTAAATCACAGGCAAGCATAGAATGAGAACTTCATCTTTCAAAATAGTTTTTGTTTTTTATGCATCCTCTTTTTTACATTGTTATAATCCTTAATACTGTATAATGTAAAGCAGTACTATAATGGCTGTATAAGTATAATAATGTCTGCGTGCTTCTGTTAGATGAAGATGGGGGGATGGTGCTGGAAAATATTCCACTTGCTGCTGATTTCTAAGGGAAAAACAAAAGTAAAAACCCTTCTCAACACGAGCTTTGCTAACATTATACTCCATCACTGTCGTAGCTGTTGCTGAGGTCCCTGACTCTCTTTTACTTTGAGCATAGGCTTGTGTTTTTTTGGTTGTTTCTGTAAATGACTGCAATTTTTGTGGATCCTGTGGATGCAAGATATGGGACTCACTTTCTATAAAAGTAAGCAAATCTGTTCTGATCGCCCTGGTAAAGATGTGCAGTGTGCACCTGCCTGGATGCTGCACAGGAAGGTTGTGAGGAGATACCATCAAGACAAGTGAGAATAATGTCATGCATCAATCGAACAGACATGGTGTTTGTGTAGTGTGCATAAATATATAACAAGCATCAAAGAAAGCATTAAATATGCATTTAAGAGCAGAGAGAAGCTACTCAACTGTGGGAGATTGAAAGTAATTCTCTGTGCAACGCCCACATCTGCTGCTGGAACTTGATGTCAGGTTAAATGAATGGAGTAAATGAATATGGCAGTGATTACCGCCTCATATAACCAGCTTCCTGTGGGAAAGCCTGATCTACACAACGATGTAATTACTTTATAACTTCTTTCATCAAAAAACTCCAATTAAGAAGTGGGTATATATAATATGTAGTGTCTCAGAGCTTTGTTTCTTTTCCCCCATTTCATTCATTCATATGAGAGGCTTTGTTGGAAAATATCATACATTACAAGATTAAAGTATAAATAAAGTTTTGCTTTGAACCGCACACTTTCTGTAGAAGACACCAATATTTTAGGAATCTACATTACACAGCACTTTTGAGACCAGCAATCAGTGTTAGGCACATTACCTGAAAACTAACTGAAAAACTTCACTAATCACAAAGCAGCAACAGTAATGCATTACATTACACACACACACACACTCATCCCACATCACACCTTTTCTGTTTAATACTTGTAGAAATAGAAAACGAGACAATGCAGTTTAACAAGCAGACATTGCTGAGCAACACTGTCTGTAAAGAAGGTGACAATGTGCCATCACTTATCTAATCTACTAATCTCGCAAAATGATGAGTGCACTTCTCTTACACTGACATATAATGGACTAAAGCTTCTTAACTGGACTGAAACATGAGACAGAATGTAAATAACTACCATCACAGCCTGAAACAGAGAACACATTTCCTTCTGGGGAGTGTGACAGAATAAGCACCGGTTTTAAACGGTAAAATACAAGCCTGAGATAAGACAGGGAAATGTGTTTGTGACTGTTTTAGAGCATCTTAAATGAGCCTTCATGTGAGTGGTTTGTCAGTTAGATGGTGAGAAACATCTTATTGAGCGGCATAACTGGTTTTACAGAGCTGGGTTCCAGACCACACACAATCAGAGAGAGAGAGCGAGTGAAGGGAACATTTGTCCAGTAACACAGAAATCTTTGTGAATTTAAGAAAATCAAAAACTGAAATCTCTTAATTCCAAAAGGATTTAGACTCACAATTCAGAGCTTTGTGGAAACCTCCTAACACACATTTTCACATCCTCGTTATGAGTTGCTGAGTGTATATTTATAGGCTGAAATGTAAATTGCATCTACTTTTCACCATCCTCTCTCTAACCACAGCTAACAGTGATGCCATGCTATCCTGGAGTACACCTGTAAGTCACTGCAGAGAGGTGTGAGCAGCTGTTACACGCTGCTCTCAAGGCTGAATTGATCTGAGTTTTTAAGTCCTGACAGTCAGAGGGAAGCACATCTTGAACAACTGAGTAAATACACCGACAAAAATCAAACAAACAACAGGTGCACTCTTTACAGAGTCGCATCCTCAGAGAAGCCCCTGCAAAAAAACAAAATCTCATCTGTGACTGTTCCAAAACAGAAATTAACATCTTAAGATACAATTTGATTTACTGGCACTAAATATGTGGTGCAATCCTGGAAACAGAGATCCTGACTAAACAGATTATAAAACTGAATTCCCTATAACTGCCTGACTGTTTCCTTCTCATTTTTCCCAAAAGCAAACAATTTTAATTTAAACACATTTGCCAAGTAGAGAGTTAAAATGGGACAAGTCTCTGAAACTAAGGAATCATGTTCAGTGACATGTTCTAATGTACAATACCAACGCTCATTCCAAACATTTCTTTCTACATTTCTGCACAAATTATACTAAAGATAAGGTCATCTCTGGTAATACAGAGCTTGTGGTTCATTAGTTCATAACTTTAATTATTTTTTTTACTTTTATTCACACATGATTACTGATGTAACACCTGTTTGAGTCTTTGTTCATCATCTGGGATGTGAAAGCATCAGATTTCCACTCACACAGACAAAGTTTACATTGGCGTCTTGGTCTCAGTTCAGCTATGAAATCCTACTGCACTGCGGTGTGTGTCTCCTGCCAGGGTAGTGACGGAGCTTCAGCTGGACACTAGAGAGAGCTGCTCCAATACTCTAGAGAGTATTGTTTTCCATCACCCGTCTCTACTTCAATTACACTTAGTTTAGTGATTCAGTCATTCAGTCAGCTAATATGTATCTCTTAACTTTGTCAGCAGCATTAGCTGTTGGCTCAGACTGGAATGGGCTCGGCTCTGTCCAGCTCTGTCTGATCAGTCATGATTCCCAAACCTTAGCTGTAATCTGCCTCCCTCTCCAGCTGAGCCTCCATCACGACTTCACCTTCTGAAAAGTTGACTTTGAGGATGTAGCAGGTTGCTGCCAGACTCTGGCATTACACACCAGCGTGAAGTAATTCCTTCTTTATTCTGCTCGTACTGTGACAGGATGTGGCCAGATGTGCTCATGTGTTCTCAGCTCTTATACAAATATACCACACATTGCCAACAGTTAGTCCACAGGGGCTGGGACAGTGTGTGTGTGTGTGTGTGTGTGTGTGTGTGTGTGTGTGTGTGTGTGTGTGTGTGTGTGTGTGTGTGTGTG
>JBBMJY010000022.1:24768989-24786211 GCA_037833715.1 Toxotes lorentzi
TGTGTGTGTGTGTGTGTGTGTGTGTGTGTGTGTGTGTGTGTGTGTGTGTGTGTGTGTGTGTGTGTGTGTGTTGTGGGTGTGAAATGAAAGCCTAAATCTGGAAAGGTGCAACACACTTGTGGGAGGGGTAAGCAAGTTGGTCTGTACACTTTAATCCACAAAAAAATACACAAATGCATGAACACACACACATGCATACAGCACACATGACATACACAGCAGCACACACTTCATCAGTCACATCCTGTAAAGCTCTGAGCGGCTGCACATTAACTTTGATCCAAAGAAAAAAGAGAGGACTTATTAATTCTTAATTTTCCTCAAGTGAGGCAGAGAGTCAACTTTGAGTGAGACTTTTTAGCAGCAAAAACCCATAGATGCAGTTGACGGGAGACTTTTTTAAGGACTGAAATATGCATGAGCTGATGAAAAATTTGAATATTCAAAGCAAGTCAAGCTTTTATCTAACAGAGTATTAGTCACTTCCAAATGCAGAGCGCTTGCACGAGATGAAAACACTCTTTCAGCGAAGGATTGGAAAGCTGTTTCTCCATAAAGGCAGAGGCCACTGTTTCTTTTTTTCTGGCAAGCCAAAAGGATAGATGGTGATGGTGTGGGAAATGAAACAGTGATGTATTATTCATCTGAAGCCATTGTGTTTTCAGCCGTCTCCCTTGATTTCGCCATAGGCCATTAGTCACACGTTTTGTTGTGGTATCTACCGCTGCTTCATCAGGGTAATGTTAAAGTGAAAACAAACTCACTTCCAAATGAGCCACACTGAGCCTTTAATCCTTGTAGAAAGAGAACATAGCAGCAGAGGAGCAGCTGTTGCACTGGTCTCATTTCTTTTCTCTGGCTTGGTTGATTATTGCGGACAAAACTCAAGATATTAATTACATATTAATTACATATAGCAGTAGAGGAAGTAGACAGGCTTCCCTTATGCAACAATACATAATATGATTAACACTGATTTTAATCCAATATAATAACTGTGCCTTTCTGAAGCTCAGTGTTTGATATTTCTTAATGTATTATAATATAACATCCATCCACTTTCTATATCAGTTTTTGCTCTTCGGGGTCATGGGAGGCTGGAGTCCTGCATTGCATTCAGCTAGGAGCAGGATACACCATGGGCAGGTTGGGATCCCCGACACCAATACACCAAAACCACCAGCCTGGACTGTTGACACAAGGCTTCATACTGTAGACACCTAATGAATCCTACTAAACCTCGCTAAACAAGCTGCCCATCTCAAAACAAAATAAAGACTACAAAATACTGTAACTGTAATAACAAACTGAAACAAATAAATATGTAATTGGCCCATGGTCAGTGCCCTGGTTGGGTTAGGGTATGTTCATTCAAGAAAACAACAGGATTTAACAGTTAAAATAAGGGTTCAGAGATTTCATCTTGATCTACTGGTTCTATTTAATTTAATTTACCTGTAAAATACTTGAAGTAACATCCACCTTGTTTTACCTAGAATGAGTCTTGTATATTAAAAAAAACCAAGAAAAACAGAAGGAGGCAGCAATGACAAAGACCAACTTACTGTGTCATCAGTGACAGCAAAACCCATAAGAAACGTAATTACTGGTAAATCACCACTGCAGCCATAAAGTAAGCAAACATAGACCCATGCAGTCCAACATCTGCTCTGCAAGGGTTCAGTCACGCTCCAAAAATCAGTGCTGGAGGATCAGAATGAACCTTAGGGAGACTTCTTCAGTCACATAGATGCAAATAAGTTTGCACATTTCATTCTTACAAATCGAATCATCCTGCAACGCTGACTGCTCTTTGTGCAGATAAGTTGACACCAAAAATTCATCCTGAATCAGGCACACAATCACATTTGTGTCAGTCCTGCACAGACTACAGACAATCAAAGACAATCATTGCTGAGGGAGAAAAAAGCCTTAATGTCATAATTTATGCTGGCGTTGCTATAGTTTGTTAATTTTATTTAAAACTTAGTTATGTAGAAAAAGTGTTGGCGCTAAGACTGTTGGCAAATGCTGCATGAATAAAAAGACACAATGATGCAGTTTTTCAGTGAGCTAACAGTTGAGTGATTAGCACATTGGAAACAGCACAGCAGCAGGTAGCACACGGTCCATTTGAGCAGGTTTCTGGTGAAACACTGACACCATCATGGCCCACTGAGCTGTCCCATAGAAGAAAATGACCATAACAAAGCTGCAGGTGGTTGATCAGGCAGCTGATGAATGACAGAGAGTCAGAGATTACTGCACCCCATGCAACTTTTAAAACACGTGGCCTGTACTTCCTTTTGGAACAACAGCTCACCCAACAATCAGCCACCTCCCCTTAGAACTGGTGGGAAACTTTAACATAATCACAATTATAACCCAGCTACTGGAATTTTAGCTGCTCAGAAGAGGGCTATTTTTCTGTGAGTGACAGACCAATATGTAGTGCTTTGCATGGGGATACGCACTTACTACCTCTCTGCATCAGATTTAAAGATCAAGCAATTCATCATTTCGCTAGAGCACAAACTTAAATGAACTGTAAACCATCTCGAGTTACTAAACATTAATAATGCGCTGTGATGAAAATTTTAGATCCACGCCTTTGCACAACTGCTGTGCCAGCTGTTCCAAGAATACACTCTTGGTTTCTGAGAATATGCAAAAGTCCCTGCAACCAAAATGTGATTCAGTTTCAGGGACCTGGTAATGTACACATTGTTAATGTCATCATTGCAACTGTGGTATTATTATAAAACAAAATGTCTGCTGTGAATAAGGCCTGTCATGGTCACAAGAGCTCTCTGATCCACCTAATTTGCTAACTATCTGTTAATGGAATTCAACCATCATTAACTCTCAGCTGTTAAGTTTGATAGCTCAGCTGAAGGGATCTGGAACTCCCTTTGGATCAAAAGATTGAGATCATTTTAACACTGTTAGCACAGCCATTGTCCACACAGGTGTTTTCACATACTCTATCTGAATAGAGTTTTGCTCAGGATTCAGTGTAACTGACATGTTTCTCAGTGTCTTGCTGCACCTATTAAGGCAATTTACACCTTTATACTTGGAGACGGTAAAAGCTCTGTCACACAGATCTGGGTTAATGTTGAAATCGTCTATGAGCCTCATCTCATATCATTACTTTTCCTCTAATTCTTCTGGTTCCTCATACTTAAATCATGAAATTAGAATGCACCACCAGTAAGTACCAAAGTAACAGTAAGTACCAAAGTAACAGTAAGTACCAAAGTAACAGTAAGTACCAGCTCATTTTCTTTTACATGAATTTTACCTACAAAAATTATCTGTGAAGTTATTTCTGCCCTAAATGTTAACTGTGCTCTTCCACCTGATTGGTTAGAAGCTAAGTTTTTTAAATTAGCTTCGCAGGTATATAGGCGCCTATATACTGCACACAGTGTAGGGCAGCAAAAAGACTACACAGGTGGGGGGGTGGGCTGCTCTGTTTTCGCCCCAACCATTCAGTTTAAGACTCACTGGCTCCTGCGCAGTCATGAATCGAGTTTAGTACAAAAAAATGCCACGCATAATGAACGGTAAAGATCTGGAGCTTTGATTGGGACTTAAAGCCAGTAAGCCTGCCTCTGGTGCCCCCTTTGATTTCTAAGGGACATACTTCATCATGTCCAGAGCAGCTCTACAACTACATGATACTGGGATATTTGTGGATACAGCTCAGTGTAATACTACCTGAACACTACATTTTCCTGCTGCTCACAACTGGTCTCTTGATCCACTCCATTTTCATAACAAGATACAAACAATCATAAGAGTAAAGTATGCAGACATTAACAAGCTGAGTTTTTAAACAATGAAATGCTGAGCATTCAGGGATTTTAAGGGATTTAAGAACTAATCTTAAAGCAAGCAGAAAACACAATAAAAAGACTCAGTAATAGGCAAACTATGGTCCTTTTGTTGCTGTGGAGAATGTGCTTCAACAATATAAGTCTTCTGCAAAGAATGCTGACTCCTTAAGAGAAATGAAAAAAATCACATTCCACAAATGAGAGTGGAAACAAGGGATTTACACTGCAATTATAGTTTATTGAGGGCACACAGAGTGAATGAGATGCTCAGCACGCGTGCCCTAAATAAAGTAGAATGCAATGTCACTTTATTTTTGCCTCATTGGTGAGAGTCTTGCTTTTACACTGGGAGCAGACTGGTAAGTTTGTGTTCTTGCACCTTTAAATGGGAACAAAACGTGTTTGAACTGGCAGATGGGGACCCACTTAGCCAGAGATTTCAAATACAGCGCTAAGTCACGGGGAGCGGGCAGGAACAAGCTGACTGATTTCCCACAGTCCAACAGTGCTGACAATTGGAACTCACCAGTGTCCGTTCTCTGCTTCCTCCAGAAACTGGACCAGGTCACCCGTCTCCAGCGAGAGGTCCCGTGTGTCACGAGACTCATAAGTCAGCTGCACCCGGAAACGACTGCTGTCACCCTGCAGAAAGTAAACGACTGAGTCAAACTCTGAATTCAGCCAGTTCCAGTTTGGACATGGTGCCAGGTTGGTTGAAGGTGTGGATTTGTTAAACCTCAGTGCTAACAAATAGCTCCTCAATGAATGACAGATGTCACCAGAGACAGATTATATGGGCAAATTGATGTTTCACACATCACATGTTGTACACACGGTATCACATAAATATTTGGAGCTTCACAGTTTCATAGTTCATAGTTGGGACCGCCAATGTTTGGAGCAAGTAGCTGTTGAACAATAAGATGTGTATCTAATAAAACATATATATTAGATATATATATTAGATATATTTTCTGCTGCTCAAAACTGCGGTGCTTTTAAGTCTTTTAGTTATGTTAAATCTATGAAATATAACATTAGTTTAAAATGTGAGGAAAATCAGTAAAGTTGGAATAATTAGATTTTTGGGGGAGGGCAGAAATTCACATCAAGCTGTACATCTCTCACACACACACACACACACACACACACACACACACACACACACACACACACACACACACACAAGTGCAATTTTCACTCTCCTTTTAGCTGTTTTCTCTTTGTTTATGTAAAAATACTGATGAAGGAATCAGTATTTTTACATAAAGTATTTTACATTTTTAAAGGATTCAGAAGGATTTGTATACAACAGGCCGCCTGCAACCTGACTGGTGATTTTAGATGTACTGTAGTACTGAACAGTCTAGACCAGTATGAGGTTTTGATCACATCCAGACAATCCAAAGGGTGTCTCACTTCTTCTTTGTTGTCTCCACAGGAGGGAATCACACTTTTCTTCCTGCTAATAAATTTCCATCTATCATATGGCGCAAAAATGTCAATTCCTTGAAAGAGTGTGTGCATGTGTGCATCACTAATAAGCTCAGTGTGTGTGTTGCTTGTGTGTCTGTGTGGCTTTCTACTGTACATCACACAGATTGTAATGAATCTGGAAAGCCTGCCATACCCTGTAGACCTGCGCAGCTATAATCCTCCCCCTCTTTTGTCTCTCCTCCCTTGTTTCTTAAATGTCAAGTCATCAGCGCCTGCTGCTAATGAGACACACGTCCATGGGACACAATTAAGCAGCGGAGGGGTCCTCTTTAAGGGGGATCGAGGGGGATTTAGTAGAAAAGAGCAGAGAGTGAAGAATGAGTGGAGAGGAAACCAAGGGTGAGAGGAGACCTGCCGGGGGATGGTGAGTGTTTGTAGACTGCGATGATTTATGCCAGAAGCTGATGTGACCCAGAAGGACAGGAATGGGTTGGGTCGAGCTGCAGTTTTCACTTGGGCCAAAGTTTGATAACGTCTTGTTTTAAATCAGAATCAAATTATTTACAACTTTGGGGTTTGTTCAGTTTAACTATTAAATTCATTTTAGAAATGTTCTTACATCTCCTGGCCAAAGTGAGCTGCGATCTTGAGCTTTACCTACATTTTTATTACTGCCTTCCTCCTCTGAAGAGTTGGAGGATTCCTCTGCACTGGACGGGATCGTCTCAAAGTCCTCTGTGTCCATGGAAGGGAGGCGTCGCTGTGTCCAGCCTGAGGAGGAGAATACATGCACATTATTAACCACTAAAATGTACTGTAAATCGGGGGGGTATTATTGTCCCACTTGGCAGGTGATTGTGCTTCACTGGATGGGAAAGCAATGTTGTTGTGAAATTATGTAATTCGTCATCGTCATGTAAGCTTAACAAGTCTGTTTGCAAGAATCAAGCCTCTGACCAAGCTTCTCATACACAGAATGACCCTGAAAACATGTAGAACAATCTCTAATAGTGCTACCTGATCCTGACACTTTATAGAATACTGAATGACTGTTCACAACTTTGAAGGAAGAGTTCATACAGAAATGGAAAGCTCCATCTAACCCATGTTATCATGACAAGCACTCTTTTGTGGTCATCTGAGTCGAAGGCGGAAGTAGTGGGATGTAGTTTTCTGAAGGAGGAGCTCAGGGTTGATCAGTGGATGGTTCATAGCAGGGTCCAGTGGCAGAAGCACAGAGTAAACGAGCTTGGTTTTTACTTTTGAAACCTTTGATGCTGCAGACATGGCTGCTGATACCCCTCCACTTAAAAAAGAAAAAAAAAACTGTTTCCTCTGACATAAGTTGAACCTGAGAAGAATAATTGTCGTCCATTTTCTCTCTTTCAATACCACATATAATTTCAAATAATACAACAAAAGAAAATGGCATGGACAAAAATGTTGAGACACTTAGCCTAATATTTTGTGGCACACCCTTTTAGGCAGTCACTACAATCAAATGCTTTGTGTAGCTCTTAATGACACTTCTCAGCTGGGGGTTTAGTCCACTTTCCTGAGCAAACTGCTCCACTTCTCTTAGGTTTGATGGGTGCTTTCTCCCGGCTGTGAGTTTCAGATCTTCCCATAGATGTTCAGTTGGATTAAGATCAGGACTCACAGCAGGACATTTCAGAACGCTTCTCATCCATTCTTTGGTGTTCATTATTCAGTTGGAGGAGCCATGACCTGCAGCTGAGACGGAGCTCTGCGACGATGAGCAGTATGTTTCTCTCCAAAACGGTTTGATGATCCCCTGATTTCATTGGTCCCTGCACAGATTCCTTTTGCCTTCCTTGTAGGACATACTTAAGCAGGAGTGGTCAAAAGCAAGATGGCATGGTAGGCTAAACTGTAGGCTGTTTTCACTTTGTATATGCACGACTGCATATTTGCATTGCTGTAATTATCATAGAAGCAGTACACCTTTAAGGAGAAGTAGAAAAGAAAAAGATGACAAGTCAAGAAAAATTTTACTGGGATTATGAAAATCGATAATTAATATATATTCAGTATTAAGTTTGAATTTAAATGCCACCCATCTATTCACCTATCCATTCAGGGTGATGGCTCTGTGTAATTTCTTTCAGGCAGTGCCCGACCACTCCCCATGGGTCAAGGTGCGACCACCAGATGCCCCTCTCAGGTCTGGCCCCAGGAAGGGGCCTTGGTTTCCCTGACATGGGTGAGGTGACATATTTCTGAAAACATCCATCAGGACTGTATGAATGGGTTTGGGTCTGGACCCTCACCTTGGACCAATTTGCCTTGGGAGACCCTACAAGTGGCTGTTGCCCTTGACAACACCACTCCCAGGATCATCAGGACACACACACAAACCCCTCCACCACATTATGGTGTCTTTTTGTTGTTCTTTTGTAGAGAATCCTTCAGCTTGGTGAGAAAAGAGACACATTAAGAGACACATTAAGTCATGAAGCTGAGCTGTTGGATGGAGCGTGCTGTGTTTCTGATTAAATTGTTGAATAAGTGTAAGACTCTTGTGTAGTAGAGTCTAAACTTAGAACACCCAGCTTGACAACATTACTAGTGTTGGACTGTGCTCCTAAATCTGTTTGGAGGCGTTTGATGGACGAGGCTGGTAGAAGGCTGAGATGGAACCATATGTTCTGTTCCAGCTGAGTTTTTGGAGAACTGCTTCTTTAAGACCAGTCTGTTGGGTAGAAATCAATGTGCTACAGACAGAATATGAAGTTACACATCACAAACTCTGGTAAAATAAAACACACCAAATAAAAGACTGACCAAAACCAAATAACTAACCAAGACAAACTCGGTTTTCTCACCAACCTATCACATAACACTGAAATCAATTCCAGCAAGAAGACAATCACACAAATCACTATTAGAGAAGAGTCCTCCTCGGCAGTTACCTGGTTGGGAGGTGGATCTAGGGACAGCTGAGGTGCCGCCAGCAGCAGAAGCAGTGCTGCTAGTCATGCTCTGACGTTTCCCAGCTGCAGCCATAGCACCACGCAAAGTATCTAGAGGGAAGCCAAATGCTTTTTACCATGCTCTTTATCATGATCACTCAACGACCACTGAACACTGTCAACGCCAACCAAAATTTAAAACATGAGGGTCTTAAAAACTAAAACGTGAGATAAAATGAAATTCAGTCTATCTGGTCACAACATAGACTCATGCAGAAAACAACTAAATTAAATGGTCAACAAACCAACAAAGCCCCCACCACACCAAAACTACAGACACACACAACTAAATAAATATTCTATCTGATACTCTTGTTTTGGTTTTTTTTTTTTTTTTTTTTTTGGATTCGCATGCATTTTGAAATATCACATCACAAGTCATTACAGAAACAGAAAGTGAACAAGCACAAAAATGTGTGCAAATGTGCCACACATCATCCAGAAATCAAGAAAAAAGTCACAAAAATAAATTGGCCCTAATTAACCAAACAACAGGCTAAAAGGCCCAGCATGCTCAGAGCCTGTACAGTACATACAACAGCTCCAGGAAGGAAGACCCCTTCACTTTTTGCAAACTTTGTTGTGTTGTAGATTTAATTTTAACTGCACAAAATCACTATTTTTGCTCATCAATCCATAATAACAAACTGAAAATGTGTTTTTAGAAACATAAAAACTGCAAAATGCATTTACAAAAGAATTCAGTACTTTGTAGAAGCCCCTTTGGCAGCAGTTACAGCTTTGACTCTTCCTGGGTTCATCTCTACACCTGCACACCTGGATTTAGACAGTTTATCACATTACTCCTGACAGATCGTCTCAAGCTCCATCAGATCATATGGGAAGTGTCTATGAACTGTCATCCTCAGGTTGTGGGTTATTGAGGACAATAATGGTAATTTTATCCATTTAAAATTAAATCTACTCATGTCCAAAAAGTCTGAAGGGGTCTGAAAATACTTTCTGAAGCCACTGTACATGACATATCTTTCCATGTTTATATACCTTCATAACCAAAAGGAGTGGGATCACTCTTTATCTCGTGTCTCTTGCTCTTGGTAGTAGAGAGGGGACCTGGTCAGGGGAAATAACATGCTTAATTATATACTAACATTTTAAAAAGCAAAGCTGTCTCAAAAAACCCCAAAAACTTTTATATATAAATAAACTGCAACAGCAAATATGTTTTTTATGGAATGTAATTGTAATTGATATGTTGTTAGTAACAAATACACTGATACTGAACAGATCAGTAAAATGTTCAGCATATTTGTTTTCTGCCAAAATATCTGACCTTGCAGTACAATATCCACTTGTAGTGACGACTGCATTTTTTTATCGTTTATGGTTATATTTAAACTCTTGGATAAGGTCTGGAGGTTAGGTCAGATCTTGGTCTGGTTTAATGCAGAAAAAGTGACTTCAGACACATGTTCTTTTACATTAGACCAAAACCACAATCTTTCACTAACTTAAACCAAAGTGCTTTTGTGTCGTAGAGCATTGTCCTGGATGGGTCTCTGGATGTGAACACTGGTCTCTGGAGCGACAGTCATGCCCCTTGTATGACCAAAATCCACCCCAACTCTACTCTCTTTGATAAATGTAGCGATTCACTCATTCAGAAATGATGCTGCCTCTGAATATAATCCAGCCTGTGATTACGTTTTGCACAAAACATATTTTCTGCTGCAGTTTAGTTGTATAGAAACAAGGTTGTTGTCTCCTTTTAAAGCCCCTTTTAGACATGAAATATGTAACACTGAGCTTCCATCTTTTAAAGTAAAGGCTTTTAGTTCAGACGTAGGTGTCCATTTTGTGTGGACAACATTTGTTATTATTTTATTCACACCCTTATGAAAAAAGCCACAGTGCTCATGTTTTAATTACCATCTGGTACACAGAGGAGATGGTGGCTCTGTTGGAGATTCAGTGAGGAGTGATTTTAAAACATGTTTGCATGATGATTTTACAGCTCATTTCTGTGGCTTACTTCACCACCACCAAAGTCACTTTTATGTGTAAGTGACACAATGGCTTATTCAAATGTGAGATCACCATGTAAAAATACTGTCCCTCATCCCAACTCAGATTTGTGTCAAAGGCCATTTTCATGGCAGGCCTTAGCCAGTATGAACAATATCAGACACTTGAAGCTAAAGTGGTTAAAGACCTGTTAATATAGTGAATGTAATGTTTTTCATTAGTGTTAGAAATGATGGCTAAATCAGACACAACACACACGTTACAAAAAAATAATGATGCTAAACTGCATGTAAAATTACACTGTGGCATAAATACAGAATAGGTACAGTAGCACCACTGTGTATGTGTGTGTGTGTTTCACCAGTAAAGCATTACATTTCTTCCTGATATTAGGCCATAAGGTGGATGACCATTAAAATCAGAGGCCTTCAACTGAAGCAGAAAACAGTGTGAAGTGGAAACTGTTGAGGGGAAACCTTCAGTATCTCTCCTCCTGTGTTTTTAATTCCTGCCATGGCTCTGCCTTGTTGAAAATGAACTTCTCATCTGTATTCCTACAGTAAATTGCACTTCTACTGCCACTTTGAATGTCACCCTACGTTCCAAATGTCAGCTTATCAAAATTCTTATTTCCTGACGCTTTTTAAAAAGAATATGTAACATTGTTTTGATTTTCAGCAAAGGCTTGACTTTCTCTATGCATCTCATAAATTTCAAGTGAGCAGTAAATGGGGAGAAGGTAATAAGAAAATGGCTTTTTTTTGCCCCCTATTCTATACACGTGCACACATACACACAATGCTTTCTCCTCAGATTCAATTTGACTCTGTGTTATGGTCATGACTGACTTGAGAATTAATGAAACTGCTAAGTCTAACAGTGAAGTGAAGTGAAGGGCAAACCCTCCAAAACACTGTTTTCTTATCGTATGTGTTAACACGTTTTTCTACCTCACAATTATTATGTATCAATTCTAAGCATCCAACCCACTGAGGTGTACAGTTTACTGTACAACCATAAACTGTATGAGGATGTCGTCTACAAAGAAAGGAAAAAAAAGAGAAGTGTTTTTGAAGAAATATTAGAAATGCTCCTTTAACCTCCAATCCTCTGAGTGGGCAGGTCAATGTACTGACAGCTGAGACAGCAGGGCCATGATATAAACAAACTTGCTGTTAGTTTACAATCCAAGAGTGAGAATAAACCACATCATTTAGCATTTTAGCATCATTGAGCTAAGGTGCAGGACAACACGCTTGAGACATCAGAAAGAAAGTGAATGTGGGTTGAGGCTAAAAGTCTGCGGCTCTTCTTGTGTCTGGCTCAGTGTTCGTAGTATTGCCAGGTTTACGAATTCTTGTATTTGTGTGATAATTTTAACCCCGTGTCTGAGACTCATGCTGCAGTGTTTGAATGTACAGTCGTTTACAATTAAACATAATAATTCAGGTAAAGCTGGTCTGCAGAACCACAGGAACAACAGCATTCTGGTACATGCACAGACATGTGATGTTGTCACGAAACCAAAACATGTAAAATATTTAATTTCTCCCTTTTGAATAAAGACTTTTTCTTAAAAGTGGGTGCAACGTGTAATTTACAGAGATGTGTCTGATGTAACAGAAAGAAAATATGCAATTTAATTACAGATGGATTTTAAAGTAACAGCACAGGATAATTTTGTTTATAATAATCTTTCTGAAGGTCTTAATTTGCCCACCTTTTCATTCAGCACTGAGCCACTTTATGAGCCTATAAAGCAATGCAGTGTAATAATTACACTTCCTCCTGTTGAGCTGCACAGCTCTGTGAATATGTACATTCATTAGTTTGCTGTGTGCCTGACTGTGTAAGAGTCGTGGATGTGAACACAAGAGAAAAATGATTGCAAAAGCAAGAAAATACTGAAAGAGCAAAATGTGGAGGCAGGAACGCCTAGGACAGCTAATCAGGTACCTTTTGTACGTCGTGTCGCGAAGGAGGAGGAAGAGGAGGAGGCTAGAGACGAGGTGAGAGAGAAGCGGCGGGGGACGTCTGCCTCCTTAGCAGCAGGCTCTACAGCCGGAGAGGGGTCAGGAAGCAGGGAGAGTCATGGAAAGAGGCAAGCAAGAAGAGACAGAGACAGAGAGAGCAAAGAGGAATAAAGGGAGGGAGAGGAAGAAAAAATGAAGAGGCAGAGGAGGATGGATGGAGAGATGAGGGCGTAACATAGAATGTAAAGGGAAAAAAACAAGGTGGCAGCGAGAATAGAATAAAAGGGGGGAAGAGGTTATTGGTTTAAAATTCTACACTTAGTTTGTTGTCACATCAAAACACATGGCTTTTAACCTCTTACTATAATTATAAAGATGATACTATCACTAACACTTTAAGTATCACATCAGTTACTCAGAACAATAATAAATCTACTCAGCAGTTCTCAAATGTTACAAACTGCTTTAAAAGAGTCTTACAAGTGAAATCCATTAAAAGTGAGTTCAAGCAAATGGAAAGAGGAAGACAGGGATGAAATAATGTGAAGAAAAACACACAAAAACACAAACTGACAAAAAAAAAGTGTCCACTTACTACCTTTACCAGAGCTTTCAACCACATCTCACATTCTTTCTTCTTGTACACTTGGGTCAAATGATGACAACTTGGCTTTCCCCATGACCACTATAAGACTGTGGTCATGTGATAACAGGTGCTTTTCTGATAGGAAGACTGCATTGTGAAATCCAAAGCAAAACCAGAGGTTTGAGAGAGATGTGGCTGAAAGCTCCAGAAAGGATCTCAGCGACATACAAGCTGCTGTATGAGAGTATAAAGGGGTTTTTTTGGGGGGGGGGGCTATTAAAAAATGTTGAAACAACAAACGTCACTTTTGGCATGACTTCAATACAGGATCAACACGTGTGCCTGACCATGTGTTTGAACTTGACTAATTGTGATTGTACTTTCAGTCTTGTAGATCACAGCATGTGTTTTACTTTGAATAAAAAAAAAAAGGGTTAAAAGATCGGAACCAGACCGAATCAAGCAGATGACTGCATGAATCCAGCTCAAGCACCACGAACTACAATAACTGACAGAAGATTTTACTTCCTATGTGCCGTTCAGGAACGTCAAAGGACGGGTCACATTAGACTGACAAGCACGAGGCTTCACATAAACACCTGTCAGCCATCGCAAACCAAATAAATGTGGGGGGGGGGGCAGCAGACTGCCCATTCATCACTCATGGTAGACCTCAGGACTGTGTGCACAAGCTGTATGACTTTGTACATGTTTACTGTACTTGTTGTATGCAGTGTAAAATTAAACTTAAAAGTTGAAGTCTGGGCATGAGCAGTACTCAGGTCTATATCTTCTGGTTATTGACTGTCATAGCACAACACCACCAGTAGATGGTAGTGTCGTGAATTATTTCTCTAAAAACAAAAAGGAAATTGCTTCTCTAGATGACAAACGGTTATTTAGGCCAGTATAGAATGAGAGGGGCCTTGAAATCAGTCTTGGAGACCACATTTCTCATAAACCCACTGCTTCCTGCGCAGTGAGGAGGCTGGTGTCATAAGCTGCTAGGACGCCATGACCAGACTATCTTTCCAAAACCATGAGCACTACTTTGCTCTCATGTCCCTAATAAAAGCCATGTAAGAACCAGGGGAGGGTCAGGGACATTACCTGTACTCTAATGACTCACATGATAAATTCAGCCTATACATTTACATCAGTTCCATCAGTACAACAACAGTCATGTCACACTCACCACCTGCAGCTCTGAGTTTCACTTTGAAAAGACAAACAATGTACACTAGAGACAATCAGCTCACAAGGAAAACAGTTAATTAAAACAGGAGCAGATCAGCAACAGGGAGGATTCTCACTAAAATATATTCATCAAACAGGAGGTCAGTGATAAAGGCCTGTAAAATAAGCCTGATTCCAACAAAGGCCTGGTCTGTGTCTGAAATCACTCCCAGTGGACCATGCAGTGCTTCACATTCACTGCCTGCTATCTTATCTGAGTGTCTGAATTCAGAGTGTGCACATTTATCCACTGTATAATGCCCTCAAAACCCCACAATGGAACAAAAAGAGTAGTGTCTATACCACTTTCTGCTAACAATCCCACAATGCAGTGCATTTTACAGAGAATTACAGTTGCACAACTGCTTACGGCTGTAAGTAATGATGTAAAATCATTCTGAATTTATGGTTTTAGTAGCTAAAACACACTTCAACGTTTCACTTTCACTTCCTCCGATTGCTGTGGGTTTTCTGGATGTCTCTGCTTGACGGGCTCCTGTACCTGACTCCCCACCTCACTAATCAGCCTCATTAGGAGCATGTGTGGCCTGAAGACTGACTGCACTGCTGCTGACATGGGAAAGCAGAACCTGGAAGGTTCATCCTCCTCCAAAAATGTTAATATGCTTCCAAATGTCAACAGGGCTCAAATATTACAGGGTGGCATTTAGCGCAGCACTGCCCCACAGAATTTAGC
Source organism: Toxotes lorentzi (assembly GCA_037833715.1). Lineage (NCBI taxonomy): Eukaryota > Metazoa > Chordata > Actinopteri > Toxotidae > Toxotes > Toxotes lorentzi. The sequence goes on from JBBMJY010000022.1 coordinate 24,783,740, forward strand.
CACTGCCTGTCTGTCTGTTTATCACAAGCTGTCTCCCTGTCTTAAAATCCTGTCTCTTCAACAGTACCCTGTCCCTCTCTTTCCTAAATCACAGCTTCCTTGTTGTTGTGTGGGCAGATGCAGATGATGCTGACACGAGCAGATAAAAGCAGAGAGAGCGGAGCAGAGGAAGATGACGTGGCCTTTATTATTCTGAAACACTGCAGGCGCTGGGATGCGTGGAGAGATCCACCCGACAACGAGATACACACTGACACAGAAATTTATATAACATTTGAGGAGAAAAAAAGAGGAAAGGACAAGAGCAGTTGTGAGACAGAAGAGTGGAGAGTGAACTAAAAAAGGACTGAGGCAGAATAGACGCTGCTGCTGTCCAGGGTGATGATGACTGTCATCATGATGAAGATTATCGTGACAGCAGTAACAGATAAAGAGAACAAAGAATAGACAATGAGGACGATGGCGTTGACAAAAGATGCCGGGTGATGAAGGTGGCATAAGCGAGCACACCACGTGCCAACGTCATACTGTTACCTGCTGGTAGAGACCTCCTGTTGGAAAGTCCCTGCAATGTGAAGCGTTTCCTAGCGTTAGCGACCGAGTGACCTGATTGGCTGGAGGAAGCATCAACTGAGTGGGAAAGCAAGAGGGAGCTGGAGTTAGTAAAGCAGGGAAAGGTTAATAAGAGCAGACCTTGAGGGTTGTTTGAAAATGTTCTATATTGATGGAAATATGATACCTGAGTTTTTATCAACACCAAAACAATCCTTTTTTGGTAAATAGATATATACCCCAGTTTTGTATGTTGTTGGTGTGTAGTTTACACAAAAATAAACAGAAAAAAAAACATCTTGTCAGATTGAATCTTGTAAAACTCACACTGTGAACTGTTTCCAGTCAGTGAGCTTCATGTCAGTAATCCACTATTTCCTGGTTGTGTACTGGCACTACGTCTTGCATGTGTGATGTGTTTTTAACACTGGAAACAGAATTTAGTAAAGTTGCAGTCTGTTGCTGGAATGTTTCTCCGAGTGCCTCAGAGCTTGTTCCAGTGGATGGGTCTAATTACTGGTGTTACTGAAACTGTGAGCATACACTCTGCATGCTTTATTGGGTGAGGTGATGAACTTATTTTGTGTTGTCCCAGGTATTTGCTGTTAAATGCCGTCATCAGAGTTAACGACACACATCACCACTTTGTTTCATGTCAGATTTGAAGTAGCCTGAGTCTCATCCACTTTTGTAGCCAAACAGTGCTTTTAGTACCCACTCACCAAACCACCAACATTATGTTACCTTATGTTACCAAGAGAAGCAGAAGTAGCAGCCTGTCACCAGAAAACGTCAGCAGCTCAGAAGAGACATAATAACTCAAATCACTCATCCACTTAAACCCTCTGTTCATCCTTGGAAAAAAAAAAAAAAAAAGGTGTCTGATCTGTACATGAGAGAAACTCGTCTGTTCCTGCTCCATCTCTACATTATTCAGAGACTATTCAGACACCTGCACTTTATTGTGTTGTAAATTTCATTCTGAATTGATAAAACTGATATTTCTTTTCCCATCAATCTACAGTCAATAACCAACAATGACACAGATATTTCTCATTTACTAAAGTATTCAGACCCTGTGCTTTGTGGTCAGGTGTGTTTGCTTTAATTTTCCTTGAGATGTGTCTAGAACTTAACTGGAGTCCATCTGTGGCAAACTGAACTGACTGAGGACTTAATTTAGGAAGGCTCACGCCTGTGTATATAAGGTCCTACATATCACATCTCATGTCAGGACAGAAACCGAACCATGAAGTGCAAGGAACTCTCTGTCCCCACAATAAAACTGTGGTGAAGTATAGATCAGGTAAAGGTATAAAACCATGGCTCCAACCATCCAGGATGGATGCAGCCAAGACCTGAGACTGGGGCAACAGTTCACCTTTCAGCAAGACAATGGCCTGACGCAAACAGCTAAGAGTAAGTGCTAAAATAAGTGAAGGTGTCTGAATAATTTCTGAAGCCACTGTATGTGTCTGTGTGTCTGGGCTGAAGGGCAGCGTGTTCAAGCAAGTTTGCATGATAATCTTTTATCAGATTAGTTTTATCTGCCTTGGCCAAAGGTGCAAACACTCGCTCTCACACATGTATTCAGTGTCATTTTCCTTACAAAGAGAGGAGTGAGTAAACACAAGTCATATGTGTGTACTGCACATCCAACCCACAACTCCTCATCCTTTTCATCATGATGAAGGCCTACACAACAAGTTCACTACAGAACAGTGAGACCATAGACGGTTTATTACTGAGGGTTTGGCAGGATCTCGTTACTGCCATCACCATTGACTCACTAACACACACACACACACACACACACACACACACACACACACACACACACACACACACACACACACACCGGGTTTGTGTTGGGGAGGGAGGGGGGGGGTCGTGTGGAGAAGGGGTTTTTTGTGGTGTGTG
>JBBMJY010000022.1:24812841-24834401 GCA_037833715.1 Toxotes lorentzi
TCTGGGGTCAGGCTCTGGGTCTCTGTAAAGCGCTTTGAGACAATTTTGATTGTGGAAGGAGCTATATAAATAAAATTCAATTGAAAACAGAGTAGGCAAATCAGCAAAACATCACAGCTAATCATTTCAACCAGAGACATCACAGAGACAGAGATTCTTAACCTTGGCCCAACTCAGTCCACAGATCCACACCTGTAGGTGATGAGAATGAATTACAGACTAATATCCTCTACCATGCTAGTTTCCTATAATGAATTTACAGTGTAGTCAGAATCCTGGCTGTTCAACCTTTGGTGCATGAGTATGCTGTTTTCTTTCTGCCGAATGGTAATCAGTGCAGTCACTGAATTCAGGAACACACCAGTAGTGCTTTTCCATATCTGGATTGGGCTATTTGGATAAAGGATTTCCCCCATTCTGAAATGATAAAATCCAACGGCAAGAGCTACAATGGGAGTTAGAAATTAAAGACAAGCCCTTTGACAGTCTTCTATTGTCCATAAATGCAAAATTTATCTGTTGAGGAAAAACTAAAATGCATCTGACTTTTTTAAAATAACTCTAAATTAATGGTGCAAGAGTATTTATCACTAATAAAAGTAACAGATCACACTGGCCCTAACAGCCAGCAGTGCCATACCTCCATGATGCTCTGCAGTTCCTCCACATACAGCCTCTCTGTTTCAATCAGCTCAGTCATGATGTGTCTGTAGAAAAAGAGGAAAGAGAGGCTCATATCTAACACAGAGCTATTCATAATCAAACACCCCCCAAAAGCATTAATGGAGCCATCCATCCAGTGCTGCTCTTATGGGGACTAACTGCAAGCTCACAAAAAACCAATAAATCAGTGCCCACTACTAAATAAGTCAGTGAAGTGCTCTTTGGTCACGAGACCAGCATTGTGCCTCCTGAGCCAGTCTGCTCTGAGGTTCTTCTGTTGTTAACTTAATTTGTCCATTTGCATCCGCTGGTAAGCTAATGACAACACACGAAAACACAATAATGGCTTTTCAATCTTGGCACAGCAGTAATGAAAACTATTTTAAGAAGAGTGTTTTGGATGAACAGTGAGATCAGACTTCATCACAATCTGCCTCCCAACTGACAAAAGTGGAACAATTACACGAAAGAGCAAAGAAGCGTGTGCTTGACTGTGGAAAGAGAGTAGTAGTAGTAAATATAGCTTCCTTGTTTCAGTCATCCTCAATCCAGTGTACCTTGTCTACATTTAACTCTCAGAGATTTAGTCTTATTCACTCTTAAGGAGCTCATTTCTGTGATCACCATAAAAGCAGGTTACCAAAAACAAGCTGAAAAGTACAGTGAGACACTCATATTCACCACTCCTTCCACTGTATTTTATGGTGCTTCCTCTTCATTGGTTACTGTATCCTTACTTTCATGTTCAATTAACACCACCACCACCACCACCACCTCCTACCCTCATCTATTATCTATTGTATCTATGTCTTGAATGCATGTGTTTGAAAGGTGAGGTTCGAATTATAGTAAATCTGCTTCACAACAATTCAGAGGGAAATACTGTACCTTTTATTAAACTATATTTATTTGACTATATAACCTGGGCAAAACAAATACATACAAGCAATTATGGTCCATTTTCATCCCATTTTCAAAAGGCTGTTTGATGTACACCGTAATCTTATAGATCAATAAAGCTCAAAGCAACTGCATCAGATGTTCTGTCATATCAAATGTCTCACAGAGGAATTATAAGAAATGTCTGTCTGCATGCAAACACTTGAGCGTTGAGAAACCACAGTCTTTTCCTGTTCTTGCAACACATGTGTGACTGGAAACCCCTCAGCAAGACACAGACTGTAACTGCAGTGCTTCTCTCTAACTTCATTAACTAAGAATGTGCACAAGTACAAGGACACAATGGGCTAGCCTTGTGCACTCATTACCTAACTGTGTATGGCTACTATCTCAGAAACTGCTTACAACATAAGTACAGGCACTGAGTTGTACAATTTCACACGTGCTTGTGCACACAGACACACACTTATACTCCTGTTGACATACAGCTATAGTTGGGTTTGTCACACATGATGTGTGTGAGGACATGCATTCTACATACTGACGAACATTAATAAACCTTAAATGAATATTCTTTGCCAACAGAAATAGCTCCAATCAAATAAATAGTTAATGAAATGTTGCTGCATTAGCTTTTTGATTAACCACAAATTGATCTCCCATTACAGGCTTTGGTTACTGAACTTCTGCACCATTTTTGGTATGTGTCCATTCATCCTCCAATCATGTAAAACATGCAAATGTATAAATATAAAAAAAGATCATAGAAACATAAGGAGCATTTGACACCATGTGAGATGAGACAGATTGCTCTGCTGCATCAAGATTAGCACTGAAGTTCAGCAGCCTGATGAAAGCTGGAACAGACGATAGCTTCGAGCAGTTTGATTTGCACCCTGAGCCTTCTTCTGATGGCAGAGGTTCGTTGATGATTTCTGCTGCTTGTTTCATGACTGGCTGCTCTTACAGGTTCTGTATGGCCTTTTTCCCTGTTACCTCCATAAGCCTGTTTTGTACATACTGGCAAGCCTGCTGTTCAGTTGCACTGTTAGGCCGTCAAAACCATGCTGTAGTTCCATATCTAATCCACCTGCTAACATGCTAACTGTCATGACTAGCCCTTTAGGAGGCTGTTTTCTGAACCCTTTTGGGGTTTTTTTTTACTCTTTTGTGGTCATGAGCTGATCATCTTTTGTTTAAGTTTTGTTCCCTGGCCCTGGACTCTCCTGGATTTTGGTTTATTAAAAGACTTTTAGTTAACTCATTTATGCATTTGGGTCCTCTCTTCCCTCGTCTTCCCTGTTGCCTCGGTCGTGACTCTGTGACACTTACAGGTTAACATGGCACGTGAACAAATGTACCAGAGTCTTAATGAGGCCTCTTATTGAGGCTTATAAAATTTAAATAATAGAATAAATAGAGTTCAGTTTGGGTGTAAATGATGTTGAATGAGTTTGAGCAGCTTCTTGTTTAAGGCTTTTGACTTTACTGGGGTTTCAGTCTGTGACAGTAGGGAATGGTTTGTCTGTCTGTCTGTCTGTGGTTAGGAGAGGAAGTGGTGTGCAGGACTTTCAGAAACTATTCACACACCTAAACTTAATGCACACCTTATTCTGAGTGTTCCCAGGAGCACAGTGGCCTCAATAACTGTGAATTGGAGGAAGGCTGAAACGACCAGGACTCCTAGATTTGGCTCCCCGACCAAACTGAGTAATCAGACAGGAAGCATCTTGGTCAGGGACCAAGAACCCAATGGTCACTCTTACAGAGGACAACCACCACAGCAGAAAAATACAGAGAGGTCCTTGAAGACAACCTAAATACTTCCGTAAATGAGAGTTTTTGTTTTGTTTTTTATACATTTGCTGCATGTTTTCACTTTGTCATTATGAGTCATTAAGTGTAGACTGAAGCACAAATATGGTAATTTGATCTATTTACTCTTAGCATAATATAGTTAAGAATAAAAAAGAAGGGGTCTGAAACCACTGCTCATGTTAATAAAGTGTCTGTGGGAGGACCCAGGTTTGTTTTATTTTGGTGGCTCATGTTTGGGACTGTGTTTCTGGGACAGTAATAAATTCAAACAGTGTGTTATGTTTCTTTGCAGCTCCTGTTTGTGTCTCTGGTGAAGCTACTAACTCATTCATCCACAACTGAAACTCCTCCCATGTGCTTCCACACAAAACTACAGACACATCTCTAGAAAGCACAAGGTGACAGGGAGGTGGGGCAAAGAGGAAGTAAAGAGGTCTCCCCCTTCTGCCCAGTAGTTCCTCCCTTTTAAAAAATGCACCCACCCACCACATAACACAGGGAGCCTCTCTCACACGCATGCTCAGACTGGGACGGTATTCAGAGAAGACATCTGACGCTCCCCCTCAGCTGGACTACCACATCTGACAGGGGAAAAAGCAACAGGGAAAAAGAAGAGGAAAATCTGACAAAGTGGTAGGAAGCAGAGAGGTTGAAAGAAAAAAAACAGAAGGAGCTGGAGAGAGTGTTTCAGGTAGACAGATAGTGAGTTTTACAGGGGCTGAGCTGAGCAGAGGAAGAGGATTCAACTGTACTTTAACACATGCACTGGACTTAAAAACAGCCCGGTAAGTCAGGAACACTGTGTGTATGAGTGTGTTTGTGTGCTGAAGGGTGCTGCTCTAAATGAAGTCTATATTACCAGTTCGAGGCTAACAGTGTCGTCTTGTGGTTGCACACTGAGACAGAGTTAGAGAGGGAAAAGTGGGAAAAAAACAAGCAGGATGTAACAAGAGGATAAAGTCAGACGAGTAAATGATGCCAGAGCTCAAAACACATGTTCACTGCAACATCCCAACAGAGGCTGTCATGTTGCTGGCCAGACCCAGAGTTTACAGGAGTTAATACCACGTACAACAATCTGTGGCAGAAATACAAAAAAAATTCCTCAACCATTCTGAACAACTGAGAGAGCAGGAACTGTAGGCAGTCATTCAAAGATCTGGAACCAGGCTATAAGGAGTTTTTCTTCCCATCTTTATTGTTTTCATTTGTAGTGCTGTAGGACCAGCAGCAGGCGTAGCCTCTACTAGTGATGAGACAAAAAGGAAATCCTCCTCCCATTTTCTGGACTGTGCTGCCCTAAAGGCATATTTCACAAAAGGAGGCAGACAGGAAGATTAACTTATTTTAGTCAGATTCACTTTAGGAATGGGCAATGTAATGGGACAGGTTTTTTATAATATTGAAAAGTAAAAATATATTTTTGTGTGTGTGTGTGTGTGTGTGTTAACGTGCGCGTATTAACATTTATGTAGCGGTTGTGGTGATAGTGACACACACCCTAAAAGTCCGTAGAGCAGGTTGCCTTCTGGTTTGTCTGTCACACCTTCCTTTATTTGGATAAGTATTAAGGACTCAGTTTCAGATGTCGGATCCTGGTTGCCACACTGCGTTAGCTTCTGCTTTCATTCCAAACTGTTACAGAGAAGGTGTGTAGTCACACCTGATATTTGATATGATATGACATTTGATATTAACTGACAGGCTACTGCTTGTCAACAATTGCAATCTGCAACTTTGACTAGCTGTAGGGCATCTATCATTTGACAGGACAAGCCTTAGTACTTTAATCCTGAAAGAAGTCACAAGCTGATGTTCAGTGAGATCAGTCTGATCACGTTTGTGACAACTTGGGCCTTATTTTTGTAGTTTTTTACTCACAACTGACACATGAGAAACAAAGGGGAAATGAAGCTGTATGGGAAAATTTACAGAAGCAGTTGACCAACACGTATGTCCTTCATGAAATAATGCTCAAACAGAAAAGATGGTACTGTAGACATTTTTAACCCACGTGTATCAGAGCCAACAGACTCACATCAGATCAAACTCACACTGAACAAGCATGCGTGACCACAACCAGAAATATTACACATTCCTGTAATATTTCACCTCAATGACCAATACCACTGCTCATTTAGAGAAAAGACCTACGTCGCACTATGTTACACTGCATGACGGTTAGTTACAGAGTGCTCTAATTTTGCTGGGTATATAGTACATGTAACTTGTTCTCTCTGCTCCAATCCACAGTGGAACATTTGCTTACATTCAAAACCGCTTATTTTCAAGCAAAGCAGGGCTTGTAAACAAAGGTCACAGACTTCTGAGTTATATCCTGATCCCGACAAATTCCTGTAATTCAAATGTTGTGAACTCATCTGCATTGTCTGCTTAAATGTAGGAAAAGCACAGGTTGGCTCGACAACTGAGCTTTAAACAGTATTAAAAGCTGCTTGGTGTCAAACATCAGCACCTGAGCACTGATGTCCATTAATGTCTGCAGCTGAGATTGTGTTCTCACCCTAATTACTCACACTCCAGCTCCTGACAAAGAGTCTCGAATTTTAACCTGCTTGACTTTACCTATTTGGAACCACATGAGTTCACCTGCTAATGTTCTCATCTGGCTATCTGAAAGTAAAAAGATGAAATAAGCCACTCAGAACACACTTAAAGTGAACAAACCCTGATTCTCCACAAGTCACCGCAAGAAAATGAACCAGTAGTTCCTGGTCCATGTCACACTTCATTTTACCAATATGTATGTTGAGCACCCAGCTCAACTTGTGTCTGATTTGCCAGCGCGGCACATGTGGTTTCGGAAGTTTGTGGCGAAAATGCAAAAGTTGTTATTATAGTGCCACCATGATGTGAATTTAGTTTGCCTGAATAATAAGTAACTTCTCAAACCTACGTGTGGTTTGCTAAGTGTTGTGTCTGCATGCCTCACTGTTTCTGAGATGTTCAGGTATGTTGGTGTTTGTGCACGCTTGTACAGGAAAACTAAAAATTTGTCCTCAAAGTGTTTTTGAGAAATTAAACATTCAATTTTGAAGCCCAGGCCTCAGAACTCTATTAACGTCAAAATGACTTGTTTGCACAGCTGGTGAAACCTGTGCAAACAAGTTCAAACAGCTCAGTTGAGAATAGATCACCTGAACTTCCAAGCTCACAGAAGTGCAATGTTCGAACAAAGGTCATTCCCTACACACATCAGTAATTTAATACAACTCATACTCTGTTTAATTAGACACCCAACCTGTAATGTGAAATGTGCAGGTATTATGGCAGCGAACAGTTTAGGCTGCACAACAGGGTTACAACTAGTAACCTTTTAGCTTGGCCTGTAACAATCACTTCTCCAGGGACATTCTGAGACGTTTATGTTGTTCAACTCAGTTCTAGTACTTTTGTTTTATTTCTACCACCTTTGTCAAAGAAGTTAAAGACATCCTGTTAGAAGAGGTAAGTAGGTCTACTTTGTTTCCTCATGCTGGTTCTCCCAGGTAAATTGGCCAGATGCTGCACATTAATGGTGGGCACTTGAGTGTGACTCATGTGCCAAGTGTGTTTAGTAGGGAAAAAAAACTGGTGTACCTCACCAACAGTAGATGGCTCTAATAGGCCATGACTGCCAGGAGGCCACATACGGTCTCTGAAAACAGGCATGAGGATGGGCGAGCTGGGCTACCACGCCTGCCAGTCAGACTCAAGTTGAGCCAGGTGCTTAGATCTCAAGCAATCCAAGGCATGAACAGGAATAAAAATATTCAGATTTTTTGTTTTCAGTTTCAAAAAGAAGAACAAAATATTACTGATACATTGATCTGAAAAATGCAAAATCCAATTATAGATCAATCATATGAACAAGACATAGCTACAGAGAACACTGACAGAAACTTGTGTCCGCTGTCCATTGTAACTTATGAATGAAGTTTCATAAGTATTCAGATGCAGAACAGAAGTAGCAGAAGTAAAGGGAGTGATACCACACTGTAAAACTAAGTAAACTGTTCCATGTAAAACTCTCGCGTTCAAAGTCTGACTGAAACAGAAGTACTAAGTTACAAAAGTAGCACTTTTTATATGGCAGAATGGCACTTGTCAGTATTACATTTTATTTGTTTATTAGTGCTCATTTTAATGTTGTGACTGTTTGAGGTGGAATGTACCTTCCTTTGACAGTCAGGTTTACAATGTAAAAACTACCTTAAAACTGGACATACAATTTGAACTTGAGTAAATGCAAATCTCCAAAATCTCAACACATAGTTTCCAGCAAGCCGACGGATCTAATATCCTGTCATGAAGTTTTTAGTGTTGTGTTGAAACTGTCACTAAAATTTCTTCCACATTCTCTTTAGATTGTGGTTTGATGAGGGTGACACAGCTTCTTACAAATGTTACACCCCCATACCTACACCTATACAAGTATGGAGACTCACTCCAACTTAACAGTACGTATACACAGAAAGTGTTTCAGATCCTATTAATATCTGTGTATATACTAAAAACTAGACAAAGCATAACTTGGTTGGATAAAACTTTAGGTGTTTATCCCCTATCCTCGTCATACCCCCCAGCCCCTCGACTTGACTTAAAGTGACAAGAAACAGAAAATGAATCGCTGCCTGTGTGGCAGAAGGTTTTCCCCTCAAAGTATATGAAAACGTACAGATTACTGCTTGAAGGGTCAAATACAAAGTGGATCCTCTCATGGTCTGTTCACTCACAAGACCTCTGGATGTCAAGGCTCAGCCATGTGTTGTCAGACCTCTCTATTGTTGGTTGACCCCAGTGTTCAGTCAAAATATGCTGCTGCGGAAATATGTGTTCAGCCTATTATGTGGCAGCATTGCACAGACGTCGGCAGCTTCTCTGCTCAGGGGCTCTGTTGGGCTAAAGCCCCTCTATTATACTTCTTTGTGCTAGGTCAGCACTTACATTCACAGCGTCCTCCACAGAGTTGAAGGCAGTTAGTCAACATGGTAGACGGGCAGTTCGGGGCTGTTTACAATGTACAATGGTGTTTTCCGTGGCAGGGGGTCAGTCTGTTTCTATCCACGCCCTGCCTTGTTTTGGTCCCACTTAGTGATGAATAATTGTGATGAGGAAAATGCATACTAAGATCTATCTTTCTAGTGATGTACTTGACATTACTCAATCATGACATTAAAAAGTGACCTTATGAACAAATGACAGTAAAAATATCAGATTTAATCATCTCTATAAACAATAAAAACTGGGCTGGGACTTCTGATGCAGATTGGCACATCATCACACACGGCCTCTGTCACACAAGAATCATGTAGTAAACAGGTTAAATAAGCTGAAGACCTGTAGAACAACACCCCTGTATATGAATTATGTTGATGTCATTTTGTAATGTTGTGGTCGAATTGTTATTTACACAATTCAAAGACTGATTCTATGATGATTTTATGATTTACTGTAGTTTGTGAAGAAAAACTGGATCAGAAACACAACAACAGCAAAGTAGCTACAGTCTGAAAACTGAACATACAACTGAGTCGACACACAAGTATCAACAGACACTATGTTGTTTAACTACATTAATATGTAATACAGTGAGTATTTACTGCTGTTTGTTGTATTAATGTGTATCTCAGTTATTATAATTTCTTTCTGAGGAAACCAAAGAAGATAATGAAGCTATACAATATCTTAAATTATCATCTTATCATCCTAAACTCAGACTAGCTTCCTGCTGTCTTCTGCCTGTGGCTTATGCTGTAAAACCTGACTTGTGTTTGAACTGGACTCACTGGGAGCTGTGGTCCTGAACCCACTCTGCTGCTCCTCTCTGTTGGCTGCAGAATTTCTGCTGATAGATGAACTATTTGATTCTCTGAGCTTTCTCAGTCAGATTTTTTTAAAACTTTGTTATTCATGTATCAGCAACGGCTGCACTGCAGGCTGCCCCAGTGTTTGAACAATGACGTGGGCTGAAATGAACATAGTTTGCTGGGGAGGGGGACAGATGTGAGGGAAAGGATGCACAGTGGGCCACACGGCCTGCTGGACTGAACTCTCGTCCTATCTCTCTGTGTCTTTCTTTGTTTCTCTCTGATGTTTCATATTTTTCACATTGAGCCACTGGCCCAATTTTTGTAGTGACCCACCAGGAAAAGTTCCAGTTCTATGGGCTTAAAATAGGGTCGATAAGATTTTGAGCTTGTAAAGTGATGTTCATAAATAATTCCAGAGGATGTAGTAAATCAACCTTTTTAAATCTGCAAGAAATTCAAGTTTGTGCATATGTGGAAGATTTGTATTCATACAAAAAAATGAGACTGTGTGAATAAGATCAAAACCAATTCTATCAGTGGTGAAGTTACACAAAAACACTACGTACAAAGAAGTACTTTAGTGAACATGCGTGTACGGGTACGAGTATGAAAACTGTGTTCAAGCTCAGTGCTCAAAGCTCCTTCACTGCCTGAAGTTACAAGGACAATTTTGTCCTTGTCTTTACTCCTGAATCTGATTGGACAATGTCCAGTACTGGATCCAGTGCTGGACTGGATTCAGTAGGAGCTGTGTTCCGATATGAGCGGTTTTTAACATTCTGACCAACAGTGGTATTAAGGCAGGTTAAATATTAGGCTAAAAGAGGGAAATGGGAAGAGAGCAGGGGGTGACAGCCCAAATCTACAGGAATTCACAGCACATCCCACGGCCAAGACGGCAAACAAGACGGCCTTCACTGCTGCTATATGAACAGCAAATTGCTTAATCAGCTGAATCACATGCAAGTGACACAGCTCTGTTGGGCACTGTCGCGCTGAGTTTGATTCCTTAACTTTGGTTAACTGGATACTAGTCTGTATCATACTGACTGAATGACTGAGTGACAGAGAGTGTAACTGAGTTACTGTATAAAGCCATCAACATCAACAGGAGATAAAAGCTGTATCTTCCCTCTATCATCACGGGTAACATGAGGACAACCAAATGGACGAGTTAGCGGCCTTAGTGTTGAATCAGAAGCACGTCTGTGAGCGTAGTGTTATGAGTTTCACAGAGACAAGGCTACAGGAAGACACAGTGCACAGTAGAGCTGTGGACGGAAACTTGCCATTATCACTACATTTCTCTCATGAATTAATGCTGTACATTCTGTCACAGTATATTGGTGGAACTACACCGTGCCATACTTACAGTTTACATGTTAACTTGCATCCAAACCAGATCCTGAATTGAAGCCCACCCCTCCTTTCCCTCCTTAGTCTGATGAAATCCGGCTCCTTTTGTGAGGATGTTTTTGTGATCTTGTGTTTGTGAGAGTTGAAATGATGAATAGGATTAACTGATAAACTGATTAAGAGAAAAATCATTTGCAACAACTGTGAGAATTTTTCAAACAAAAATACCAAACATGTATTGTTCCAGTTTATCAAATGTAAGGATTTGGTGCATTTATTTGCCATCTGAGATCCTACCTTGTGCTCTGGGATGTTGTGTTTTTTTAAAAAAGATTTTCTGACAAACGATTAATGGATCAATCGAAATTGAAAATGATTGTTAGTTGCAGTTGCCCTAAATCTAAAGATACTGAAATATTACTTTAATAATTTTCAATCTCAAGTGATTTTTTAAATTTTTTAAAAATGTATTTATTTATTGATCAATTAATCCATTAATTAATCCGGGTTTTCCAAAGCCTAAGGTGATGCTTTCAAATGTCCTAAATAACCGAAGCTATTTATTATCAACTTGTAAATGGTAAATGGACTGCATTTATATAGAGCTTTTCTAGTCTTCTCAACCACTCAAAGCGCTTTTACACTACAAGTCACATTCACCCATTCACACACACACATTCATACCGCACTTTTTACTCTAAGCATACAGTGCTTTTAACTAACACACGCACATTCACACACCGATGGCCACATCAGGGGCAATGTGTGGTTCAGTATCTTGCCCAAGGACACTTTGACACGTGGACCAGGGGAGCCGACGATCAAACCACCAACCTTATGATTAGTGGTCGACCCGCTCCACCTCCTCAGCCACAGCCATCCACTCATGGTCTGCCTGGAATGACGTGCTGAATGGGAATTACTGGCCTGAACTGCAGTAGTAGCATTAGTAGTGCTATCCACAAATCTTAAAATGTGGCATTTAAGAGATCGTAGATCGTTTGGTCTATAAAATGTGAGAAAATATTCCTTCATCTTTTTTCCCAGATCCCAAGGTGACGGCCAACAGGCCAAAACACAAAATGATACAAATGATACAAATCCATTGAAAAACAGAGTGTAGCCCAAGCATGCAATATCTTATCAATATGACCCTGATCTTAATTATTTTCCTTTTTGTTTACTTTTTCAGGTGCCAGGTGTTCTTATGGCATGTTGATGTTACAGTAACCAGAGAGAAGGAGGGAGGTGAAACTCACTAGGACGGAAGGAAGAAGAAGCATGTGAGCCATCTGATCACTATGAGGGAGTGGAACGTTTGCTTCACACGGCGGAGAACGTTCAGTGACCGAACACCCAGACTGCTGAATAGCCTGACAAAGGCCTACTGGACTTGACAGCATCAAAAAGAGAAGCCAGTTGGTAGGACAGGAGAAGGAGGAGGGAAGGAGGACAGATGAGGTGAGACAGACGACAGAGATTATGCCTAGGATAAGAAAGAAGACTTCACAGATGAAAGGAGGTGAGAAATGAGAGTCAAATGAAGAAGTCGAGCTTGAGAGTTGAAGAAGGCCGAGATGAAATAACATCCTCTAATATCAGAAAGAGAACATCAGACAGAGGAAGATACTGCTCCAGGGGAGTAGAAGTCTAGAGGGCAGTCAGTGTTCAGACAGAAAGTAGTCATCGCAATGTTCATGAACTTCCGTCGTATCCATAAGTGCCAGTGTGTGCAGCTGCTGACCACAGGCCTGGTGCTGTGTGTGGTGATGGTGTGTTGGGAGGAGCTGGACCACCACATAGTCAGCCACATGAGGTCTTATACGTACCGCTACCTGGTCAACAGCTACGACTTTCTCAATTCTTCCCTCACCATCTCCTCCCAGCATCACCACAGAAATGAAGGTTCTGACAGTGTGGATGGTGGGTTAGGGAACTATCCATACCTCATTAACCACCCAGGTAAATGTAGAGGAAGCGGTGGTGATGGAAAAAGCTGGGATGATGTCCTCCTGCTTCTGTTTGTGAAATCACCGCCGGAGAACTTCGAGCGGCGGCAGGCCATCAGGGACACGTGGGGAAACGAGAGCTTTGTTTGGTCAGAACTGGGGGAGAGTGTCAGGGTGGTGTTTGCCCTCGGCACGCACCCAGATGTCAGTCAGAGGTCCAGGGTGCAGTCCGCACTGCTGCACGAGGACCAGGCCTATGGAGACCTGATCCAGCAGAACTTTGTGGACACTTTCCACAATCTGACTACCAAACTGATCCTGCAGTTTCACTGGGGGCACAGGTACTGTCCTCGGGCACGCTTCCTCATGTCTGCAGATGACGATATCTTCGTCCACATGCCCAATTTAGTGAGGTACCTGCAGCAGCTCGTGAGTAGTCCATCAGGGGGTAAAGACCTGTGGGTGGGGCATGTACACAGAGGAGCCCCTCCAGTTCGCCGTAAGGACAGCAAGTATCACGTTCCGTATAATCTGTACCCCTGGCCTTCCTACCCAGACTACACTGCTGGAGCAGGGTACGTGGTTTCAGGGGACGTGGCTGCTAAGATCCACCATGCAACTCTGGTGCTTAACTCCTCCATGTACATTGACGATGTATTCATGGGGATTTGTGCCAAGGCCATGGGGGTTTCTCCCCAGGAGCATGTGTACTTTTCAGGGGAGGGCAAGGCTCCGTACCACCCCTGCATCTATGATCACATGATCACATCACACGGTCATGCCACTGACGTGCGCTCACTATGGCAGGCAGCAACAGACCCTACAGTCTATGGCAGCTACAGAGGATCTATGGGTGATCTGTACTGCACGGCAGTGAGAGTGATGCTGCTGTGTCTGCCATATTACCACAACACATACTCCTGTATGGCTGCTTTTACATGAATGGTCTTTAGATGACGCAAGGACCGCTGAATGCTAAATGTACCACACAAACTAATGACAGTACCTCACACACAGAGACCTGTTATATTTCTTCTGTTTGCTGGCTATACTATGTGTTTGCTATCGTCCAATAAAGTTCAAAGCTGTTCTGTTAAGCAAACACATGCATTTAGTTGTTCTTGAGTCATCAGCAGGATCATTACGTTTCACTTTGTTTAAACCAAAGAGAGAAAAACACGTAAAACCCACCCCCAGTTCTGTTTACATGAGGGTTTGTTGTCTCTGTGTACACATATCCATGGCGCTTCACGTTGTTTTCCGCTTCAGCTCTATCTAACTTCTAATGCAGACATAAAATGTTAGGAATCCTTGAGTCACTGAGGCCACTGGCAAAGCTAATTTCATGCTCTGAATACACGTCACATTAAGAGCTAAATGCAAGTCCCTACATAATTAAGGTGAATTTGTTCAAACATGAATACACTTATGGTATAATGTATGATTGCTACTGTATGTAAAGACAGTTATTATATATATATATATCAATTAGAGCTGCAATGATTAATCATTTAGTCAACTGAAAGAAAATTCATTGGCAGCATTTGTAATTATTAGTTTCAGTCATTTTTCAAGCAAAAATGGCAAAGAAAAAAAAATGCTGGTTGCAATTTCTCCAATGTGGGACTTGAATGAATGTTGGTCAGACAAAACAGGCATTCAAAGCCAAAAGGAAATAACTGGCAAATGAATTCATTTGAATTCTTATTTGTTTCCCTAAGTTGGTCTTAAAAACAACATACACAACATAAAAGACAAGAACATCAAAATTTGATGTTGGCACTAGATGCAAATTGTGAGGTGCAGAGCGTCCAATGTAAATGTGATTCCAAAGAAGCTGAGCTGGAGCAAAGAAAGGGGCTGCTTGGGAAGGGATTGTTTTGATAGCCACTGTCATTCGCCTGTCTCCTCTTGGACCAATGAACTTTGCATTTGTTTTCAGTTCTGCCATGAATGACTCACTGGCATCAGGTTGACAAAGTGCATCAGACATTTCCCATTGAGACACCAGCCAGTCAGTAGGGGAAAAGCTACATTCAGCCAATAGACATGAGCTAATAATCATGTCCCCACCAAATTACTGAAGGAAGAAGCCAGAGTTGGAGGTTAATTCATTTACCTGTGTGCTATTGCTGTGCACTGTATTTTCATTGTAAAAGGAGTTGGGATTTGTGTTCATCTATATTTTTAAGTTGTAGATCAGTGGTTCTCAAACTGATCGGTTGGGACGGAAGAAAGAAGCTTACCTGGGTAGGACAGTGGTACAAAAAAAAAAAAAAAATCCTGTTCTGTTCTCATGTATGAAACAAAATTTTTGGATCTTGATGTAACACACAAAGATAAACTCTGATGAAAGTCATGGCAGTGGACATCTAACTAGGAAGTAGTTTTTATCAAACACTTTTCTGGTCTCTACCAACCCCTGAGGGAAATGTCTACATCTTTAGCTACTAAAGTCTCGTGTTCATCTGCTAGTCTGAGCAGATAGTGTACACCAGGTATTTATGAGTTGTTTCTCCGAAAACAGCTGCAGCAGCTGAAAACAAAGCTATGAAATGGTGACAATGAATTGTAACGGTACCATTGCAGGTGGTGACAGCAAAACAATGGGCCTCATGCAAGGACATTTTCATATCTGCTTTGTTTGTGGGAAACTTTCCTCCATTTCTCCTCCTTTCAACTGCCAGTTG
This sequence comes from Toxotes lorentzi, assembly GCA_037833715.1. Lineage (NCBI taxonomy): Eukaryota > Metazoa > Chordata > Actinopteri > Toxotidae > Toxotes > Toxotes lorentzi. The sequence goes on from JBBMJY010000022.1 coordinate 24,828,031, forward strand.
CTGTCAGAGATCAGCACATAAAAAATTTTGCAGAATCAGTTATGATATCAGAGGACCCAAAACAATTAGAAAATGTTTATGGTTCCATCGATGACGTGTCATCAGAGCAGCTGTACTGTGACAGAAACAAAGAGGAACTGGTGTAGGCTACATGAAGTTACAATACATGGAAAAAAAAGGCTAAGGAAAGCAAAGTATGCAAGATGGTGAATATTACAGTGAAAGTGGTCTCAGACGTTTGGACCCAACTGTATATTTTCTATTTTAATTAAATCAATTTCAGTATCATATTTAAACTCCAAATTCATCCAGATTAATCCGCTGTAATTCGTAAGTCAAAGCTGTGTGTGTTGTGAAGAAAAGCTTGTATGACAGATCTGGACTGTTCCATGACCTTAAGGGAGAATTTACCCCCCCCCCCCAGGACCATTATATATACAGAGTCTCCCCTCTTCTCCTGTTACCCTTCCTTTCTCTCCCACCACTGCTGCTTTCCTACATCCTGTGGCTTTGATAAAAAAAAAAAATTTAAAAAATCTTATTGAGCCTCTCAATAAGATCATGTATTCAATACACAATGTTCTATGATTGTTTTTCAGTCTGGAGACACTTTCATTTCATTTGATGTACCAAACCCTGATGAATTCTGAATTCCCTGAATTCCAAAAGTGGTCAGTCGAGCTGAATCTGAAGTCGGGAAAGTTATGCAGCACAACAGGAAGTTTTCTGCTGCTGACTGATTTGATGGAAAAAAATAACACAGCAGACCTGTTTCACAGTGTTTCACAGTGCTACTGGATGATTCAGTCAGGACACACTGGACTGAACCTGCTGTGTGTCATTGAAAGTCAGGAGAAATTCATATTCAAGCAGGAGGCCACTGAGAAACGTGAAGCTGTTGCTGCTGCTGCTGCTCTCTTGTCTTGTGTCTTGTCTTGTCTTAATGACATCTTCTTCTGCAGTAGTTTAAAGTCACCTGACTCCTAATGTCTGCATAACAGCAGAGGATGGAAATGCAAACTAATACACTTTTTTTTTTTTTGCAGACTGAACTAAGCTGGGAACTTGACTAATGTTGGGAGTCGCCTCTGTCCTTCTCTGTCTGTGTCCGTTTGTACAATCACAGAGATTTCACTCCTCCCTTCCTCTGATGCAGTGTCTGTCTGCAGTGATAAATCATTTGTGTACATTTGCATTCTCTTATCCTATGTTTTCCTCGTCCAAGCAGGAAGGCTTTAAGCCAGATATTCCATGAAACTAAACACACATGCTCTGTTTAGTGCCTAAAAAGGGCTCCATATTCAAATGATCCAGTTCAAAAATTCAAATCCCCCTAAGAATATTCTTGTGAAAAAGGATGTCGTGACTTACTAACCACGACCCAGGAAATGAAAGTAGCAGATCCTTTGCTTCATATATCACACATATATATCACGCATATGCACAGTAGTCTGAAAGTCAACTTGGAGAAAGACTCAGAACTCACTGCAGGAATATCTATATAATATAATATAATATAATATAATATAATATAATATAATATAATATAATATAATATAATATAATCTCTAACCCGTCAAAAGATAAATGAGTTTAACTGCTTGAGATGAGAATGGTTAAATTATAGGTAAAGTCCACCTGCACTCAAACATGTGTTTATTTATTGTTATTTGATACGGATGTTGGAGCTTCACAGTGGAGAATCATGTATGTGCATACGGACATACAAACATGACTATCCAGTTTAAAAGCAAATATGGTTCAATATGCACTTTACACAAATGTGATGTGGAAACTTCGATCCTTCGGTTCATTGAGAGCTGAAACAATTTTTCAAAGAGGGAGTGTGTGGATCTGATTTTAGAAAGTTAAAACAACAAAAACAACATCTGATGCAAACTATTGTTCCAGGCAGAGAGTGTGTACTTCAAACCATGCACAATATTATGGCAGCTAATGCTGTAGCAGTGGTGTTTTTGGAAACTGTGAATTTAGCCCCTGTTGTGCAATTTGACTCCTTGTGTACTGACCCGACAATGACAATGATAACTGTGTTGTGTCTTCAGTATAGTGATGTTACGTGAAGCAATGAAGTGCACGTTGCCATTGTAGAGAACCACAGCTGTGTGTTCTGTCCTTACCTGCGTCTGTTGGACAAACTCTCCTCTGTCTCATTGGTGGTAACAACATGGGTGGAACCTCCTTGGCTTTCCTCGTGCATCACCTCAATCTGTGACACACAAACACACATTTATACATACAGTATTTAATTTTTAGGACATTAGGCTTTGTAGATTACTGCTAAAATGCAAATGTAGATTCCACTACAACATAAACTAAAAACTTTTTATGTCTTTTTCTCAACCTTTTATTTTTTCCTTTTAACCTTTTAAAGTCAGAAAATGTCTTTACAAGGCGTTTGCATTCAGATGGTCATCAGTTAATATTTAACTGGACTAACAGTCAGGCCATTACAGAATCCATAGATTACCTGCTGCTCTTTGATCCTGTCAGCAGCCTGGATGTGTAGGCTTCACTGCACAGGCTGCTGTAAGGACGTACTGTGTTTTTGTTGTAATGCAGATGAGGGAAGTTACAGTATATAGATGTATTAAACTTCAAATTGCATGAACTGAAACATGTAACTTGTCCATTTTCCATGTTCCAGCTGTCTTTCCAAGCATCTGACGTTGTGACGTTTTAGTCTTTTACAAAATATATAAAGTCTACCCTAAGACAACAAATCAAAAAACAGCACGGTTTTTGAAGGGAGTCTGGGGACTTTGTCTCTGGATGATGACAGAATATACTCTGGTTACTGTTTACTGTATTTGTAAAATTTGATGTTTACTGTCACAAACATTTGTTGCTTATCTTGGCTGTTAATATACTTTAGGCTGTGGCACTGCTTCCTTGTTTAGTGCAGTAAAACAGCTCGGACTTTACATGAAATGTAACTCTTAATGTGCCCCAGTGCAAAACTGAAACCAGCACAGCTGAAATGTGTCTTGCACACAGACAGCTGATAGCTGAAGCATGTTGCTGATAGCTGAAGCGTACTGGTACTGCAGCAGCCAGTTATAATTATGCAAAGTCTTTTATGTATTTATATCTTTATATCTTTGTGACCTCTGCCAATAAGTTGGTCTGAACAGGTGGAAACACAACAAACATCATCACTAAAAACATGGAGGGTGCAAACTGCATGTGTCACTGTATTTATTTACAAAGTAAAAACATTTATTACAAAAAAAATGATTACAAAAAAACTACTCTGTCTTGTACCAAATACTTTGGTACAAGACAGAGTATTTGGTACAAGACAGAGCCCCACTCTTTGTTATTCAGTAGATGCCCATTTGTCAACAATTACAGCTTCGCACATCAGTTTATCACATTCTTCCTGACAGATTCTCTCAGGCTCCATCAGATTGGACATACAGGGAAACATACAGGGAAAACTCCCTGAAAAGCCCCCGAACATATAATGTACTCCAGCAGAGCCTCTCCTGTAATAGTAACTTGTAGTGTAATAGTAACAGTGGAATGAAATGAAACCATGACTATGTGGTTAATATTTCCACTTTAATCTGAGAGTGTTCACATTCACAGATGAACAGGATGAAGTTGTAGGTTTAGTTTCTACTTGTAACTGTACTGCCCTACGAAGGCAGAGTGCAGTAACTACAGAACACATGAAGTTGGGGGGGGAGGGTTTAAAGTTTTCACGCTAGACAGCAAACTGTAAGAGAGGTTTTCATTTATATCTTTTTTAGGCTGGTTATATTACCTCCAAAAAATCTTTGCCATAGATGTTGCTGTGGCAATGGTAGATAATAAATAATGGATAGTGGGCTTTGGACAATCCTCACAGAAGGGAATCAAGTGTTTCTGTGTTTAGCTAAAAAAAAAAATAAATGCCTGCTTAAACATTTAACATATAATTCATTTTTAAAGCATGTTCAAGGAACTTGAACTAACAAGAAGAAAAAAACTACCTGGTAAGCCTCTGATTCTGGACAGTGAAACATGACACATGGCAGAACCTTTATGGTCTAACACATCAACACCATCACTACACAGACAGAAGCTGATTGTCCATAGTGCAAAAATAACCTTGGGACATGCACTCAAATTATGCACACTGTTAACCAATTCATGAGATCAGAGCAGCAAAAGGCAGCAGAGTGGCATAATGTTTAGTGAGACCCTCCTTAAGCAGGAAGGACTTCATGTAAACCATGATCACCCCTGCTGAAGAAACACTGAATCCCCACCAGCTGCTGTTCTGGAGGTCACCTGTGACTCTCCTGAGGTTTGAGAGGTGGAGGTTTGAGGAGAGAGTTTAACCGAGCCTTCTCTATCTGCGTAGACTTACGTAGACTTAATTTTTCTCTGCACAGAATCAGTGCATAATGATGCTCTGTCCAAAGGGTCTGTCATAAAACTACAGCGATGCTTTAGTCACTTCTGGGGCTGCTGAAACACAGGAAGCCACTCACTCAGTGCTGATGAGAGACCTACACTTTGCCGGCTTTTAGATTTCTGGTGAGATGAGAAAGACTTTAAAATCATTAAAATCCCTTGTTAAAGGGGCTTTACTGATGCAGTGAGATTTCAGGGTGGGACTGGAGGACGGTACCTTGATGCCTCCCTTGGCCTTGCGTATGTTCTTCTTCTTGTTGGGATCAGCTTCGGCTGGCTGCTTGCCACTGTTGGAGTTATCAGAAGCTCTGCGAGCCAGAGCTGAAATGAATTGAGATGACAGCGTAAATGCCTTTGATCATTTTATTCATCACAGCTTGTGTTACATTACACACATGAGGCCTTAAAATGAGTTCAGATTATGGCTCAAAAGAGGTAGAAGAATACTGTAAAAGTTTGCAGCTCAGGGTGTCAGTCGTATTATAGACAGTAAAGAGTTTAAACAGTCTGAACCTGTTACACCAGGTTCAAGCTCTGTTGCATGAATTAGTTATAACAATAACCAACTCACGCTGCTGGCTCCCTGTAGTCCTGGCAGGGTTCTTCAGTGAGGGCCGTTTGGGAGAGGACTCAGGTCGCGGGGCCACAGGCTGGACGGGCCTCGTCTGTTTAGCTGACAGTCTCTTCAGACTGATGTGCCGCTTCTCAAACATCTCCTGGACATCTTCCAGCCGCTTCAGTGCCTTCTGGACACTGATCTGCAGGCAGAGGGCTCGCTATCAAACCATGTTCTCATTATTTGTGTAACAGAATATCCAGCTGTCCTGTAAACTCGTGTTTTTGTGCATCCATACCTTGATATCATCAGACAGGACAACCTCATACTGGTTGTGGAGGTTCCTCAGTTCAGTCAGTTGGTTCTTTTCTGCTGACTCCAGAAATCGTTCGATGTCAGTCAGTGCTGACTCTGCCCCTTCCTGAGACTGACACTTATCCACAGCCTGGGAGGCTAGCAGGTAGATGCCAGACTCACACCACTGGTTTACCTGTACACAGCAGAAATTCAGGTTAAACAGCAGGTTAAATCTAGGCAAGATTTCGATGTAACAGAGAGTGGGAGAGTAAAGCTGCATTGAGTCTTTTCACCACCTCCATTATTTCATCCAATTTCACATTAGAAAAGATATTCAGTTCATGGAGACTGCTTTAATAAAATTTCTGGACCATAAACTCCTCAGAAGTCATTTCTGCCATTTGGTTAGTCAGTGTACAAATGTAACTCCACTGTAACTCTGGAAATTATGGGTCATTTTCAACAAAGAGTGGGGCTCCATATTTAAAAGAACATTCTGGCTCATTACAAGCAGGGTCTCATTTTTCTACGTATCAGTTATGATGAGGCTGTGTCTCCGGTGGGAGTGCACCCAAAACGTAGGTAATAATCCATCAATCCGTCATTTTACAGGATAACTGTATTAGCAAATAGTTCAAGCAGAAAATAACATTAGCATGTAGTTATGTTTCTGACCACCTGATGAATCTAAATCCAATATCCTCCCTATATTCTAGGGTCCAGAGCTCCAGAGCTGCATGTGGCTCTTTCATCCCTCTGCTGTGGCTTCCTGGAAAATAAATAATGAGTATTTAATTTAAATGTATTTTGTTCGTTTAAATGTAATTCTAAATTGCAAGATTATGGTGATCTTGTAACATTAAAATAAAACGTTTTTAATTTTTTGTCGCTCAAAATATGCGTCACAACCTCCGATGTGCAACACCCACCAGCAAGATTCATTGAGCTTTTCGACCGCCGGTAGGTAAACGATGGATAAATCCAAGAAAAGAAAAGTTAGGCTATTATTATTTTGCATTATTTTGTAAATATATATTTTACATTAAGTGAAATAGTCCTTTTTTATTCAGGTTGACAGCTGAGTGCACGCTCC
>JBBMJY010000022.1:24837267-24850233 GCA_037833715.1 Toxotes lorentzi
GTGTGTGTGTGTGTGTGTGTGTGTGTGTGTGTGTGTGTGTGTGTGTGTGTGTGTGTGTGTGTGTGTGTGAGTGGCTGACCTGAGCCTTCTCCTCCAGTGTTTTCAGTTCCTTCAGCAGCTGTTCAACTCTGGCCAGACAATCCCCAACGACTGATAGGCTGGTTAGACTGTCCTTCAAACCGTCTAGAGACACTTTGACCTGGAGCGACAAAGAGGGGACAGAGACAGAGACTCAGAAAAGATAGAGAAAATCCTTATACTGTCCAATTTGACTCAGTGTGACTTCTTTCCACAAGTCCTTTCATTAACAAAATAAGAGGTCATGTTAATGCAGAGTCACTTGTTTCACTTCAAACTTTTGAAATGACACTGAGAGAAGTTTGTTTCTTCATGTTCAGTATTAGAAATATGGAGGTTATAGATTCACTGAATACAGTGCAACATGACACCAAACACAGAACACAGAAGTACATTTAAAGCATGAAGTATAGGACAGGACATAAAGCAGTCACTGTATTTACAACTTCCAAACTGGTTCCTTGTGAAGTACGTTTTTGAAAGTATGGTTTTACAGCTGGAGTCTTTTGAAGCTGTGTGGAGAGGAGACACGTGATGTCCAAAGGTTGCAGGTCAGAGAGACAGACTGGTCCACAGATATACCTCTCTGAAGTCCTGTTCAAAGTGGCGTAGCTGCAGGCACTGCTCCAGTTTCAGATGGTGCTTACACCAGAACTGTTCAAAGGCATTCTCTGTCTCATCCAGCTGGGCTAGGAGCCTGCAACACACAATAGGAACTCCATTACACACACAGAATTTCCGTAGGACTGCACGGCCATACTATAGGCAGAGACACATTAAATAATAACATATAAGAAAAGCTTTGGCGACTGTCACCTTTCCACAGTAGTTTGGTTCTCCATCTCATCTGGGTTGAGTTTGTGATTCTCTGACTTTGCTGCCTGCTCCTTGATACAGCCTGACAAGGTGGTGCCCTGCTTCAAAGCTAGCTTCAGTTCATCCTGGTACAGAGACACAGAGACATTAGGGGGGGGGGGGGTTGAAAAGAGGTTCAGCTTTATGCAGTGTCCTCTGATGCACAAAAATGACAACCCGGAGCCATGCCTACAGAGTGGCCCAACAGAGTGATGCTGCTGTATTTTATGGGCTCTACGTATCTTTGCTTTGTAGAGGAAGGGCTTGTCTGTGGCTGTTGATGCTTGGCAGCGGGAAAAGCTTTTTGGACTTTTTGTTATTTCCAGTTTTGCTATTCTGAAGTGTCAGCACTGAGGGACTTATGAAGTGGTGGTAAACTTGTATTCGTAAACTCTGACTGGCAAATTTGCCCCATTGACCAAAAGCAAACTATCTTGCCTGTGCTCAGCCTAGAGGGAATGAGACAGAGTCAAAAATAGCTGTATTATTAGCTGTGTGACACCATCAAACCCTGCTTTGCCAAATGAGAAGCAATGAGAGAAGCCTTCCTCTTCCTATCTAATTTGCAAACTACGCATGGACTGTGTGTGGCAGTATGAGTTGGTGCAGTATATGTGCTAAATCACCTTGAGGTTGTTGTGTTTGTCCGTGTGTGCTGTCAGCAGGTCTTTGGTGCACTGGACATCATTGGGCAGCTCCGTCTCTGCCAGGTCTGTTCCAAACTTCTGTAACATCTGGGCTGTGGTTTTCACTGTCATGGCAAAGTTCTCTATGGCCTAGGAAAAAAGACCCACACATGACTGAGGTGTCCTAGAATGTAACTGACCAAAGTCAAGTCTGTCACGTCCCATATCCTCAGTGTAACGGTTTAGGTTTACACTGTTTAGTACTGTATGGTTACTCACAGTTCGGTGGTGTATCCACTGACTGTGACAGTACTCCAGACTTCCTCCTAGCTCCCGGGTCAGCTGACCTTTATCCACATAGCCATGTAGGTCCGACAGAGAGTTCAGCATCACAATCTGCAAACACATTCAGTACAATACAGTACGATCATCATCATCATGACCTACATTGTTCTTCCTTAAATCTTTCTCTTGTTAGTCCCCAACTTGAAAATAGTGAAACACTAAATCTATTGAGTACCGATTTAAATTCAATACATTTGAGTTATGTTATATTTTTACATTCTGTTCATTGTGACAAATCGAGGAAAGTCTATATCCTGAACTGGTTGAAGTGGAATTAAATTTAAACAAACCGACAAGGAATCCGAAGGTTGTGGTTTAGAGGACACTGCTTTATGTCTGTTGCCATTAGTTTGGGGCTTATATAAGGTCAAGGAGAATGTGAAATCTAAACTGAATAAGTTCTTGTTATTCTTTCTTTCTAGTGAGATAAGATGTGATGGGTTGTAATCAATAAGGAAACTGAGGTCATGACCTTGTTTTTTTGGTGGGTATTAAGGGAATTTCAAATTCAAAATGAAAAACTTAGACATGTATTTTACAGCTGATTAAAAAAACTTAGGCTCACTATGTCTAAATTTGAAATCTTTTATGCCAACAAAATAATACATAAAATCTTTGGTATTTCTCCCTCTATTTATCTTGGCAGGGTGGAACTTTAAAACCCAATTTATAATTTCATCTAGGGAAATAAAGCATAATATAATGGAACAATTCAGTGAATAATTTTAAAAGTCCAAGTAATTAAAAAAAAGAAGCAGCCATTTGTTTTTGATTTCTCGTGTTTCTGTGAGGGCTGCATTGATGGGGTGTGTCTAAAATTCTTGCTTTGACCCTGATTCGATATCAAATCATATATTCTTGTGTTTTATATGCATTGACTGTAACATGAGGACTCTGCTGAGGATAATGTAGAAATCTGAAGTTTGAGCATTTTGCAGCTGTGCTGTGATGTACTGATTGTGAGTTTTCAGTGTATATAAAGGTTGTTACCAGTTTGATCCTTGACACAAGCAATGCCAAATCCAGCTGAGTTCACTTGCATCAAAAACGTGCATTCATTTAAAAACCTCACATCTCTAATTAACCACGTGGCAAAACAAATAGGTATGTTTATGTGGTGGTAATTGAAACCTGCTTGTCTGTACCTTCATTTTAAAATCATCCTTGTGCAGCTTGATCCCGATGTCTGCTATAGCCCTTTGGAAGAACCTGGACGGCCTCAGCACCAACACCAGCTGCAGGTTTCCAGGAAACGCCCCCTAGATAATACAACAACAACATGTAAACTTGCATGTCTAAGCCATTCACTCATTCATTCAGTCATTTTCCTTGACAAGGTTACACCATCCAGCAGGAAAATCCTGGGACCACAATGAAGCAGGCATGGGAATATGCTTATCTGTGTCTTGTTGGTATAAATTTATTAAAGCAGCTTATTATAAAAAATCTGACTCAGTGGAGTTCAACTTAGCTCCATGTGTCTGTGAGCCAGTTCACACTTCTGACTCGGAAGTCATTGGTCATAACAGCTCAAGCCAAAAAATATAAATCATACTGTTAAAAAAATGAAAAAGCACATGAAATGGGAGTCAGTGAACTAACTGCTCATGGTAAACTTGTATTTTAGAAATGCAAATGCATACTCATCAGCAACATGACTCATTTTTAAAACAATGTCACCCTTTTATTGGAATAGTTGTGGCATCTAATAATGACTGCATGCTTATTAATAGAAACACCTGGTCTTAGACATTGCAAATCAGCAGGAATACGCACAGTTAGCAAACTCAACAGACACTGCAAAGCAGCAGGATGTAGTTCAACTAAGAGGAATATGATTTCTCCTGACTATCACTCTCTGTACACATCCAGGGTTAACATTAGGTCCAAATGTCCAGCTGGGTGAAGATTTCCTCTCAAGCACAGTTATTTTTATAATACAAGATCTTAGTTAAAAGTGTCTTATCCATAAAATGCTTTTAACAATCAAGTGCACATAAATGCATAAATACGGTATTTATAGCTCCAACTGTGTTAAATTGTTTTCTGCAATTGTCCTTTGTTGGTAATTTTTTGGTTCCACTCAAAGTGGTGCTTGTTTACAGTATTAGATTTAACTATCTTTACGTGTATATACGTGTATATATGTGAAAACTAGGTGAGAACTTACAGCGATCCTTGACAGAGAGGCCTTTACTGAGCTCCATTTGTCCTTCCGCCGGTCGATGATGATGATGAAGCCGATACTGGCAGCATCCAGACTGGAGAAAGGAGGTAGACGTAAACTGCACTGCTGCTTTGTGCTTGTGTGTAAGCCGTGCCAATCAGATTCCCCCAAAATTTGAGGTTTACTGCTTCTGAACACACCAACACACCAGTTTCACAATCAAAAGGATCTTGCACATTTTAAGAAACGCACCAACAGGTTCAGTACAATGTAGTAATGTGCAGAAATGTTAAACCATTGCAGTATAGCTAGGAAGTGAAACAGTGATGAGTTAGCCAAGTTTAGCTCCACCGCTAAAACAGAGACAAGCCTTTACACTGTTGTATAGTCCTGTTGACTAACTGCTCATGAACTTCATCTTACATGAGCACTGCTGCTGACTGATTTTAATATAAGATTCAGTTTAAAATATACTGATTCCATGCTAACAGTGAATTAACCAGTGAACCAACTGGTTTATGCTAGGTGAATTGACAATTTATTAGGGAATATATAGTAAAACACAAATCACCTGACATGATAAAAGCACTTTCATTATTTCAGTTTTGTGTTTATTCATCAATTCATTTTCTGTCATTTATCCAGAATCATGTGGTTACTGGGTCAGCAGGTTAAGCAGTGTAGTCCAGGCGTCCCTCTCCCCAATAAGGTTTTCATTTTCTTCCAGGGGGACCCTGAGGCATTCCCAGATCAGACTAGATACAGTCTAACCAGCATGCTCTAGGTCTGGTCTCCTACCAGTTGGACGTGCCAAGAAAACCACCAACGGAAGGCACCCAGGAGGCATCGTGATTATACAAATTACATCAACTGACTCTGCAAAGAAGAAGCAGCTGCTCTACTTTCAGCTCCCTCTGGATGTCTGAGCACCTTACACTGGTGGGCCCAGCCACCTTACACAGGAAACTCATTTCAGCCCCTCGTTCTTTTGGTCACTGGCTAAAGCTCATGATCAAAGGTGAGGGTATTGGTGGGCCAGAGGGGCTGAGGTCGCGAATGCAAAAACCTGGGTGTTGGAGGAGGAGTTCTGGGAGGCTTTAGAGAAAGCTTTTCGACTGGAAGGAAGTTCAGGCAAACAATCAGACGACTCAGGACAGTATTTCCATATACACAATAGAGAGCAGAGTAGCAGGATAATCTAGCCATAATGCTGGAGTACAATAAATCTTCATTTTATGTGGCTTAGTTCCTTCTGTTAAGCTGTAATTAGATGACTGGAAAAAACCCATCAGTGTAAATGGATTCATCCCATCCTGAGTTGGCTGCCATGTCCATCCCTCAGGGAAAAATACATAAAAATCTGTTTAATGGGATTCTGTAATGCTGTAGAGTCTGAGAGGTTAAATGGAGGTCTTGAACAAGGTCTTTCACTGATGCCCAATAAGCAGAGTGGGGCTTTCCCTTGGCTAACAGGTGGCATGAAGAGTAAGAGTCTGATTCTGTGAGGATGATCACAGTGTAAATAAAGTTTTCTATGTATGAGAGTGTGTGTACCTGGGAATGCTGGTCAGGTAAGTGACTACATTGAGGAAGTCGTCATCTGGCACTTCGCTGAAGCCTGAGTACTCTGGGAAGGTGATGATGGGGGCACCATCTTTCCCTCGGCCTCCTGCAGCACAAACCACCACACACAACATTTACTATCCATATAATACACATATTAATACACATACAGTACCAGTCATAAGTTTGGACACACCTTCTCATTCAGTGGTGGCTACTTCAAAGAATCTAAAATATAAAACATATTCTGGTTGTTAACTACATAATTCCACATGTGTTCCTTCATAGTTCTGATGTCTTCAGTATGAATCTACAATGTAGAAAGTAATAAAAATAAATTAGATTGTTCCAGTTCTTCACTGAAGCTATATGATGTTATACTTTGTTATATACTGTCTTGCGTCACTGAATGCACATTTCCTGCTAATTCAGCTTGACTATAATTATTGTATTGTGTGGAACATTGGGATCTGCACTTGATTTTAGTAAAAGCATGAGTTTATACTGACTGTCTTGTCAGTGGGACCGTGGGGTTGAGGAGGATGAACAAGGTTCCTGGAATTCTGAGTGTGTTTACCAGGAAGTTCAATTTGCTTACTTTACATTGCCTTAGTTGCTTTTGAGCCCAGTTGTAGAGAAATGTTCATCTCATAAAAAAAAAAAAAAAACATTTAAAGCGAGGAGGAAGACGCAGAAGTTAAATAACTTAGTCATGGAACATCCTGGAAAATGCTTGAGATTTTTTTTTAGTCACCATTGTTCCCATCTAAAACTTCTCCCACAAAAAGTCACAAGATGGCGACCTTGAGCTAAAAATTCTCTGACACCTTAACTCAAATATCATGGTATCTGTCTCTTACAGAGACAAGAAACACAGAAGTGTATCTAAGTTTGACATCAAACATAAAAATAGTCCTCCTTTTTTGGTCCGACTCTCTCTCTCTCTCACACACACACTCACACACACACACACACACACAAACACACACACACACATTTCACACATCTATTCTATTCTCTCTGCTCTGTCACCTACAGTCTCACCAGTCAACTTTCAAACACACATCCAATTAACCTGCTGAAGGCGAAAAGTCTGTACCTGTCATGCTGCAGTGAGTCATGTGCTCTCACATATGTCATATAGGCGTGGGATAGGCTTGGTAGGAAAGTGTTGAATATTGTGTCATATCGACCTGGTCCCAGCAAGCTGACAAGAATACAATGGATCCACTGTTCATCCTGTCATGACTAATATTTGAACACCAGCTCTTATTGATTTATGATCACATTCAGACATAAGAATTACGATGTCAGAACATTTATATGGCTAATTATTACTTGTACTTCGTTCTGGCTGATCGGTGTCTGCTTGTTTAACCTGTGCACTGTTGCAGTGCAGTAGGTGACGATGCCAACCACTGAACCACCATGCTGCTCTTCACCGTACCAGGACTACAACAGAAAATCCTTCCTGAAGTGAAATGCCTGCTGATGATTCAGTTCATGTTTTCATTTCCAATATTTAAAACTTCACTGATCAATCATTTTACATGAACAATGGGTCAAATGAGTGTGTTTAATGAGAAAGACGTTGGCCAAAACAGAGCTGAAAGTGAGAGTTAATATAAATCCAAATGAATGTTAATGTTACTCTGTTTCTGCTGGATATGTAAATGGCCAATTGTTTGCTCAGACATTAGCCATATCTAATTAAAGATGGCAGATGATAAAGATGTTGAATGTGTTTGAAGTAGTATCAGTACTGAAATGTGCATGTAGCCAATTCAATATACAGTATATTCAGTATATGAAAACTTTTACATTGGCTGTGGAGTCTGGAGCTTTTTTCAGAAACTCAGTGATGTGTTTGAATGTCTGCACCACCTGCACACACTCAACCACAAAGCCATTAAAGTGAGATCACGTTGCCTGGTATACTGGTTAGCAAGAGGAGAATTCAGTTTACCACTGAAAGCACTGAAAATTGCATATGAAGAAAAAGACCAAAACATCAAGCCACAGGATCATACCACACCAGTCCACATCCTACTGAGAAGGCACACACGCTCACAATAGACACACACGGTGAAAGCCATAAAACAGGCATGTGTTAAACTTATGTAACTCTACAGGCGAGTAATGCTGAGAAAGGGATTTCTGGAAACAGTTGTTATTATGGCTGTTGTGAGAGGACTGAGAGAGGGAATGAGAAGCATCCCTGGAAAAACCACACGGGCTGCTGTGCCACCGGTAACGACACATCTGGAAAGTCTGAGGGCACCCCACATGAATGCTGGGAGGTGGCAAAACAATGTTTCTGTCTAAACTTTTATAAACAAAATGATGTGACTTTCCACGAGCTGGATTCCACTGAAGAAACTAGTAGCCATGTTGTGTCAGAAGGTTTTAACTCAACTGTTAATCTATTGACAGTTGAATCCATTCATTAATCCAATAATCCCATGTTGACAATAATTATCCATTCAACAAATGATTTACACATCATTTAATGCATTGAATAGTGTACACAGTATAGAGAGTTCATGAACTTTGAGTAGCAAAACAAATTATATGACATTTAACATCAGTTATTATGTTCACATAATATTATGTGAACAACACTAGGTTCTACACAGCCTGTGAGCAGCCAAGCAAGGGTGCATGTGTGGTTTCAGAGGTGGGACCATGCTATTCCCTGCATTTATGTACTTTTAAATTCTATGTAGCAAAAAGCAGAATATGACAAAACTGGTCACTGTGCTTTCTATAATAATGGTATAATAAAACAAATACAAATGGTTTGTAAATTTCTGTCTTGTTAATGCACCAACTTTGCTTAAAGTAATTTTAAATTCTCTTAATAGACACCTGATACTTTTTACGGAGTGAAGGGCAGGTGGAGAAGAGACAAACTCACAGCACAGACTGGGAAAGAATTAAGTTATTGGCACTTTACTGTCAAAAATAGGGATAGTGGTGTAACATACAGCATGAGGGTCTTATTACTCTACAATACATTACAAGGGAAATGTCCTAGTGCAACTGTGTAATAACATGATGTAGAAACTACTGTAAAATGGAGTCACTTCTATATAGCAGGGAGAGCATGGGTTTGTGGTAACATTCAAAATAAACTCGGTTCAGTGGACTGCAGACTAGATGTGGACAGTGTGTGGTTTAAGGGTAACTCTACTAATTTTACTCTGATACAGTTTAAAGGATTACTATTCAGCCTGTGAACACAGTTGCATAATGTCCTCTGTGTCTCTGGAGGAGCTTTGTTGTCCTCAGGGTTATCCTTCCTTGGGTGCTATAGGTTGCATTACGCTTATTTCCACAAAAAAACACCCAATTTTGTAAAAGAAGAATCAGTTTTAAATAATTTTCTTATTTTATAGCCACATTCACTTTAATGTGATTTTAAGGAAAGGTCACCGTATGCTTCCAATAACTGAGAGTGAAGAAAAAAATGGAGCGAAAACACAAACTGCAGATCTGCAGATCAGCATACGGACACTTAGAAATACTTAAGTTATTCCAACATTTCAATTTTTAGAACTTGACATGATCTCATTTATTTTGCCAATTTGCATGTAACATCTTGTTTTGCAATAATAACTCGTTATTATGATAGAAGTTTGATTATTAATGTTTCCCAGCCTTCCACTTAAACACACAGAGTCAAAGCCTCTAGGTTGGACACTCACAGTGTGAACGTGTGGACAGTGGGACAGTGGAGTCTTGTTACATACCTGAGAGCAAGGCAAACTGGCGATGAAGCTGCTCTATGATGTCTACAGCCAGGAGAGGCCTGATCTCCTGCTGCATGATCTCATCTGTAAGGAGACACACACTGAATCAGACATGGGCAGAGACACAGTGAAACATCCATGAATTCCAGACAGTCAGCGAAGGCAAACACACACACAGACACAGACACACACACACACACACACACACAGTGTGTGTGTGTGTTATCCTCCCAAAGAATGCTGAAAAATCTACTTTAAAATGAAACAATATGATCAGATACAGGTCAGACACATACAGTATGACACATAATGTATAACCGGGGCATAAATAGATTCAAAGATTAGAAATATCACAGTCGGGGAGAAAGGAAACCTGCAGTTTAGTGCTTTAGCTGAGTGACAGCTACACATAAAATCAAACAGGTCAATCATAAGCTCGGGTATTTGACTGTAGCCAGTCTGATCAGAGTTCAAAGAATTCATCCAGTACAGACGGCAACAACATTTCTTCTCATGTCATGTGTTTAAGATTCTCCACAAGTAGAACCAGCTCTAACTCAGTGCCTCACATTATCTCAAAAACAAAACACACCACAGTACTAAAGTATTGGACAGACTGAACATAGAAAATATGTAGCATCAATTGGAGCCTTACAGGGATCCTCTGGAGGTCATGATTACTCATACCTCAGCTGTAAGTTGTAAGTTTAGAAAATTGAGTGACATAATTCAAGAGCTGTTTCTACCTCATTTAGAAAATATTCTTTAGTCATATCCTGTCATCACATAGCCTATTCTGTAACTAGCTCTTTATGACTCGCTTTGATATGAGATATATAAACCAGAACAAAGCATTCTCAGAAATGTGTTTAAGAGTATGCATATGTCTCCATGAATTAGATCCTTCCCTGCTCTGGTGTAATGATTATTATGGTTCCCTTGCAGCCTGAAGCTCTAAGCGCAGTGTATGGTGAACAAACCTTTCTCTGTCACTGAGAATAAAGACATGCACTAACACTGAGTGTACTGTATTACTCTAAAACATGCCTGGTTGCGTGTTGGAGGGGCGAGGGACAGGGCAAAGGAGAGCACAATGGCTGGTAGTGAGTCTGGTCTTTAACTGAGGCAATATCAATGCACCTCTGTTCTTAGTATGTGAGTCTGCTGACCTACCAAGGATATTTAAAAAAATGCTTCCATTACAGATTGTTCCACTCACTCAAATGATCAAAACTGTCCTTTAAGCATCCACTGCTTACCATAATGAACCACACAAGTTTTAACAGCGCGTGCTTCACCTTGAAAACAGCTGTATGGCCAAAAAATCTCGGCTCTTAGCTTTTTCCAGAACCTTCAACTACTTACTCAGCAGATGGAGCTGATTTAAAAGCTCTGGAAAAAGCTTGTACATGAACACTGAGTTACGCTTTTTCTCACTGGACAAACCTATGTCAACCTATGCCACGGCTTACCAGGACTGTCAGATTTTACTGCAGAGCTGAACAGAACCAGTCAGTGTAAATTTGACTTGATACATCTAATAAAAAATAACATTTTGTTAAAAATTGTCAGGATTGCTTCGTTCTATGTTAAATTGTTCTGTGCTTTTATTTTCTTCAGGTATATGTAAAGCCTAAGTTTAGCTTTAAAAATCACACAAGATACAATACTTTAGCCACATACCTAAATTAATCAAATAATATAGAGTGATTTTAAATGAAGCTGTACCTTCTTCAGTCTACACTGAATCTAAATAATATGCTGTGTAAGTGTTCATGGCGAGGGTGGAAATCAACAGGATTTAGTTTGATTTTGGCCCCTAACTTTACATCTTATTAAAATTTTTTATTATTATAAAATTTTATTTGAATGTTACAGGATCTCCATAATCTTCAAATTTAGAATTACATTTAAAAAACGAACAAACTAAAATAAAAATACATTTAAATTAAATACAGGGAGTCACAGGGAGCCACAGCAGAGGGATGAAAGAGCCACATGCGCCTCTGGAGACCCCTGGTATAGACTACAAAACAGAGTGGTTAAATACTGGTGAAAAGTTACTGAGGATGACTTTTCTGAATGTGTGAAGGCTGAATCTAAAATTATGTACCATAAACCTCCATGTTTTCAACATTTATAATCTCAATTACATCCTTAACATCCTTGGCCCCAAACATAGTAGGTCCATTCTCCAGTGTTTTATAAAATCCCCATTAGGACCATTCATTACCCCTCCAATGAAACCAAGACCAGCTGCTGCAGAATATACTCAGTTGTAAATGGTAAATGCACATTGTATGTACTGAAACTCATGTTTAAAGATGCAGCAAACAGCAGGGTTATGCAACCGCAGCCCTGCACTTCAGTAGGGAGGATGTTCTGTATTGTTGGAACATCAAAGTAGAGAGGAGAGGTGGAGGCAGACGTGATGTATGACCACTTCAAGTCTAGACAGAAACTCTGTTTTTAGAAACTGATGGAGGACTGAAGAGACAGAGGGTAAGTGCAGGAAGCACACGTATAAGCACATGTCAGGCTGCGTTACCCTGGCAGTAAACACGTTAATGGAACCAGTGGAATTCTTGATTTTGGAGATTAAGATTACAGACAAGAACTGAGGAAGTGTCAGAGTTTCAGTAAATTTTCTGGACTACTACAATTAGCTGCAACCTAGTTAGCTGTCATTAGTGTCTATGTTGGGCAGCTAGTCCTGTTCTGTCTAACCAAAATTATGGTTCCGTGAGGAAAGCTGGCGAAACCCTGAGGGGCCACTTGAAAGGCTCGGACATTCCTCTGTTTGACAAAGGGAGTTCCTGCTCAGCAGACAGTATGAGAACGCTCAGAGATGAATGAGGAAAAATAAGGTGTATAGCTAAAAGTGAATGGAAGACTGCAGGTTTTCATACTTACAATGAGCAGCCCAATATTCCTGGGAGTTACAAACATACTGGATGAGTCTGCAGTGCACACTTTTACATCCAGTATCTAACAGACAGCTAGAGATCTCACAAAAACAGGGAACACAGACTTGGACTTGATCATGTGGCAGCACCAGGAAGTTCAAGTTGTGTTGCCTCGGTTCACCAACATCCAGACCTTTAAATATATCAAACTTTTCAAATGTCTTGAGTCATCAAGTATTAAAGTGTAGCACTCTCAAACTACTAACTAAGATTTAATAATTCATGCTCTGAAATGAGTAATTTGTGTTCTTGGTGTAATAACTTGTGTGCATAAATGACTTAATTCTCACTCTGTATTTAATTATTTGATCACAGATTGTCACAGATTGTTTTTGCTGTGAGACACCTGCTTTCAGGCTCTGTCTCTCTGAAGTAGCTCTGTGGGTTAGGTGTCTCCACAGGACAATGTCTGATTGTGAGGCTTTTTTTCCCCCCACATTCCAGCTCCGAGACACGGGCTCACACGCACACCAGCCTCTCCAGAATCACTCAGTACCTTTCTTTCATGTACTGTTTGTATGGAAGTTGTTGACCACTAAACTTGGAGAGCTGGGCGTCAACACTTTCCTCTGTAACTGGATTATGGACTTTCTGACCAACAGACCCCAGCGTGT
>JBBMJY010000022.1:24853810-24863942 GCA_037833715.1 Toxotes lorentzi
CACACACACACACACACACACACACACACACACACACACACACACACACACACACACACACACACACACACCTTGGTGAACACCTACCTTCATCCATCTGGTCTAAATTTAAAAGGATTAAGCAGCATGCTCTCACACACTGTCTCTGGTATTCACAGACTGACTGAGCTCAGCATTTGGGCACTGACCTAATCAGAAACACAGCGGGATTCATGGCAAAGACTAAAATCATCTGAGATTAAATATAGTAACACAATGGCAATGTCTCATTGGAGCTCTGTTGCTAATAATCCAACTATGTTAGTGTTCATATCACTATAAAATGTGAAATTAGGCACAAAAATAAATCTTTGTTGTACTCTCTTTTCTAATGGGTGCTGTTCCAGCTATGTAATACATACTAGTTTCCTCCTGGTCCCACCTCTAATACAAGGCAACGGGAATAAAAAAACCACAGCAGGATTCATGAGTGATCAGCTGAGCAGCACATCACAGACCCACACACAGTCACAGAGGGAGCAGGCCTTTGAGCACTGAGTAGAAAAGCAATATCTGAGTCAGCCAGGATGTACATTCAGCATTCATGTTGGATTCAAATGTTCAGAGTTTATTTTGTATTGTCTAAGACGTTTGTCATCTCCCAGATTCTTGTTGCACCTGTTAATGTCACACAAACTATAGTTTCATTCTTATTATTTCAAGGAATCAACCTGAGCAGTTTCACTGCTTCTAACTGACCAAAAACAAACAATTAACATGGCTTTATGTTGTAGTTCGTAATAAAATGTCCCTGCTATCACTCTGTATGACATTCTCTACAGAATTAAATACCATATTTACATATAGGAAGTATTCTGTGGCTGTGTTCTGTCTGAACAGCACACATTTTTATCCGGTGTTATTTGCACATTTGACTGATTGATTGTTTGTACAGTCTTCACAGTGACATGATGAGCTCAGCACACAGCAACTTAAAAAACACACGCTATCCCTCTACCTCCTACACATCTACACTGAACATCACAACCACACACACCCATCCCCCAGGTGATATAGGTGTATATAGGTATAGTATATACTGAAACACAAAGAAAAGAGTATAAGCTTCACTCCACCAAAGTTCATCCTTATCATGCTTTGAGGAAACCCTTTAAAGAGTCTTTGAATTTAAATGAACCACTGAAGAAAGATCCACAAGCATCTCTTGCTACCTTGGGCACAACCTAAAAATAATCATGTGCAGACTAAACTAGAATTCTGTCATGAGCCTTTTAGAGTAAAAGGAATTCATTTGCAAACTCACTCACTTAACCAGCTGACTATAATGGAAAAGACTGGTGAAATGGAAAAATGACGACACCAAGCAGACAGAGAGAAGGGTGGCTGGCAACAGATGAGTGTGTGTGTGTGTGTGTGTGTGTGTGTGTGTGTGTGTGTGTGTGTGTGTGTGTGTGTGTGTGTGTGTGTGTGTTCCTGACCGACAGTCTGCTGTCTGAACGCAGCTCACAGAACAAGGCAGTGTGTGTGTGCATCATAAAACACATGAATGTTTACACTGTAAATCTACAGCTATACACAACTTTTCAACTGTAAAAGTATGAAGCAACACACTGAGACCAAACTTCAGTGCTTGTCCGGTGTGTGTGTGTGTGCGTGAACATTACCTATAATGTGTCTGACACTCTTCATCTTAACACCTTCCTGCCATGAACAAAAACACCAGCGTAAATGTAAATCCCTCCAGAAAAAGCAGTAATCCGATTAAACGTCAGTAATCTCATGGTATCTGAATCCAGTGAGGACAACACAGCAATATCAGTCCGTCAACAACAGCTGCTTCTTCATCACTATCACCGGCTCCTGACGTCCAATCCAGCTTCACACACAAGAACACACAAACAGCTGGAAGAGAGCCCTGAACTGTGTGTGTGTGTGTGTGTGTGTGTGTGTGTGTGTGTGTGTGTGTGTGTGTGTGTGTGTGTGTGTGTGTGTGTGTTATAGTTGTTACATGCATCTCTGGTCAGTTTTTCCAGCTACAGCTGTAGTGAAACAGCTTTTCTCTGAGCAGTGAACAGCCAATCAGAGTAGAGAGGGCAGGGTGTGCATGCATGTGAAAGACACAAGAAGGGGAGGGGGAAGGAGAGAGAGAGAAAACTACAGAATGGTGCTGAGCTGCAGTGTGTGTGTGTGGGTGTGTGTGTCAGAGAGAGCCCATAGCGTCACAGTACCTGTGTGATGTTATGTTTATGTGTCTGCAGTGTCTTTATGAGGTCCATGCTGTCTGCTAAACGTGAACAGCCTGTGGAACGAACCTTTACGGACCAGATGATGGACTGAAGTGCATCTCCACTGGGTTTTCCCACAGAGTAACTTAACACTAAATCCACTTACTTAGGTCTAACATTAAGCTAAAATTAAAATGCCTCTGATCGTGATGTTACTGGCCAGTAACATGGTTATATGGTAATTAGAGATGAAGGAACACTGGAGAATCGATCAGACGGAGCTGTGCAGTGGATCTTCAGTGGTTGCAGGGTCACTGGGATTGCAGTGGTGTGAGCCAAGGCATATTCACCTGCCACCTTGTGTCTGAACTGTGTACAGAGCAGATGTTAAGTTCTTTAGTTTTTACAGGTTTAAGGCCAAGTCCAAGGTCTTTGCCCTTACAGAAGATCTTAAATGCACCTTTGATATGTTTACTCAACCATACACGCAGTTGGGACTGACCCTGAATATCAGGAAGACACAAGTTCTCCATTAGCTGCCATTGTTTCCTCATCAGTAATACACATCGACAACATCAGTGTGGAAAATGTGGATCATTTTCCCTGCTTTGGCAGCCTCCTTCCCTCCAGAGCTGACAACAGCAAAAAACATAGATCAGGACTGCTTGAGAACCCAGACACACAGGTGAGAACCAAGCTGCTTGTTTACAAGGCAGGTGTGTTTCCCACTCTGCAGAGACATGGACCACCTACACAAGACTGAGCATCAGTTAGGAAGACAAATGCACAAACATCATTGTGTTGACTGCACCGACGACTCATATGGACTGAACTCACACCTTCCTAAACACATCCTCTAAACCAGCAGGCACATGAAGGCCCGAAAAAAAGTTCCACATTGACATTGACACAAACTGGGAGGGTATGACTCAAACTTAAATAATAATCCATCTGTAACAGTAAATAAGAAAGTAGGGGGTTCTACTTCTGTAGTTTACTGCATGTTTATTTTTGATACTTCAACTATATTCTACTGTAACTACGTTGTAAGACAAGGCGTCCTATATTTTTTTATTATCACTTTAAATGTGTATGTCTGAATACACACAATATGTTCCAAGTTACAATACAAGTGTATTCCGTACCACTCAGCCCGCTAGTTCCTAAAGACATAAATCTATAAACACATCTAATTAATATATTATTATAATATATATCAGGCTTTGGATACACACACTATACTGTAGTATAGTATAGTGTAGTATACTGTCTCTTTGTGGGATTTGTTGAAAAATATAAAATATCAGAAGTTTACAGTTATTTAAAATAATGATCATATACACAGGATCTGCAAACCTGAGCTGATTATACAGGTATAAAACAGTTTATATGCATATTTCCATGTGTGTGTTCGTGCTTGTGTGTATGTGAACTTATTTCTCACACAAATACAGAAAGAAACACGTTCCTTCCACCACCACCACTCTTCTACTGTTGTCATATCTTTTAATAGAACAGTACACACTGATAGGTTTATATGTAAACACACACCCATGCACACACACACAATGACCTGTTGGGCACAAACACGGAAACACATGGACTGTAGATACTGACATACACATACAGTAGGCACGTACAAAACTGCGCACACACACACACACATACGTGTGGACACACGCACACACATTGTTTTCAACACAATGCTTATCGAGTCATCGGATGTGTTTTGGGAACCACTTCCTGCAAGAGCCTGAACACTACTGTATTCCCAGAGAAGTAATGTGTGTGTGTTTATTACTCTCTCACACTACACAAAAGCAAAGGAAGTGCAGAGAGAATACCTGTGGTCACATAATGAGACCAGATTTTTTCATCTAACACACACTATCGTTTCATACAACCAAATGAAGCTCAGTGAGTCTCACAGGTTGATACTTGTTTGTCCACAACTACGTGTTAAAAATTCTGTTTCTAATTTTCTCTGTTTTGGAGGAAATGTGACTTCTTGCATTTTATAACTGCATGTTTACTGGCAACATCTTCTGTCTCCCATCAAGGCTCTGTGCCATTACAATTCTACACAGAAGTGTCATAAGGGGATCAGAGTGGATGGCTGAATGTACAGAGCGTAGGGTTCGGACATCAGAATGGGGTTCACATCCTGCATCCTACACAGGTTTAGGCAACTTGGTTAAGGTTATACTGTCTCTTTGTGGGATTTGTTGAAAAATATAAAATATCAGCAGATTATACAGGTATAAAACAGTTTATATGCATATTTCCATGTGTGTGTTCGTGCTTGTGTGTATGTGAACTTATTTCTCACACAAATACAGAAAGAAACATGTTCCTTCCACCACCACCACCACCACTCTTCTGTTAAGGTTAGGAAAACATGGTGGTTTGGGTTAAATGTTGTGAAAATCAGCATCAAGGTTTGTTAATATTTAACAAAGAGGACAATATTCCTCTAACCTTAACCAAGTTCTTTAAGTTAGCTAAATAAAACAATAAAAAAAACAAATTATTTATTGTTTCCAGGAGAAGATACAAAACATTGAGAACTTAAGCGCCAGTACAACCACACTTATTGATTAGATTTCTGAAGTCATCTTTTCAATTTCTTGCACATGGTTGCACACGAACACACCATTGCACTCTTTTAATCCACATTACAAAAATGTAATTAATTTCCTTGTACTTCAGTCTCTCAGCCTTTTGTTCTATTCAATCTTATAAAAAAAATAAATCAAAGTTTATACTATTAATTTGACCAATGTGACAATATCTAATTCTTAAGAATGATGATCAGTTCTGTTTCCTTCCCTCTGCACTGCCACACCATGCAATCTGTATGGAAACAGTTCTGGTTTTATTTCTTAAAGTTCAAAATTTGGGTACATTGTTAAGCTGTTTTCACATTAAGCCCTTCTCTCTAAGAACGATTTTAAGTCTGAGAGATACAAAAGGCCCTTGTCTTTCTTCTCAGCAGACCTACAGTCTCCTGTTAGAGTCAACATGTGACCGGTGCACCCTGGGCCTGCAGAACCTGAACATCTCATGACCTGCCCGCGAAGGAACAACAGCAGGCCAGACTGCAGAGACTGCACTCTCACAGCAGGTAAATACACACTTACATATACACACACAGACTCAAACTGACACACATGCAGAAATACAGACATCTGTAAATGTGCACAATTGTACATAAAACATTAAACTAAACACATACATACCATTACCATCACAACTATTTATATGTTTATCATTCAGTTTCAATCACTGTTGCACATTACAGTAAAACTGTTATTATCAAATAGTTCTGTCAGACATTAACTAATAATGAGGAATGCATTAGCAGCAAATAGACATTCTTCACACACATGCACACACACAGACACACGCGCATACATTGTGGTTGTGTTATTTTTGTGTGGTCGTTCCTCAAGCTCCAGGGGAAGGGGGGGTTTCCTACTGGTTCTCAGGAAGAAGGCATCAGCGCAAGAAGACAATCAGAGGATGTCTAATGACAGGATCTGCTGATAACAGGCCTCTCTTTCTCACATACACACACACACAAACACACACACAAACACACCATCATTATCGCCACATGGAATATACACTACTGACAAACAGACATGGGCCTGACAATGTCTTAACACCAAACACAAGGGTTGACTCACTACAGACACAAAAAAATGTGATTATCCCTCTGTGGCGAAAGAATATGTGCACTTATGCATGTGTGGTTGTCTTTGTTGTTGTCACCATAAACCTATTCATGAAGCTAGACATGACAAAGCAGGGTTTTGGGAGATTTTGGAGCTCTTCCCATTATTCAACAGAATAAGTGATAGTGAGAACTCAGAAAACCTAAAACATGTCATTTTTAGCAAACGTTACTCAAACAGGGGGAAAGACTGCGTTTGCTCGGGACTATTTTTACTGGCGGATTAATCCATTTTATAAACTACAATGTGTCTGTTCATGGTAATTAAGGAACATGTCACCCAGTGCCACGGTGTGGCTCACTGATGTGTTTTTAATAATATTTAGACAACAATGTAGATCTATGGCAGAGAGAAAGAAGATTTATGAGGCTTTGGATCCACACACAATACTTTGTTTTTGTTCTTCTTGTGGAATTTGTTGTCAGTTTGAAACATGTAGAATATCATCCTCAATCGATTTTTTGTTGTGGATTTTTATCTGAATTTGTTCTGAATCTTGTGTATCATATGCAGAAGAGACTTTGATCTCATTGGCACTTCCTGAAAAGAATAACTGACTAAACTTCATCATACACATCATCTCACTGATCTGACTGTAAGATAATACAATCACTTACTCGTTAGATAATAATTACCTGAGAACCCACTCCCCAGACTGTTTTCTGAGCCCCTCATCCTGACATACTGTCACAGAAACTATTTGTGAACACCACGCCGACATATGGCACAGAGGGTTCTCTGCACAGATCAGATAGCTCTGTACACTGTATTTGTATTCTGTCTCATCACTGAACATTAGTGAGTACTGGTGAAAAATGGGCCACCATATTCACATTCACATCCTCATTAGTATGTGTTTACTCCAGTTCACCTCCAGACACACAAAGGGATCTCAACACACTCAATACTGCATGTACAATGTGGAGTCTGTACAAGTATTGTGGCTTGTGGGGGCTTGTGGTATTAACCTTTACTGAAACTACTGCTGATGCACCACAGGCTCTGAATATGTCTTCAGACAGTATTGTGTTTATGATGAACTTGCTGATTTTGTGTATTTGTAAAAATGCAATCATACTGCACAACTGGTTGCAACTTGTACTTTATTTACAGAGAGATGTCTTCACCCCTGCTGACGGCCGACTAATGACAGCAAACCAAACTGCTCAGGACCAAAACAAACCTGACCTTGACTTTTGTTCTGGATGTTTGTGTGTGTGCAGGATGTTGTCATTGTCACTGAGAACTCATAGCTTAGAGAAAAAAACATTAACTGCAGTGTTGGCACAAAACAATTAATGCACCAGATAATTACTCTACTTTTTCAGTTTATTTAAACTGCTTAAGCACATTTCCTGAAACACTGATGCAGTTCTCAAACCATTAGGTACAATCACATCATTTCATACTGTGCAGCACAACACTTCATTTGTCCTGCAAAGGTCTGTTACTGCAAACATTTTACCCATGTAACATCACTGCCACCCAAATAACATGTTGCTCTTTCACTGCTTAAGCCAAGACAATCAAATGTCAGTTCTCCGGTCTTCATGCAAAGTGACTAAAAGTGGAGTTAACAGCACAGTACAGAGACAACGCTCGAACAGATACTGTTACTGGCACAATACTGCACAAACTTATTAAACCACAGTATGGCCTGATCACGTATAATACATCTCTCCAGTGTTTTGATGGTGGATGAAATGATGCTCTATGAACTAAGAGCCGAAGAAGCCAACCTGGACTCTGCTTGTCAATTAGGTCATAATAATTGAAGTAAATCATCATCACATCCAGGGCCCAACTACAAGACAGGGCCTTAGACAAAAGACTTAACCATGGTAACCTGTGACACTGTGCAAGGACATTCGTGATGCACCTGCAAAGCTTGTATTAGGCCTCAAACAAAAATAGGGTCTAGACACTAGAACAATACACAAATGGACATGTTGAAGGGAAGCATGGAATGAAGGATGGAGGGATGTGCAGACCTACTTTTAAGTATGGCTGACTCAGTCTCCTGACACACCCCCAGGAAGTGGAAGTAAGACTCCATCTCAGCAACAGAGATCCGTACAGTGGAATAGGCTCGTCCATATTTACCACAGTGTGGACAACTAGACGGGAGGGCCTGGTACTGCAGCCTACTTAAAGCGTCCATCTCCTGTCATCAATCCACCTAATTTCATCTGGGGTGAGCGTGTGTGTGTGTTTTCCTACCTACTGTAATCTACCCATCCAGCCTGCCCACTGGCTCTGCAGCAGAGACAATGTTTCCTCGATGCTTCTGCTGTCTGTTCCCCACACACACACAAACGCAGCTTCTGTCCCCTAAAGCAATGCTACTGCAGCTGTTCTTGCATGCGTCCCTGTAGAGCCAGCAAGGTGCCTCTAACGTCCCTGCTTCTCTCCATCTGTCTCTCTCTGTGTCTCTCAGTGTGTCTCTCTGTCATAATCTCTGCATTAGAAAGCAAAGCCTATTACAGAACATTTGCATATGCCCGTCCCTGAGTCTACCACAAACACAAGCTACTAACCTGCTCTGAGGGAGTGACTCCACACTCAGGAGGTTGATTTTTGTGTTATTGTAAGTGAAAATGAAACTGGATTACAGTAATGCAGCTGATGTTGACTCACACACTCAAGCCTTCTCAGCTTTTTCAGAATTCCTCACATTAAGCAACTAAAAAGTGTGAAATAACACTTTTGTGAGGCACTAACATGAACCTCATTTCTCAAACCAACAAAATCTCTTTCCATAGATCCAACTTTTAGGCCCCTGTGTAAATATCCATCTATATATCTATTTCTGTATCTATCTATCTATCTATCTATCTATCTATCTATCTATCTATCTATCTATCTATCTATCTATCTAAGATAGATAGATAAATAGATAGGTAGGTAGGTAGGTAGACAGATAGATACATAATTTTATATACATACACGTATGTGAAAAGAGTATATATTTACTTTTTTTTACATTAAATATATATCACTTGATTTTTTTTTTAAAGGCCAATCTTCTGTGTGGAGTTTGCATGTTCTCCAACAATCCCAAAAACATGCACGGGTTAGATTAATTGGCTACTCTAAATTGCCCATAGGTGTGAGTGTGTGTGTGTGTGTGTGTGTGTGGTTGTCTGTCTTTGTGTGTCAGCCCTGACATTGACTGGCGACCAGTCCAGGGTGTACCCCGCCTCTCGCCCATAGTCAGCTGGGATAGGCTCCAAATGCAATGGGGCAGGTAGAGTCCCTGATGCAACCTCTACCACACTGTCACTGTATCAATTGACCTGTCATCACTGCTGAAGTAAATATACTGTTAACTTGAGACATGAAAGACAATGAGACCAAATACAAATAACATCATTTGATTCTGTGTCCCGGGTTCAACAGTTTACAGTTCTCACTGCTGGGATACAGAAGGACCAGAAACTATTTGTCTTTTTTCTTAGGGCCACTGGACCAACTGAAGGGCCCCCGGGTGTCACCGAACTCCACACTTAACTGCACTGGTATAAGACTTCATCAACAACTACTCCAGTTAAAACAACTTTGGATTACACGTCCACATCACATAAGATGGATCCTAACACACACACACACACACACACTAATGGGTTGTTGAATGGTTCAGGATCCCGACCCCATCACTGACAGTGCCAAAGTGGTACCAAGCGAGCAGGAGTACATCATGTCTCAACTAGTTCCAGGTGCTGATCCTTCGTCAGACGAGTTACAGAGAATATCAACCACACACACAACACACACACCGATAACACTGTAAAAGAGCTGATATGTTCATCACTTACACATTACAGATCCCATGTCGCTGCTGTTCTTGGTCTGAAACAATCCACATAGACAGAAGGGGCCGAGCCGTGCAGCTTAGAGCGGCATCCAGTCCAACGTTCACAGCAACATAACACACAACACACACACACACACACACACACACACACACACACACACACACTACAGTCCAGTGACACTACAGTCCTGTCCTAAGGGCTGTCAGCTCTCCCACAATACTGCATAAGAAGCCCTCCTCTTTTGTGTGTAAGAGAGCAAGAGAGAGAGTGAGAGAGGCAGAGGAATGTGTGTGTGTGTGTGTGTGTGTGTGTGTGTGTGTGTGTGTGTGTGTGTGTGTGTGTGTGTGTGTGTGTG
>JBBMJY010000022.1:24864105-24892803 GCA_037833715.1 Toxotes lorentzi
GTGTGTGTGTGTGTGTGTGTGTGTGTGTGTGTGTGTGTGTGTGTGTGTGTGTGTGTGTGTGTGTGTGTGTGTTTTTCGGAGCAGGGGTCTGAGCCTCTCCTGGCAGCCTTGTGACCAGCTGAGCAGCTCAGTTCTTACCACAGTTTAAACAATTATTCTGAACAATACTCTCATCAGGCAGCAGGGACCTCCCTTCCCCTCTGCATCCTTCCCCTGTATTTTTTTTTTTTTTTATGTGTCCCTTTATACTTTGTCTGGTCATGCAGCAGAAGAAGCACAACAGAGGCAGCACTGGATGCATTCAGCCACAGTATTTCTGAGGGCACAGAGCACAATACACATTCACTGTGTACCGAAGTCAGAAGTAAAAATGGAAAAACAGGTTTTGGGTTGAAACTTAAGTAAGTGAAATACAAGGTGTTATGTGGCCTGTGAAAACAGTTATATTGATAAAAATTCAAAGGTCTTGTCTACACTGGCCATGTAGCAAAGAAACAGCAGCAGCATCTGACTTCTGTCAGTATGTCAGCATCCACCTGTTTTTATGCACACTTTCAATTTGTCCAGTAAAAACTTGAGTGGAAACACTAGAAAATAGGGGAAAAACAGTCCAAAGGTTTTTATGCTTGGCCTGGATAGAAAAGTTGCTGCATCAATAAAAATAAACTGGAACAACATGCAGTAAAAACACACTTAATTATGATGTACATGACGTGTTTGACTTCATATCACTCAAGCTGAAAGATGAAAACATCAGATCTGTGTCAACTGATGAGGAGATGAAATGTTTCCTCAAATTAATCCATGGAACAAAAATAAAGGACACTATGTTCAACAGGTTTTCCACACAGTTTTCCAATGGATCCACAGTCATTTATATGTGTTAGGTTGCTCACTGGGAGCATACACTGAGAATGTGTCCATGGGGCGTCCTCACGTTTCCATGCTTTTAAATGGGACAGAATCGTTTAATCATATGGATCACAACCCAGCGCTGATTCTACAGGTTTGGATTTTCCATCGTGTGCTGTTAGCCTGTGCCATTAACTGTTCAGGAATATGAACACGCTTCTGTAACAAGTCCTAAGAAAACAAAGCTTTCTGCACGGCAGTTACAAAGAATGTTCTGGAGATTGTAGCGTGATCTACTTGGTATTTAAGTTCCTTAGAAACACAAATTTCCTTAATGCATCTCTTTCCATTAACTGGAGACATGCTGACAATTCACTGTCCTACCATAACAACAGGTGGTTTGAATGATCAAATCCTCAGTAAATACTGGGAACATTTTCATCATCATCTCGCTAAACAATCAGGTAAATAACAGCTAAAATCCTAAAGTTGTGGTCTCACGGTCCCAGCTTTCCTCCTTAAGGTTGGTGTATGAATCTAGTGTCTCTGTCCTTCCCAATAACACCCCTCAGCCCCCACAAGACTGTCCCCTCTCTTCCTTCCACCTCTTCCTCCTCCTCCTCCCCTGTCGCAGTAGCCACTCTGAAAGGCCAGTACTCCTGAGGTAAACATAC
This sequence comes from Toxotes lorentzi, assembly GCA_037833715.1. Lineage (NCBI taxonomy): Eukaryota > Metazoa > Chordata > Actinopteri > Toxotidae > Toxotes > Toxotes lorentzi. The sequence continues at coordinate 24,865,632 of JBBMJY010000022.1, forward strand.
GTCAGAGGCCTGCTGAAAATAGAACATTTTTTTCAATAAATCACCAGTCAGCCTGTGTTGTTGAGGTGAGCTGTGTGTGTACTGTATGTGTGGAGCCAAAGAGTAAAGCACTCAGGTAATCAGATTTTCTCCACCTGATTTTCCCACAAGTCACTGTCTCCAGTTAATCCTCTTACTGCAGTATATGTAGAGACAGTTGTAAGGTTATACAGTCGGCCATGTTACTGAAACTGCTCCACAAATCCAGTCTACACTGAATCCCATAGACACAGTATGTACATGGGCTGGAACACAGTTAGTGCAGTTTGGCATAAAGCAAGGCTAACATTATCAACATGTTATTGCATGTTACAGGCGACCGTCACGCACAGGTGAGGTAAGCAGTGTGGCTCAGGCTTTAATCATACAACCTATCATTTTGTGGCTCATTCTAGTTTTCTTTTAGTCTAAAATCAGTTGGATTATTTTATTTAAATACTGATTCTCTACACTAAAACAACACTAAAATATTCAAAACATTTTTGTCAACTAATCTTCTGGCAACCAAAAAAAAAAGACTAAAATGTTCAGTTCTCATCAGTTGAAATCTGACTAAAAATAAAAAGGATAAGGCTGACTAAAAATGACTAAAATTAACATGGATTATCTCAGGACTAAAACTAATTAACTAATCTAAAAGTGTGACATGAGTCCCCACTGTAACTGGCGGTAAAGCGGAAATGTTGGTAGCAATCTCTCTGCACAAATAGACGCTACAAGGGTTCAAGCACGTGGTATTAAAACTATGAAAATAAGACAATAAGTTGTAATAAACCAGAAGTGTCCTTTAGGAGACAAAGAACTCAGGACTCCTGTGTCTGAGACAATGTGTTTGAAATTCATCAGCAAGAGAGACACAAGTCCAAGACACTGAAGGGTGGAGGGAGAAGAACAGGGTGGACCTTTTCTTACTTCATATTATTACATAACCTACGTTTAACCCTTAGTGTGTCATGGCTGACCACAACAACTGTCTTGTAGAAATGACATTTCTATACAGCTAAACTGCAACAGCAAATACATTTTGCAGGAAACACTATCACTGGCTGGATTATGTTCAGGGGGAACATAGTTCCCACATCAGAGGCCATGGTTTGAATCCAGACCCTGAGTGTGGTTAGGTTTAGGCAACAAAAGGAGTTTGGTTAGTGTTTGGAAAAGATCATAGTTTTGGTTAAATGTAAATGAACCCATTTCCCTAAGCTTAAACAAGTGTTATGTTAACAGAAAACACGATCCAGGCACAATTATGTTTCACACAAAACATATTTGTTGTTGCAGTTTAGTTTGTACAGAAACACAGTTTTAGGAGGCAGGATTTCCTGGAGTCATCATTTCAAAAATTAAGAATATAAATTAAAATCAGAGATCAGGAGCAGCCAGGATTCAGATTCAGAGCACACAGCTCCTCTCTTCCTGCTGTGTATGATGACCACAGTTGTTCTATAAAGTCAAAGAAAAGCCTACATTCTGCACGTGTTTGTTTGTCAGTGTGAGATGGTGTCTGAAAGCAGATGCCTGAAGCCAAAAGTGTCACAGAGCTGTGAATATGTGAACAGTTCAAAGATTTTTGTTAAGCAAACTAGAACAACTGCACTGAGGAAGTGATTCGTAGAGGCCAGTCACACACACACCTCACATGTATGCACACACACATAGACACACATGCCATAAAACACAGGGTCACTTGGTTCAAGTTGACAGCAGAGGAAAAAACAACATCACCACATCACAACACACACACACACACACACACACACACATAAACATTACATCAGATTCCAGAAAAAAAACATTCTGCCCCAGCTCATGTTATGCTCAGTTGTTAGTGCAGATTTGATTATTAGAATTATTAGATTATGTGTTAAAAATCAATCAGATCTGTGTACAGCATCCATAATATCCTACCATGATAACAGATCTTAGAGTACTGTGATGTCTTTATCAGTTTACCAACATGCCAGAGGGTCAGCAGCTTATTTGAAGGATATATTTCTGCAGACCAACCATCTGGTGGCTAAACTGTGATTACAGTTGCATTTAGGTGAAGATGTTCACATTCATCTTTCATATATTACAAGCAGTGTATCAGGATTATCTTCTGCCCTCAACAGTAACACGCTTCCCTCAGTTAAGCACTTTTCGTCAACCCTAAGTCAATCTCCAGTTCACTTGACCTTGGCTCAGTCTGTGCAGTGAGAAGTGAGAAGATCAGCCCAGACTGTGAAGTCAAAGTTCTCTTGTGGCCCCGTGGATCAGTTCCATTGTTCAGCTGTGTTGTTGTAAACAGGGCTGGTCAGCTGGCCTCAGTCCAGCTGACAGAAAGAAAGACAAAGGATATGGTAACCCACCCCTCTCCACCACCACCACCCCCCGGCATCAGAGACAGGAAGAGGAAGCAGAGAGAATGCAGTTCTGACGTCATGACAACAAAGGTTGGGGGCTGGTGGGTCTCTGGGTAATACCACAGCTATCAGACGGTAGCACTGGAGAATTACAGTAGCTGTTCATGGTGAGAAAATCTTCCTCAGTTTGTTATTTCCAACCTGTGACCAGGCCAGTGTTTTACAGTCAGTTCACAGAGCTTCCCTGATGACGCACAGTGTCACATCTACCTGATACAGTAGATCCTGCTGGGTTTGGAGACATAATACTTTTAAGGCATAGTTTAACATTATTTCCAAGCACGACAACAGAAAATAGAAATCAATCTCATGTCTACATTAAGCATGGAGCTGGAATAAGAATGTAGATATCATAGCTTAGCACAGATGTGTCTCAATGTAAAAATGACAGTGTTATGTGTTGGAACTATTTCTTGGTGAACAACTTCCTGACGTCTGGTCATCACAGTCAGGTTGGCAGGTTTAACTGACACATCATGTCAAGAAACCCCAGAGTTATGTTGTCAGTTGACTGGTCCAACACTCTCAGCTCCAGAGCTGAATGAGAGCCATGTTTGCTGTTGGAAATATGAAAATATTCTGGTTGCACGTCTGCTCCTGTTGTTCAAAGCCTAAAATTTCCTTCACCATGATGTAACCGGTAAATCAGGAAGTGTGCGGGAAGGAAACCATATGAGTAAAAATGAAACCATCTGTCCCAGCTGTGACCTCTGACCTTCCCATTCTTCACCTCACTGTGTGCAAGGACACAAGTTATTCACCTTTCTTTGTTCCAGGCCACAACATCTTCACTTCTGAGGGACTGAGACTGAACATGCAGTCAGCTTTCAGCACTTCAGTGCCCTTTGGCTCTTTTGTGTCATGGACAAAAAAAGCTCAGGCATCCAGCTGGAGCTACTGTATTATCACAACCGGAGCTATTTAAGGCTGTGACAGGAAGCTGTGTATTTCATTATTTATCTACCATCAGTGCACAGGTCCATGCAGTCTACCTGTAGTCATGGACAATTTAATCTTTTCTGATCAACTGAAGATTTCTTTGTGTGAGATTTTTCTCCACACCAGAAGAAGACTCACACTCAGGGATATGTTCAGAGATTCAACCCAGAGCCTGAACTCTGCTGCAAACCTGCCCCTTTAGCAGTTTTACCACTCACACCATGACATTCTCAGTTTCAGGCAGTTATTTTCCATTCACCGTCAGACTGTGTTTGCTTTGGCGCTGGACTTGCCTGAGAGCGTTATACAGTATAGATTTACAACCAATGAGAATCGCCAGCAGTGGGAAAACAGAGTGGTTAGTACCATTATCCAGGCAGACCTCAGCTGAAGGACACAGGTACACATTACTGTAGCACTGGTTATGATTGTGCCACCTAAAAATGGTGTCTGTATCTTCAGTGGCAGATGGTTACTCTCTCTCAGATTTGAGGAATAAAAGAAGAAGAAGAAGAACCACTCAAAATCAAATGAGAAGATCATATTTGACTAGAGACTGTTGGAGCATAAGCAGCTCTCAGTCTGGTATTTTCCTCAACTTAAAAATGTCTTTGCTCGTCTGTGAGGTAACGTACAGGATGGAGGTTTAATCTAAATCAAGTTTTTAGTATTTTGGTGAGAAATGGATCAAACTTTCTAAATTAAACATTTGGAGGGAATACCCAGAAACAGAATAATGCTTAAAAGTTGTTGAGCTGTCATGCTTCATTGTGATTGGCACAGCTGCTTCAGAGCTATGAGACCACTTTTGTGATTGGCTGAGAGTGCACTTATTGAAAACACTACACCCTCTGATCTACAGTGTGTTCCACTGCACCCAGCCTTTATGATGTTTGTGCTGCTGCACAGTCATGAACCAAAACAGCAGGTGGGGATGTAGCAGCTGATTCACGTCAATGATGCACGCTAACACATCATTTGCAGACATGCTTTCACAGCCTTATCTGCACACAAAGATGACAAAGCCATAGCAAAATTTAAAATCAAAATTTAAAAAGTTCTCTGAGAAAATTCTGCAAGACATTTCTGCATTTGTAGCTAATGCTGACTGGTACTTGATCTTATCCAGTATGTGATCTTAATTGCTGTGCTTTCAGAGTAACTGTATGATGTGCTCAGACTGAGCCCATAAAAGACCTGTACACACAAACATAACTTTTATCAGGCCAAAACAATTAAAAGAAAAAAAAAGTAGAAAAATAATCAGTAATCAATAATGGACTAAACATAACATAACATAACATAATAAAACAGAATCAGCACATATTAAACTGTAAAAAGTATGATAAAGGTTTTGATTCACCAATAAATCTAACTCTTGTCATCATATTTTCACTGGTGTTATGTTTGAAGTTCACCATCACCATGAAACTCCTTCTCATATTAACAACTGGCACTGACATGTATATTAACCATGATCACCGATTTTCTCTCACCACCTGTGTGAGGTCTTAAACTTAAACATAACTAACCAAGTGGTTTTGTTTGTCAAAATTCCTAATTGGCCTTCTTTAACCAACTGAAAACACTTCAAAGATCAGATACTTGTATGAGTATATAGTGTAACATAAGGTGGCTTGCATTTTGTTTGATGTAACAACTAAATGGACTGAACATTAAAATTATTTCCATAATTTCCATTCAAAGAGAACGATGGTTTTAAAATGGTTGTATTGGCCCTGTACTCGTGAGACTTGCCAGCCTATTAAGGAGCAAGTAAAACTTTACAGATTAAAAGTCACAGACATGGAGAAATGCATTGGGCACAATAAACCCACTGCTGTCTCTTTCTCTATGAACTTCTGTGTCGCCAAGGGTATCAAGATGTCTGATCCTGCCAACAATACGTCAGAGCAGAGGACTCCCATTGTCAAGACAAGGACAGACACTGCTGCTCTCTCCTATCAACATTAAATTCCGAACACGTGAAAAATATGTTTAGTACTCAATGCCTTTAAAGGCAACATATTGCAGCCATTACTCTGACATGTAAATGTTTTATTCAGCTCTTTGATCTTCCCTCCCCTCTATAGCCTCCTCTCGCTGTCTATTTCACACAGATGTTAAATATGTTCTCCCATGCAACGTTCCAGCAGCTAACTACTAAGTACTGAACTATTTTGGTGAAATCTGCAAAGAAAAACTATCCCCTTTAAGAATTTGCCCCAGTAATTCCATCCACACTCAGTTGTGGCTGTCATGCTAATCCTCTTAGCCCCTTCACCAACAGATGACTGAAACACTCCACAGCAGCCATTCCAGCCAGTTGTACATTATTTCATTCAGCCCACCAGCCTGTAAACAGTACACCAAATTTAAGACAGAAATTGTGGTACTTCATGCATTCTGCCAATGCTAGGAGGTAAATACTCCTCAGATTTCCTCATAGATTAAAGGATAATTCCAGTTCATTTCAATTTAGGTCTTCTTTTCTTATTTGCTCACACTATAAAAATTAATGCCTTACCTTAAATGCCAGTAATTCACCTTGATAATGGTTTAAAACTTTTAAAACACTGAAAACTGACCCAACAGCATGAATGCTCTGCCCTAATTCATACCTTAAAACGGCCCTAATAAGGTGAAAACTCAGGGTTGACTTTTGATAGTGTAAGAAGGTTGTTCTTCTTTAGTCTCTTTAGACACAAGCATATGACTGATCTAGCAGCTTTAGTAAGCAGGTCGTCTAGCTCGCAATGAGCTCAACCAGCCAATGATATTTTCAATGGACACTGTTATCAACCGTTTTTATTGAAAACAAAATAGAAGCTGCTTGGGCTCAGTTTTCTTATACGTCTTAGTCGGACACTTGCTTCGAACTACATTTTACAGTTTGCACACATTTATTTTTCCTCACAAATGAAAGTGAAACACTCACACTGTCGAGCCCCGTAGCAGGTTGAGACTGGACATAATGCACATAATATCAACAGTGTCTAAAATGTCACAGAGAGAATAAACATCACATCCTCTGAATTTTCCCAGACAATTCATCCTCTCCATAGTTATCAGTCCACAGGCTGTTAAGATCAACCAAATTAATACATGTAAATGGCCTCACATTCTGACAGGATCTTTAAGGATCTTGTAAATTAGGTGTTCTTGAGATCTTCTTTCTCCTTTTCAAATGAATTAAACTAATGTTTTCAGAGGTAATTCATTAAGAGCATTTTAAGGAACTGTCTTTTCACAGCTTAAGTGCTGATGTGAGCAATGACCAGATGTTCCCAGATCTCAGCAATTACTTTGGTGAGTACAGCGTTATTATTAAAATTGGAATTGTTATTCAAATTGGAACCACAGTGTATGAAATCAGAATTATCCTTCAAGTAAGTTACATATCTTTGAGCAAAGAACTGAACCTGTGTTCTGAGATAGTGTCAATGATGGGTATGAATGGGTATGAAGTTCTTATGATCAAACACAGTAGGAACACAGTTTATCAGATCATGATCACAGTGTATCAGAATCAATCAGAAGCCCTACTCAGCTTTGTACAATTACACTGCTGCCAAGAACCCAGAATCAAAGAGATATTGTCCTCATTTCTACTCTCTGTTGCTTGGAGCAACAAAACATGGCAGCATGCAGCATCATCCCTCCCTACAGCCTGACCTTTTCTCTAGAAAGTCTGAATGTTGCGCACAGGGTCCCTTTAACACAGCCTCCTTTAATAAACCATCGGTTTAGGAGGAGCTCTCAGACTGAGCAGGGCTGACAGGGGGGCAGGGGATTCAGTTCGCGGTAGCTTTAAATCAAATAATAAAATTTTCTGTCTGAGCAGCAAGCTCTTATCTGCACACACCTCAGTACTACACATGCTGACAGCACGCTTCAGTGGGACACGAGAAGCCATTTTAGATCGGGCATCCAAAGAGCAGCATGCACAGACATGAATTATGCATGAGGGGGCCACAGGCGTTATTTCACATCCTGGTGCTGCTGTGACATCACGGCCACCAATAGTGGATTTTGCTGTGAGTCATGCTATTGTGTGGTCTATGAGCAATGACAAAGTGTGTGTATAGGTGTGGATGTGTGTAAGGTGGTGTAGTACTGATCACAATCACACCCAAGGATGTAGATTATTATTTTGAAAATTACTAAGACAAGTCTAAATAATCAGAAACCTTGCTATTCTCCCTAGTAGTAGAGCTGTTTAAATCACACACACCAAAAAACTTTATACATTTAACTGAGCAAAACTGTGATATTTTCACATTACATTTTCTGTTAATGTTATTTCCATTCACCGTGTCTGCAATCACAAATAGGAAAATTCAGATTCATGCATATATGCATTTGTCACAATTGTCATTTTAAGGGGAGTTATATGATACAATGGTGCTATACTATTTCTCAGTAAATTAGCCATGTCCTTGCTTCAGCTCAGACAAAAAGTGAATAACCATATTGAAGCCAACATGTTGAAAATCAAATTATTCTGTTCTTTTAATGAAGTACTACAGTAGCTCTCTACTTATTTAGAAAGAATAATGCAACCTCTATGAATCAGTTTAAAAAGCTGAAAACTGTACATTAAAATTCCACCAGCCAGAATCAAAACCACAGAAGCTGACTGAAACTGACAAGAGGTGATTATTGGCTAAATGCAGTGGTTATAACAGCAGCATCAGATGACTACGATGTGACAGTCATACGACACAGCCATTTAACACACAGCGAGGAGAGATGAGGTCAGCTTAGATCAGTTATGTCTCATCATTTGAACTTCTTTCTTCCTCTGCTCTGTCTGTTCTACATAACACTAATGAAGGGTCAACATGACAGTCAGACAGTGGGCTGTAAAAGGACTGGACAAAGAAATGACAGAGAAGAGGATGAGCTCCATTATAAAGATCCCTTGCAGTTTGTTTCATTTATATTCTCAAAGGATGCAAGTGTATGGTCATCTGTAAAGTTACACAAAAGACATGCATATACAGTCTGAGATCATCCCATATAATAATATAATCACTGCATGAAGCTGTGCTGTGGTCCCACAAACAGGAACAAGTGAGCTCCCTGCTGGTCAATGAATAACTAAACTGTAAATAAATAGAGACACAGCACAGAAGGTACTGTCAAACAAGTCCTCCATACTAAACAAGAAGCTATGCTGTCCGCCACTGGCTTCTAAAACAACACATGCAAGTGATACTGATAAAAACCTGTTAAACCTTCCCTTTAAACTCATGCTGTGTCGCCACCATTGTTCCAACCCAGAGAACTTCATCTTAAATGATTCCTAACATACTAAACATCTCAGGCTGAATTTTGGGGGATTTTTTTCTAAAACGATGCACGACAGAATATTTATATTTCCTATTCATTCAGGGCAGTCAAAATATTTGACAGGGCATGAATATTTCATTTAGTGTAAACATGATAATTTCATACAAGCAATCACAAAATGTATGACACTGTCAGACACTGTGGGATAAGTGTACTTTTTTCCAAACTTAAAGCTACTTCAGGGCAGGAGAGAGACACAACAGTATGATAAATCAATTCAGGTCCCCTTGGTTAGGAGAAGCTAGCTCAGTTTCCATGGTAACAATCAATGCCCCCAACCCCCACCACCCACCCCCGGATGGCTGCAGCGCAATATAGGAAGTGCAGTGATGGAGGATGCTGTGCAATAGTCTCCAGCGTGGCACATTAACCTACTTCCCCAACAGCCGGGAAATAACCCGGACACAGAACAGAAGAGGAGGAGGAGGAAAAAGGATGGAAGGAGGAGAGGAAAACGAAGAGAAGTGAGGGAGGGGAGAGGACGGGGAGGCAGAAAGAAAGGGCAGAAGGGATGAAGAAGGATGGGTGGGAGGGAGTGAGGAATGGTGGAGATGCAATGGAGATGGAAAGGAGGGAAAAGGAAAAAATGAGCAGGGGAGAGAAGTGACGAGGAAAAGAAAAAGAGCGAAGGACAGATGGCAGGAGAAGAGAGAGGTGGAGAAAAGGTGACAGGACTTGGGATGAAATAAACGTAGCTAATAGCAATGTAAATCCATTAAATATTGATGCTGTCAATTTTGAAACTAAAAAAAGTGTGAATACAATTTCTAGCCATTCTCCAGCATAGATATTTACACATAATTACTCAAGTACTGAAAGCCCTTAGGAAAAAATGAGCAGTGACAGGATGTTTGCTGTGATTCACTCAGAAAATCCGATCCTATGCAAACATTCACTCAGATAATCGAACGTTAACACGGGCAAATCTAATAACAATGAATGTATGCTGCAAAATAGATAGTCACCTGATAGATTAAATACAGTGACATGCTGATAACCACAAAAAATCCTGCACCGATCAATCTCAGTGACTCCCCTGATGACATTCTTTCACCCTCTGCCCATGTGCAGAGCATCCCTCTGCATCCGTCTTCACTCAGTGGTCCTGATGAGAGGATGGCGATTCCCTGCCTCTCTTTCATCTGCTCTGCTCCTCTTCACATTTTCAACTAATTCAAGGATTTCAAAAAAAAAAACCTTGCACCACATCTTACACCAGAAGAATCTACTAACAGCAGGGGGATAGATCTAGAGAAGCGGTCTCTCCTATACATTTTACGTTTTCCACAGAGGAAACGCTCCTGAAAATGAAACCTGTCTTGGGTCTGGCCATCTGAAAGTGTGAAGTACACAGAGGAAGATGAGGAAAAAAGAGGGAAATGTAACGACTTACCGACATGAGTGATGACACACTGCACCCTCTGTAGCAGTTCCTGGACCGACATCTCGTCTTCTCTCAGCCAGCACAGCATCTCAGGGTGTGGGTTGCATCCACTGTCCTCTCCTTCTCTCTCTCCGCTGCCACGCCTCCTCTTGTTACCCTTCCTTCCCCCAACAGTCTCCCCTGCTTTTGCGCCCTAATCCAGTTTTCGGCTCCCAAGTTTTCTTCTCTGCTCTGCTGCTTCTTGCTTGTCGCTCTTCCTTTTTTATTATTATTTTTCTTCCATCAAGCCTCTCGTCTCCTTTATCACAGGTCCTCCAAATCCAAACAGTCACAAATCCTGAAGATGGTAATGATGACGCCACTCCCAGCCATTCAGCAAAATAGTTAGTCCGGGAATCAAATAATCAGCTTGTAAACAAGGCACAGCTGAAATGACCAAGACAGCCAGTCAGGAAACAAAACCACAAGTAGCTCAGCCAGTCAGTGAATAAGATAAACGTTCAGATCAAAACAGCAAGTTAATTCATCAGCCAGTCAACCAGAAAATAAACACCACAGTCAGTCAGTCTCTGAACAAAAGAGACAGTTTGTCAGTCAGTCAACTGTGCAGTTACTGAAAAAACTGTCAGAAAATCTGTCAGTAAATTGGCAAGTCACAGAACAAACTCAACTAGTTAAAAAAAACAAAACTAATTAGTCAGTAAAACATCAGCTACTCAGTTATTAAGACCTTTTCATGATGCTGTTCTCCAAGTCAAAAACACAATAATCCTCACAGCAAAAAAAAAAATGTTTAAGACATGGCAGACCCAGAAAAAAGGCAGAGATGCTCCTATATGTATTTCTCCAGGCTCTGGGTAGGAAAGCACTGCTTTGCTGCTTTGATGATGCTCTGTTTGCTATAATAAAGAAGATGAGTCACGAAGGCAGAAAACGAATCAGAGGGCTGCTATACCTGCCTCCAGGGCGGAGGGAGAGACACTGAAACAGAGGGAAGGGTGGATGGACGGGGTGGGGGTTAATAGGTCCAAGAGAGAAATCCTGGTGCCTGGAACTGGGCTGTACGTGGATTGGAGCTACTGATACTGATTGCTCCTAAAACTGGTTTTATTATTTCCAGGCGTTATTAAACATAAGGTAGAGAAAATAACACTGGAATTATTTTTAAAACGAACAAGACAATATCACTGTTTAGCAGCTCTGATTTCACCATCATTAAATGATGAGGGTTTAAACAAAACAAATAGCCTCCACTCATCATTCGTCATTCATTCTTCGTCTGCCTGGGTTTATTCAGTGCTACCAGAAAACCCTGCGGATCCAGCTCCCCATTTTCATGGACACAATGCCAGGCAGGAGCATTAGCATCCCTCCACGAGTCTGTGTCTCCTGGGACCGTGGAGATTGCTGGGAGACAACCATTAGCCAGAGACATCTGCGCACAGCCTCACCCTGCCATTGACTAATCTGCCAGCCAATTAGAGGCCCTACTGAAGGCTTTTAAACAATAGAAACATGAGGCATCAGTGGCACAGCAGCAGGCAGACAACGCAGACCATGTAATCCTGGACAATGTCAGCTGTATGCAGTGTGTCCTTTCATCTATTAAAGCACTACTGTGCTCATATGTGCGACATTTCTAACTTGGTTTAAGTGAATGCGCTTACGCCAAGTGTTTGGAATACAACGCAAAGTGCTGTGCATTAACAAAGCAGAGTAATGTAAGAGGAGCCTGAGCGGACTCTCCGTTACAACCATGTACAAACCTGTGCACTCGGCCTCTTCTGATACCAGCTCATTATTTCTCGTACGCACTCGTTTGAACTACAGCCGAAGTGACCGCTCGGTGTTTATGGGCTCAGCAGACGAGGTGTCTAATAGCCTGTTAGCTAGTTAGCCTAAAGCCACCTGATTCCTGCCGCCAGTGAACATACGGCTACCACAGTTTGGTTAAGTTACACAACTTTTAGTTTTGTGTTTAAATATTTTTATCGTCTTCACGTCCTTTCCTGTTTGTTTTACTGTCATGATATAACATAAAGAGGCTACGACTGGGTAGAGTTTCGTTTGTTCACAATTGGAACCGAGTGCTTTAATAAAACAGTAGAGGGGACATGCAGCATCCTGCAATGTCCAACAACAGAAACTTCTTCTCTAACACATGACAAAAGTTTTGTAATGTGACTGCAGTAAGCAATGGGAATTTTTCAAATATGAAAGTAGAAATTTGGCCACTTTTCATGAAAATGCGTATGAAAAAAAAAAAAACTTAGGATCATAGCGTCTAAAACTGGCTTAGATTAAATCATTCACGAATACCAATGTGGATTCATAAGTGGCCCGTATATCGCCAATAATACTCGTCTAGTTATCGACTTGATTAATATATAATTTTTATTCTTGGATTTTTTTTTTTTTTTTCAAAACCTCAGACAATGATGACAGCTCTTTCAAACTGCCCTACTCAGATTTGACATACCAAGAGGAAGTCACCAGGGCTGGCCCATCACAACTTTCCTTTTTTACTTGTAGGCCAAGTTTGTTTGTTTATTGATAACCAAACATCATTTTAAAGGTTTTAAAGCGGATTTTACTTTTAGAAAATAAAACTAAAGTCCCAGGCCTAAAGTGGAAGTCTGCCTGACGGCAATCCGGAGGGGACACAGCATAATACACACAATAAACAGCACAGTCTGTTCCACTATTGTGTGTGTGTGTGTGTGTGTGTGTGTGTGTAGCACACTGAATGGTGCACAACACAGAAGTCATAAACTGGAAATACTGGACAGGTACCCAGTTTTTATTGAGTGAAAACCACTCGAGCATCCCGACGCTAGGAGACGTAAGAGAGTAAAGGAAGGGCAGGACCATCTCCAGCATCCTCAGCATCTGATTGGAAGTCACGAAATGTCGTCGGCGGAAGTGATTTTTGCCGCCAGAGCGGGAAGAGCTTTCTGCTGTTTCACATGTCAACATCTGGGCTCTCCCTGATCCTGAGAGACTTTGTTATGAGCATTACCAGAGTTAGACTTTAACACGTAGTAACTCCGACTGTGGGATATTTAGGTTTGTCTTAACAGCAGCTGATATATAAGGTAAGGTCGACGTGTATCTGCAGAATCAACAGTTAGCTACCACTAGCTAAGCACTAGTAAACATGCCAGCACCAGCTAATTGTTGTTAGCGGGTTAGTTGCTATTATAGCTATAGTTAGTTGCTAGAGCTAGCTATAGCTTTGATTTATTTCATTGCAAGTAAATTAGCAAACGTTAATAGCCGTCATTTGTTATGCTAAACGATATCGGTACACAGCGTCGGTTTAGCAGCTAACAAAACATTGTTAGTACGGTCTTCTGCCAAACTTCTTTCAGAAATCTGTTCATTTGATTGGCATTATTTCTCACATCTGATAAAGTTACACACTTCGGAGAGACTGAGATGCAGATTATATTATCTCCCTGTTCAGTATCAACCACTAAATTTACTATGTGAATAACAAACTAGGTAATTGGTAAAAATTTAACTTGTTGAATATCACTTGCAGTTGAGCTACAGCACACTAACGTTACAATGTTGAATTTTTAAATTGGATAACGCAGTCGTCTTGTGTGTATTACACAGTTGGTAATGTTAATTAACATTTTGACTGTATGTTAATGTTAATCAGTTTGACTGATGAGCCCATGGTCAGCAGTCTGCACGACTTGCACATGACCCTCCCTGAATGCAGGGGGGGTATTGTTTATTCCCTGGTGGTACAGGTGTTAGATTGACCCTTATGAATATCCATTAGACATTCTATCTGAGGGAATGCTTGTGCTGTAGCTTTGTTTTTGAGTCATATTTATCTATGTGTGAGTCTGTTTCTGCATCTGTATGATTGCTTATTCCTGCATGTTTTGCTAAAGAAGTCAGGAGTCATGCAGGCCTTTTTGAAAGGAGCGACTGTTCAGACTACCAGGCCTCAGAAAGACAAGGCGGCAGCAGGACCCAGTTCAGAGAAGAAAGCCAAGGCTGTTCCATGGGTAGAAAAATAGTAAGTGTGAACCCTAAAGGTGTACTGTACACTGTCTCTGTTTGAACGTATGACTCCACTAGAAGTCTCTCCCTCTCGTCAATGTGACAATTTAAATTGACTACAACATATCCAGAGCCATTTAAGTCACCTGGAGTCTGCAGACACCTAAAGTCACAACAGTCCTGTAAAGCGTGACAGGTGACTTAAATGGCTTAAAAACTGTTTGTGGGTCTGTTGTGACTCAAAATAGCTAATGTAACCGGCTATCATCTATGTTGCTTTTTTAAAATAACCTTTCTGTGCATGCTTAACAACTCATGTTTCACAATGTAGACACATCGTCCAACAACAACAATTTTAATTAATGGAATTAATTTGGCAAATCACCCAGGCCTACTTCTATTCTAAGCACCAAAGGTTAATGGTAGACACTGAGTGTCCACTTTATCAGGTGCTCATGTACGTTCTAATGCAATCCAGTACAACTGTTTTGCTTCAGACTGTTTAGACATAATGGCTATAGTGTTCAGCTTTTGTTGACACTGTCCTAAAGGAGTTAATTGAATGCTGTTTTAGCTCTGAGGTCATATTTAATAGTGGTGTTGTACTGGACTGCATTATTTTGTGTTTTGTTAAGTGTATCTAATATTCTTCCTTCTTCAAGACCAAAAAATCGGAAACACCTGTCAGTGTAATTTACTCCATTACAACACCACCTTCAACTATGACCTGAATAAACCTATAATTAAATTTACACATTTCCAACAGTGTCACCAAAAACTGAACATTATGGGCTTTGCAAAGACTGATGTTATGGTGTTGTATTGGATTGCAACAGATTGTACAAGTGTGCACCATCTGTGCTGAAGATGAATCAGACCCTTGCAAGGTGATGTTAAATGTGTGTGATTATTTACTGAGCCAACATGGTAAATACATATTAACAGGCTCTGTTTTTGCAAACCCCAGCAGGCCAAAGTCTGTTGATGAGGTGGCCTTTCAGGAGGAGGTGGTAGCAGTGCTGAAGAAGTCTCTAGAAGGAGCAGATGTAAGTATCCAGCTCTTACGCTAACCATTACTTTATTAAGAACACCATACTAATACCGGGTGAGGCCTCACTTTGCTCTCACAATGTCCTCAATTCTCCACATCTCAGCCATGGGCACAAGCTTATTGGTGGTAAAATGACAATACTGGGTCCAAGCGCAGGAAGCACATGATCTCCTGAAACCAGTTCCTTAACAGTGTTGAAATAAAGAATGCATTGCCCCATTGCTCAGACCAGAAACTTTCAGTGTCAGTGTTCTTGTCACAGTACACTCCCCTTACACCTTGTTCTGCACAATTCTGCCACTGTGTGTTCTCAGATGTGCTGCAACATCACTCCATCACACACAGAAATATAAACATGCTGTTCATTGGTCGTGAAAGTTGCACCTTCAGAGTCTGTCACAATATTTTAGACCTACTGTCTGCTGGCGCCTCCTCCTGGCTCGATGACAATCCATGCTGCTCCAACTTTCCCGACCTCTTGGACTGGTGGTGATGGCTCCACTGCTCACATGTAAAATTAGGAGGCAGGGTTACTTCACACTAAACCTTTTTCAAAAATGCTCCATGTCATGTCCATGTCACGCATGCTTGCTGGCTGCAAGTGCTAGTAGCCCTGTTTTGCAGTGGATGGTCAGACGGCCTCACCTTTCTCTGAGGCTCTGGATCGATGTCAGATAAAGGATAGATAAAGGATAAATCTTCCTCTCTGGTGCTTGTAGGAATAAATGCCCATGTTTCTGGTTGTATCTGAACTAATTTCAACAGTAGGGGGCACTGTATAGCATAATTTTAGGAAAAGTCAAAGACTGTGTTACTTTATTTGAACATAGTAATGTACAAAAGAAAAACAGCCATGGGTAAATTTATCCTGTAGATGTATGTATATTAGCAGGATCAATTCATTGTTAGTTTTTCATGGGATGTCTTGGAAGATCACTCGACACCCTGACACCTTCTGTCCACATGTAAAAGTGTCTTATATTGATAACATATGCATGAACACCAATGTCTGTTTGTTTGTTCAATTCTTTTATCTGTTTTTTCCTCCCCTCTGCACCTCCAGAGAAAAAATTTAATAGTATTAAGATGAAGCATCAATATTGTATATTGTTTCTGTGTTGTCCTTCAAAGCCAAGAAGGCAAAGTCTCATTGAGGTCTGTTTTAATTGCAGCTTCCCAACTTGCTTTTCTATGGACCTCCTGGAACAGGAAAGACCTCCACCATCTTAGCTGCTGCCAGAGAACTTTATGGGTAAGTGAACTGTTAATTTTGTTGTGGGTAAGAGGCAGAGTCTTCACCTCTATGAGATCTATACTTTGCATATCCACAATTTTCTGTCAGATAGCTTTTTCTGTTAGTTTGATTTGTTCACCTGTTTTCTGCTCCCCTGGATTTCCCTCCTGTATGAATCCTGTCCTCCTCCACTGTCTCTCCTCCAGTCCAGAGCTGTACAGACAGAGGGTGCTGGAGCTCAACGCCTCCGATGAACGAGGCATCCAGGTCATCAGAGCGAAGGTCAAGACCTTTGCCCAGCTCACCGTGGCTGGGACTCGCCCAGAGTGAGTCAGCACTGGCTGCATCACATGCATGCTCAGATAAAGGGCAATTTTCCTGAGGGTTCCTTTGTTAAACTTCCATTTTCTGGAAAATGTATCAATCAGTGAATCCCAAAATAAAGCTAAAACCTTGAGTCACTTTGTTCTTCTGTGTTTGTAGTGGGAAGCCATGTCCTCCTTTTAAGATCATCATCCTGGATGAGGCAGACTCCATGACAGCACCGGCTCAGGCTGCTCTCAGACGGACCATGGAGAAGGAATCGCGCACCACCCGCTTCTGTCTCATCTGTAACTACATCAGCAGGTCAGCTGACTGATCAGTCATCAGTATAGAAACACACTCTCTGTGTGGATGATCCTGACCCTGCTGTGCTTCTGTGCTCTCTAGGATTATTGAACCTCTGACCTCCAGATGTTCCAAGTTTCGCTTCAAACCTCTAGCCAATCAGATCCAAGAAGAGCGCCTGCTGCTGATCTGTGAAAAGGAGAACCTCAAGTACACCAAAGAGGTACAACAGAGAGAATATGTCAGTGTGGATCTGAAAGGTCAACTGTAATTTGTAAGATCGAGCTGTAGTTCTTAATGAGTTTTTTGTGTTGGTGGTTCAGTTTATTTGGTCCAGATAAAGAAAAAAAAAAAACAACTGTAATAAAACTGCTGACAAAGCCTGAACATTACAAAAGGGGGCTGTTAACCTGCAGTTGTTTCTCAGAGCACCAGGAACAAAGAATTGACTTAAAAATGAACAAAAGAATGGAAACAAACAAGTGTTTGAGTTTCTTCTTCGAAGTAGTCACGTTGTTCAGTAATACACTGCTCCCAGTACTGCTGCCACACTCTCTGAAGTCCTGTTCTGTAAGCACATCAGGCACCATCTGCAGCTCACCTGAATCTCCTCCACCCTTCAGCTTGAATTTCATTCTGGGGAAGTGGAGGAAATCACATGCAAATCCAGTGGCTGGGAAATCAGGAAGAGTCTCAAAATCTTGTAGCTGTACCTGTAGTACAGGTTAATAAAAAATGAAAACTTTGAGAATTAAAGGAATCAGAATAGACTAGCCTGCCTGTAACATGTTTGAGACTACATGTGTTTTAAAGTGCATGCTGCCAGTTGATTTGATCTTTTAGAACAGATACATTCACACCAGCTGCCTAACAGATCTTTCTTCACGTATATAACTGCAACCTGAAGAATCTTGTTAGGCTTCAGGTCTGACAGAGAACTCACTGTGATGGTTGTTTCTGTTCATTTAGAGTATCGCAGCACTGGTGAGGGTGTCTGAGGGAGACCTGCGGAAAGCCATCACCTTCCTCCAGAGCGCAGCGCGTCTCAGCATCGACAAAGAGGTCACAGAGCGAGCTGTCATTGAAATAGCCGGGGTGAGACGTACTTCTTTCCGTTCAACAGGAGACTGGAGGAGCTGATGATGCAATGATTATTTATTTACATAAAACGTCCTTTACACTGCTGTGTTCTCTTATAGGTCGTCCCTCCCAAGATGATCGACAACTTGCTCCAGATCTGCTTCAGAGGAACATTTGAGAAACTAGAGGTTGCAGTCAGGGTAGGTGCTCTGACATGTCAGTGCTCTGTCCCTGCCTTTGTGTCCCAGCACTTTGTCTCATTAGTTTTACTCGCTCCCTGTTCATCACATTCTAACATGTTCAACATCTCCTCCGACAGAACATGGTGGATGAAGGCTACGCAGCCACTCAGATCCTGAGTCAGCTCCATGACTCTGTAATAGAGCAGGACCTGAGCGACAAGGACAAGTCCATTATCACAGAGAAGATGGCGGTAAGTGACCTGGTACAGCGCTCGCTCTGGTGGAGCTCCTGCAGTTGGAGAAAATAGATAAGTTATGTTCAGGTGGGAGGAGAAGCTCTACACGTGAGAGAAGCAAATGCAGTGCTGCTGGTCATGAGACTGACATTAATTAGATAATTACCAGCTGGACACGTTTTATAATAGGGCTTGTGTTAGGCCTTTCCATTCTGCTGATGTTTACGTTTGCCATTTTCATTCCACCTGAGAAGCTGCAGGTGGAATATTTTCTACTTTGTTCTTTGCTAATGAAAAACAGAGAGTTATAGTAGGAGCCTACTGAAAATGAGTGTATGTTCCCAATCTGGATGTCTGTTCAGAATAACTCACACTGGTGTGCCCAAATAATTTACATTTCCAAACAAAATGCTCGGGCTTCATATTTTCTAAACAGCAGTAAAATTTGTCATCACAGTATGACCACAATGAGAATTGGTTTTATAAATCTATTTTAGCATCCTGCCTGTTGGTGCTTGTTTCCTCTCTGGTTCAGGTTGTGAGTAAGTGCCTGGCAGATGGAGCAGATGAGTACCTGCAGATGTTGAGTCTCTGTTCAGCCATCATGCAGCAGGCCTCCCAGAACCACTGAATCTCCACAAAGATGCGTCTCCGCCCTGGGGACAGTACTTTCATCTGCTGCCAGCAGGACCAGTGGCCACACTGAGACGTGAGCACTTCACTCAGATTGAACGGACTTTGTTCAGAGCTGCAGTTTGGGACTTCACTTTCACCAGTGGACACCAGATGATAGAGGCATTGTTTAGTGTCAGATGCTCCACTCAGCATACTGTCTCCCTCCACTCTACGGAGATCACTTCAACAGATTAGGCACAACCATGGGGACATGCCTTTCACATCTCTGTTACTGTTAAACCACCATTCAGATCTCTGTCTTTATTCCATTTATGCCTTGTAAGTACACTTTTTGTATTTAGGAGAGTAATAAAGAATTTTCTTTATCTGCTCAGTGTTTGTTTCCTTGAAGTTATTAGTAGAGTAATGTCAGCTTGATAAATATGTTGCCTAAGGTGGAAGGAGATGAATCACACAGCTCTTGTTACATGCACAGACAGTTTAAAGTTAATAACTTTTGTTATTCAGAGGCTGTTTGAGAGGGGGCCTGGCTTCTATAAATGTGTTTCTCTACATAATGTAGGTAAGTATCAATATACTCTTAATGTCTTGCCATATATTTATCTAATAAGAGTAATCAGTATTATTGAGTTGTGTCTCAGATGAGAGGTTGTTCTGAGAAGCTCTTTGGAGCGAGTGAGGAGCAACCTGCCTTCTTCGGTGTGTCTTGATTGTGTATCGAGCAAGCAAAGCATACTGGTAAGCACTGGTGTATTTTGGAGTGTAATAGCTCATATTTATTAAATAAATGAAGGCTTTTTATTTTGAATGAATTATTGTTCTTCAAACAAATGGCAGATAAGAGAACAGACTCAAACACTACATTTATCAATCATGAAAAAATGGTTAGTTTATGGAAATTTGATAATCAGCATACAGACAGCTTCCTTTGTGTGTCATTCCTAATTCATTTTAATTCAGATGAAACTAATTTAAAACAGTAATTAATCATATGATAATCATGTAATCAAGTAATGAGGGATGACCTCATCCATTACTTTGATAATAAGCTCAGTACAGGCTGAGGGAAGTATGTTCAGGACAACATTTGTGTCTTGTCCATACACACACACACACACACCTCTGAGGGAGGTGTGGTCAGATCATACTGTACCATGATCATTATTAGATACCAAATGTCTTTGCTGATGAGACCAACAGTCTGTTGTTGCATATAAAATAGATCCAGCACAGAAACTGAAAGGATTAGCTGTTGGACCAAGGCTTTCACTTCAGCAAACATTTTCAACATGGGACCAAATGCCAGTGCACCAGTCCAACCTTACGGATGACGTCTTCATTCCACCTGCACATTAAGCCATGTAGCCCCAGAGGAACACATTAACAGCCAGCAGCAGCAGAGCATTAATGTTGCAGACTCTTCTCCACAGAGAATCCTCCTGCAGGGAGTTGAGTTCACTGATTTCAGTCACTGGAGGTGCAGAGCCAAGCCTGGCACCAGTCAGACCGCAGAGCCACAGAGCAGCTCTCCGCCACCAGGAAGCTGGCAACCGGTCAGAGTCGCTGCTGAGGTCAGAGTTCACCGGGTCAGAAATCATCTGGGGACTCGTGAGGTCAATCCGAGGCTCCTGGCTGTATCTGGACCACCAGGTCAGCCTGTACAGCTGGACAGGAGAGGAAGAGACCCAGCTCAAATCACGTCAAAGCACAAAATCTGTCAGTGCCATGGTCTACCTTCAGGCTGAGGACACGTAATACAGGTTCACTGCTTTTCCACCAAGCCTGATTAGTGTTTGTTAAAAGTATTGTACACCCATCACAAACTGAGGTGTTTTCCTCTGCAGTGTTTCCACAAACAGTGTCACAGAATTTTCTTTGCTGTGTTTGTGATACAGCTGAATGTTGGCTTTGAGTTATCCAGTATGAATGTTTTGCTCTGTCATCTCTGACTGATGCTGTCTCACAGCCTGCAGAGCAGTGCTGAATGCTTATTTATATTTGGCAGTTTGAGTACTGTTCACAGATTGTTGATGGGATTGTAAACAAAGGATAAAGAACTCACAGGATTCTCTCTGCCTCTGCAGAGCTGAAGAAGGAACAGACACCTGCAGCCTTCATTTAAGATCATGTGTGGCACAGTACTACAAACACCACAGAGCATTAATTGTAGATATCAGAGTTCTTATGTCAAGGATTCATCTTCTGTTTCTCCTCTGACAGCTGAGAACATAAATAAAATGAATGTGTGACAGGTTCCTTACATGTTCTTTAGGTATTGGAGCAGAGGCCAAGCTGACAGCAACAATGACGAGGCAGGTGAGAGCCAACAGGATGAGAGCAAAGTACAGGTAGTGGACATCAGCCAGGAGAGCAGGCCGACGATCAGGCTGACCACAGGAGGGAGCTGTGTAGGAGAACTCCAGAACCATGCGGATCAGTCCCACCACTAGTCCAACCATCAGACCCCAAAATGCACCCTGAGACACACATGCATATAATTTTAAATACAGAGTCATATGGAACTGGGAAAAAAAGATGGAATGAAAAGATCTTAAGGTTTTAACCTTGTGGTCCTGTCATCTAGATTAGTCTCTAGTTTAATAGTTTTAGTAAGCTTGATGTATAGTATAGTATATGTATAGTATATGTTAAGGGCTTAGAGCATAGCAATGAAGCCTCCACCACAAAGAAGGTATAACTACATGGCAGTGCTATAAAGTGGAGAACAACAGAACTGTAACTGAGTGCTTGTATTGTCTCCTTGTGGATAGTGAGGACAAAGTTAAGGAGGTCTGTCTCAATACTAGTGTGCTATAAAGGGGTGAAACCCAGCGCTTATATCCAGTGAAATAACAGTGTAATGAAGGGTAGGTTGTTGGCAGAGGGAGGCATCACAGTATATTACAGTAAAAACAACTGACACAGCCATTTATTGAACTATAAAAGGGTTTCTTACACTCTAAAAGCATCAACCATATTGTTTTACCACATTTGTGGGGTCCCAAAACAGGAATCTCCTGTTTACTTGTGGTCCAACAGAACCATGGGGACCAAAACACTGGACCCACAAGTTTAAATGTCTGTTTGAGGGTTAGAACCTGGTTTTAGGGTTCAGGTTAGAATCAGGTTTAGGTTAGGGTTAGGGATAGGTTAAGATAAGTAAAGATTAGGGTTAGAATAATTCAGGGAAGTCAATGTGATCACCTCTGAGGTGATGGAGACATTACTCTCTGTGTGTGTGTGTGTGTGTGTGTATGTGTGTGCGTGTGTGTGTGTCAGAGAGACAGAGACCCACCTGCTCATTGGCTCGTGGCCAGAAGATAGCCATTAGGAACACAGCGGTGATGGGCGGAGCTAGAAAGCTAGTCACTGACTGGATGTAATCAAAGAGCTGTCCACTATTGGCTGTTTGGATAATTGGAATCCACAACAGACTAACACACACCAAGACCAGGATGAACACCCTGAAAATACACACAGTATCATTATTATTATTATAATTATTTCAGCTTTAGGTCTTTCAGTGTCATAATGTTGTGGATACTGGGAAACGAAGTAAACCAGCTGCAGATCACACACAAGCACACTCTCACGAAGGCCACAGTCACAGGCATGCAGAGAGACGGAGAACTAGAGAGAGTACTGTGGCTGTCTGATGTACTGTATTGTATCTGTGGTTAATGTGTGGTTAATCTTTACACCCCTACCTTCCAACAATCATGAGCTCCATCTCGGAGGCTTTTGGCCTGGCTCTGTGGTAGAGGTCCAGAGTGAACAGAGTGGAGCTGCTGTTAAAGATGGAGGTCAGAGATGACATCAGAGCGGCTAACATCACAGCTAACATCAGACCACGAAGACCTGCACCGAGAGGATGACCACAAAGATGACCCACTCATTTACTTAGGGAAAATAATAATAATAAAAAATTATACTGCAAATATTAATAATAATACAAATAATGCAAATAACAGCACCACAAACATAGAATCTTCTCTTAATGCCAGAATTTGCTTCATATTTACGATCAGTGTATTCCAGAGTACTGAACAGGGGTACACATACTGTACATGACTATTTTATAAATCTTTGAATTTAAATAATGTCCAACGCAATTATCTCATTTTAATACCAAGCTTTAAGTAACGGGGAGTTTCTTTTGCCAAATATTTGCTTTTGCAACCAGAAGCTTGGTTTCATTATGAAACACTTGCTCTGAACATGAGCACACTGCCTTCTTGTTTCAAACTCAGATTACTGCATTGGTCCAACTCTGACCTGGACTGAAAACAACTCACCCACAGGCATCAGCTCCACCACCAGTTTAGGGTAGGCAATGTTGGAGCAACCAACTGAAGCTCCACACACGCTCTGACACACCACTGGATCCACACAACCCACCTCATCTACATACAAACACACACACACACACACACACACACAGAAGAGGAGAAAATAAAAAGTTGTAAAACCTTAGCTAGATACAGAAAGTATTTATACTACTACACAGTTTTATTTTTTTGTAGATTTTGGTTGAAATAGGTGAATTGTCATTTTTACCCTCAGGAACCTATAATGACAGAGTGAAAACATGTTTTTAGGAATTTTCTGAAGAGTCAAATTCCTTCTTGCCCTGTTACTCAGTCTGGCCAGACAGACACATCTGTGAAGAGTCTTGCTGGTTTCTCAGGCCACTCAGAGCTTTGCAGATGTTTTATACCACTGCTCTGATCTATGCCTCACCACAGTTTATCTCACACCAGTCCTGCAGAGCATTTGTTGGATTTCATGGTTTGGTTTCTGACATTCAGTGTGAATTGTGGGACTTTATATACACAAGTGTGTGTGCTTCTAAACTATGTTCAATCAGATCAGTTTTCACTTCTCCAGTCAGTCTCTAGATACATGTCAAGGATAATTAATGCAAAGAGGAAGCACCCTGACAACTGGTTAAAAACTAAGACAAAGGGCCAATTATAAAGATTTTCCTGTGACAAAAAACATAATGACCTGAATGTATCTTAATTTGTCAGTGATTCATCTTTACTTCACTACTTCATCATGACTGGTATTTTATGGACTAAACCCCAGTCAAAGCTGTATAATAACTAATGTGTTTTAAACAGAAGGATCAGAGTGAATCTCTGGCCTGCACATACAACTACAATAAGCCCAGAGGAGAAATTTTGATTCAGTCAGTCACAACCTGCACTGCTTAAGGCAAGTTACACTTTGTCACACAGTACTTAAGTGAGTTTGTAACACTGTTTAAGGTTGTAATACTTTAATTTATGTGGCTGGCAGTTAGTTAGACATATTAAACATATTAAAGCCAAGTAGGCAGAAGGTGAAAGTTCTTGTCAGTGTCTGCTTCAGAATGCCAGCATATGTTTCCTGGAGGGAGTCTGTACCGGTAAACTCACTCGTATAAAGCCCACTAAAATATTAGAAAAGGTTGCTGATTTTTTTGACCAGCGCTACAGTGCAACAGCTGGGGGAGGTCACAGTGACCTGTTTTTATGCCTTAACGGCCAGAACAATAAAATGAAGCAAGTTAACATTTATATTTCCTCTCGGAATTAAGTTGAGAATGCTTTAAAAAGTATTCAGTCAAACTGATAACTTCACCATGGTGTTACATTTGGCATTGCATTTTGTGTGCACGGACTCGGTGTGTGTACTCAAAAGCAAGTCCGGTATTAACTGTCTTAGAAAGCCACACAACATAAAAGTCACCACCTTGTCCCTGTTATTGAGGACAATGATGACAGTGGATTGTTGAGGTCCCGCCCAGCCTCACTTCTCCTGCCACATCTGAGTCCAACCTGCAGACCACCTGAATTGCCCCTCCCCCAAACCCCATTAAAGTACAGGTGCTGTCAGATGACAGATGACAGAGCCCCTCCCCGGTGTGCCTGAATACATGATATTATCCAGCTTGTTCATTCAGTGAATTTATTGTTACATATGGAAAAACACCTAAAGTATTTCACTTAAGTGAAGTACCACTGCAGTTCAGTCAGATCACAGGTTAAGATGAGTTTCTTGTACATTCTTTACTTACTTACATGTAAACTCAGTGGCTGTTGTATTAGAGATACACCTATGAACACTAGTGGAAACTACGGCCTCAGTTATAAACATATAGTTGAATTAACACCTAAATCCATTAGAAATAATTTCATTCATCATTATATGATAGTATTATTTATATTGCAATATTTACTGATTTACTGAGTGGACGTACTTCAACATGAAGAAGCTTTGGGATGACAGTCCAACAGAGAGAGGCAGACACACTGACCTGGGAACAGTGTTCGGCTGATCATGCCTGGCATGACGATGAAGAACATGGGCAGCAGTTTGAGGTATCCTCCCAGCACACTGCCCCCTTTGGCATGAGACAAAGACTTGGCTGACAGAGATCTCTGGACTATAACCTGCACACACAGACATTCACACACAGAGACAAGCACGCACGCGCACACACACATTTGTGTTTTTGTACTTGTGAGGACTTTTACATATTTTGACACATCACCATCACCATCACAAACAAATACCTAACCCATGTAGTGGAAATTTACTAACCAACTGACTTCTTCCCTCATATGTCAGCAGTATAAATACACTGCTGCCCATAAAGTTGGAATAAAATATATTGTACCTCTTCTCATGAAATGATTGTGGCTGATTTATTCTTGATAAAGTGTATATCTTCTCAAAACTTTATTGATCAGTCTCTCAGTGATTACTGATGTGTATAAATAGGAATAAAGAGAGGAATGTGTCTGACACAACTTTATGGACAACAGTGACATTTGGACCCCACTGTAGGTAATAGAAATAATCTAATTTCATGCTATAATCAAATTAATGTATTGTTATAAGAGCTGAAATAACAGGAAGTGCCTTGTTTTGCATTAGTGTGAATAATGGAAGTGGTTAGTAGTCAAGATAAACAGATACACCAGAAACTTCCCTGGTTCAGATGGGATCCACTCATGGGAATGGTGAAGATGTAGCTCAGGGAGCTGTTTTACAACATCTTATCAAGCATTAGGCAAAAGCTGAGAGATCTGAGTCACACAAGTTTTCAAGCTTCAGGTTCTTTGAAGCTTGTATGTACTGCCTCCCACACTGCATGTAATAAAAGGAGTCTTAAAGTCAGAGGTCTGGATTGAGACTTTTGTTAAACTGAAGATTTCCATTACACTTGGTGACAAGGACAGGGTGGACGTGTCCCTGGCTGCCCTAGACCAGGGGTCGGCAACCCGCGGCTACAGAGCCGCATGTGGCTCTTTCATCCCTCTTTTGCATTTTTGGTTCGCTGCAGGTGGATAATTTAAGTTTGGAATTTGATTTCATAAATACGAGGAGGACTCAAATAGACATTGAGTATTTTATTTGAAAGTAAGCATCAACCAAGGAGTTCAAAATGTTTTTGAGAACATAAGAACTGCCTGGAATTAAAATGAAGTCATTTAATGTTTCCTTAATGGCAAGTTGCTCATGTGGATTCAAGATGTTTTCTAGTTACACTTAAAGTTCCTTCAACACCTGGATGGTCCCAACACCTACGCCCGGCTCCTGTTGCTGGACTACAGCTCAGCCTTCAATACCATCAGGTCGATGAAACTCACTGTAAACTCTTCACACTCTACACACATGACTGCACAGCCACACAGAACAACACTGCCTCGGCCTCATCAGAGGGGGAGACGAGTCAGCATACAGGGACCTGGTGCACAAGATCACTGTCGGGGAGGATAATGATCTTGTGCTCAACCTCGATAAAACAAAAGAACTCATTTTGGACTTTAGGAGACGGGCTCCCCCTCTGCAGCCACACACAATCAAAGGGATTATGGTGGAGCGAACTGACAGTCACAAGTTCCTCGGTTTCAAGTTTCTCAGCTGGGCCAAAAACACTAGATAGATAGATAGATAGATAGATAGATAGATAGATAGATAGATAGATAGATAGATAGATAGATAGATAGAT
>JBBMJY010000022.1:24903631-24916941 GCA_037833715.1 Toxotes lorentzi
CTGCTGGAAAAACCAATTGTCAGAGCAGAAGGAAGCAGGTTTTCTTCCAGGATATCCTTGTACATGGCTTGATTCACGCGTCCTTCACAAAGATGAATCTGCCTGTTTCCAGCCTTGCTGAAACAGCCCCAGATCATCACCGATCATCCACCAAATTTCACAGTGGGTGCGAGACAATGATAAATCGTTCAGCCCTACTTTTAACCACTCCTGGAATTTAACTGAACATTGAATTGAACTGAGCATTTTCAACAACTCAGATGGATTCAAGGGAGCTGACTCACAGTTCATTTAATCGTTTTCACAAGAACTTTATTAAATTAATTCTTTTTACAACACACAGTTAATCTGACAGCCATCTTCCTCCTCATAGTTTGGGTGGTCCAGTTATCCTCCATCCCTCCATCTTGCCGACTTTTGTGAAGAAGGCCAGCGTTCCCAGACCCAGACACGCTGACGTACCCGTCATAGCACTATGGGCTGAGGGACACACGTACGTACACACACACACACAGCAGACAACATGGATTAATTTAGATTAAATATATATTTTTACAATTACCTTAGCACTCTTCTAAAGAAACTCATCAAAGAGCATCATGGGAATCAGAGAGGGGAGAGGAGTGGGAAGAGACACAGATCCCTGGTTATACTATTATCATGGTCACATGATTACCAGGATTCCCAATGTGTACAACATGAACTCTTAATGTAACTGAGCTGAGGAAGAGTAGATACTGTTATTATAATGCCTAATGGAGATCAAATAAAATGTCCACTGTTAACAGACAAACATGACAAAGTACATGCTTGTGCACATAAATCTCACTGACTGTGAAACTGCATTAACAGTGATGTTTAGTCTCTTTATGATCAATTCATAGTTCAGATTCTACACACGTCCCCAGTGATGGTGGATCTCAACTGATTTCTGGCTGAAGGACAGAGAAGCGAGTTTGGGAGGACACAGAAACAGCTGAATAGAAAGCACCCAGTGTTTCCTCTGACGGGACTGATACTTACTTCTGGCTCCCAGGAAGATCCCAGAGGCACAGCCTCCGATGAAGTAATTCAGTGGGTCATCTGGAGCTTCACGAGCCTGAGCACTGAGACACGTCGCCATGCCAAAGATGGCTCCCATGGTGGCTGATACGACACAGACACACATACACCCATATCATGAAGACATCTTCATTCATAAAGATGAAGATAAATAACTGAAATCATTTTTTTTATTAATTAACATTTTGTGTGTTTCAGTTGAACTCATTTACAGACATTATTGTGGTAAACAAACATTTAAAGCATCAGAAAACAATAACAGTTATAGTTTATATTAATGTTTACCTATATACTGTCATAATCAGTCAACCTTGTGATGACACTCTAGACCAGACGACTATTTACTAGAGGATTTTTGAGTGATAACATGAAGATGGAACTTTACCCAGGGTAACAGTTGTGTTGGTCGCCCTCTGCAGTGCTGCCAATGCCGAATCAGGCTGGAATGCCACTATGTGGTAGGCTGAACCAACCAGGCCTGAAAACACGCACACACACACACACACACTAAGAAACTTGAAAACAACAGTAAGTCACAGAGGACTGAAGGTAGAAACTGTTGTTTTAGACAGAGTCACACTGAACACTGTCTGCAGTCATGATGAAGAATGATGATAAGAGCTCAGAGTTATTGTTCTGAATTCTCAGTCTTGTTTACTTATCAGATATTTCCTGATTTTCTTAATTTAATATTGAATTGTATTCAGGCAAATGTGCTCTTGTTTGACAACACAGAATACTGCTGAATTTCAAAGTTTTGGTTCATTTAAGTATTTATACTGAAGAGTTCACACTACAGACAAAATACCATTCAAAAACAATGAGCAACGTGAGGAGGCTAAAGGTCAGCTAATGGCATTAACTCTGGTTTCCCCTGCCTGTGACAGAAAGCAGCATACAGCTGCTTCCTGAAGCTTTTCTAAGGGAATCACCTGAGACTGTGACCTAAAGCAATCAGGGTCTACACCTCTCTAATCACCGTCTCCCGGTAACTGTGCGCTCTCTGGAGCCGTGCAGAGTCCGCTACAATCACTTTACAACAGTCTGCTAATATCAACCAGTCACAAGCTCAAGACTATGATAGTATTAGATATGACTATCATAAATGATTAAATCTACTGCATTTTTGCCGGCAATTATCTTTACATTAGCTCAGTCACATAAACTTGAGATGATAAACTGTTCAAACATCTATACGAGTCTGTCTACGTGCTGGTTCATACATTGGCTGCCTGTAGCTTAAGAAAACACTAACGCAAAAAACAAAGCAACCAAATTCGCGCAAATAAAGCAAAACAGGATTCGTTTAGTTTAGTGTTTGTGTTATCATTAGGCAGCAGCTACCTTCAACCCTGTAATGAGCTAACCTGCTAGCTCGAAGCCGTTAGCATTAGCTGAAACAGTTTGCTTTCACGGCCCCGCGCAACAACAATCTGCATCTAAAGTCAGAGCGACTCGTAAATGTTTTATCAGTGCTGATATTTACCCAATGCTGTGCCCAGTTTGGTGGTGATCCATGTTTTTTCGGCGCAGTCCGTGCCCTCTGGTACGTCCCAGTACCCCATTTTCGGACTTAGCAAGGACACACTCTGAAGACTAGATTTCTCGCGAGAAATAGTCCTCGCGTGTTTTTGTCACCTGACAACCCAGTTTACGGGTTGGCGGTAATGCACGCCACCTACTGGGGTGGAGGACTTTCTGTAACACGTCAGTGAGTTTCCTTCACTCATAGTGTGTAAAATAAATAGCACATTTTACTTGGTCCTGGTGTGGGTGTTTATGAAGTGTGTCACTGAGAGTTGTATGTTGTTTTTTTAATAAAACTCATCACATGGATAAACAACTTTAAAACAATTTATTAACTTAACACTGTTACAGTTTACAGCTTTAATAGGTCATTTACACTTCTTAGAAAGTAACCCCAAAGAGTCAGAGTAAAACTCAGCAGCAGACCCAGCTACACATGGTGTTCAGTAAGTCATCCTGCCATAAAAATGTCATTCTGGGTTAGAGTGTCTCATTTGAATTTTTTAGAGGAATCACGTTTTTTTGGAATGAAAAAGACCCAATTTAAATATACTCTGTATGGACAAATGGAAGCTTCAGGCGACAGTTTGATTTTTGGCGCTTAACATCCACATATTAAAAAACTCATTTATTCTTCCAGAACTGGCTGTACTTGTCAACTTCGAAGTCATCTTCATACTCGACCACCGTCTCTTTTTTCATCTTCCCGGCTTCTCTCTTTTTCAGTCGAGCTCGACGCTCCTCTTCAGACAGAGTGGACAGATTGATTGGCATCTTTAAAAAACACAAAGAGACAACCAATAAACTTACACAATGTGAAATATGAAATAACATGATCATGGACTCATACACTATAACACCAGAGCAACCTTAACATTATCTTTAGAAAGGACAGAATACATTTTGGTGCTGTGTGTCTGTTAGTTGTCAGCACTAACAGGGTTAAGGTGGTGACAGAGCAGGATGTTACAAAAAACATCATTTTAAAATGAAATGGTTTAAATCAGTTGCCTGATAATGTCATAGTGATGATCAAGGTTTGGCTTTGGAAACTTAGGATTTATAACAGCGCTTAGCCACTTTAGGGGCTAAAAGTTAGGATATCTCAGCTGTTTCAATTTTGCCCATTGTTTGTTAGATGAGTCTCTGTAAGTCCCCAAATTCAGGGAGACAATTCAATTTTTTCAGTTCAATTTTATTTATATAGCTCCTTCCACAATCAAACCTGTCTCAAAGTGCTTTACAGAGACCCAGAGCCTGCCATCAGTTGTTGAGTGATTTGTAACTGGTTTGTAAGTCCCTCCTCTGTCATGTACCACTCCTCACAAGCATGTGTCCATTCACACTGACATGTGCTACTGCTTACTATGATATGAGAACACTGTGTGCAGATTACAACTGGTTTGTCACTCTGTTGCACTGATAGATGCCTCTGTATGCAGCTGAGCACAGTGAGGAAAATTCTTAAAGGGCCTTAACATTGTAAGACTTATTTACTGCACCTGCTTAAATGAAAACAACAGGTATATTTATCTCATGACTGTCTATCACTGTGTGTATTCTGATGCTGGTCCAGATCCTGCCTCCAGAGCTGTAGAGTCCGGATCTGCAGCTGCAGACCACCTACTGCCCCTATTATTAGTTTCACTGATAATATTATTAATAGTATTATTGTTTTCTTATTACCATTAGTCTTGTCATTATCATTATTATGCTGAACCTGCACTGTGCTACACTTTATAAAACTCAAGTTTCCTTTAACTACAATTTATTCTAGTGAGATTTCGATTTTATTTCTCACAAACCAGTGGTCATCAAAAAGCCCTCTATGGAAGCAGAGAGTGAAGCAGGTCAAGTACTAACCACGAGGATGCGTCTGGGTTCCTTGTATCTGATATTGACTGTGGATCCATCAGGCCGGACCAGCATCACAGGGTACAGCCTCTCATATCTCTGCCGACCGTAGCGCGCTATGGACGCCCTGCTGGAGCTGAGCTGAGCGGGCTGAGTGTGAAACAGCGACGCCGGGCCGGACCGGGGGGTGTGTGCAGGGAGGGGTGACACTGACCGGAAACCTGTCCGGGTGAGCACAGGGCAAACACACCTGTACGAATACAGACATACATACATACATACACATACACACACACACACACACACACACACACACACACACACACACACGCGCGCGCGCGCGACCACCATTTACACTCACGTACAAAACGCACTGTAAATGTCGGATGTACTGTTTCCTTCATGTAGCAGTTTAGTTAACTTGTATTTTCTGACAATCACCAATTATAACATCAGAGCTAAGCTACATTTGACCTGACTCTTTATCTCACTTACAGGATGTTTGACAACAAAGTAACATTCAGACATGACAGTGCGAGTCTTACCGTGATACCAGGCTCTGTGGAGGACAAAGCTTCATCAAAAACATGTTCGTCGTTCTGAAAACAGTCAACAACAGCAGTCGAGTGGCGATGCGCTCACATACCCACACAGGAAGCACTTACCTAAAAGGTCACACTCCCGTGTTCACAGAGTAAATGTCCCACTGAAACAATGCGCAGCGCGAATTTGTTCCGGTAAATTCAGGTGGTGCCGAACCATAAGGAGGAAAGAGGCCTGTTTGAAATGTTGGTCCAGGTTTTTTTTCAGTTTGTTAATGATGATGAATGAAGATTTCAAGCTCTGAATCACAGTGAGACAATCTTATTAAAAATGGTTCATTGTTTTCAAATGTTTGATGCTCAAGAGTGGCGACACCTGCTGGACAACTCACTGGTAACTGCGAGTCAATGCGCTGTCTGACCTTTGACTTTTCACCTGTAAATTTACAATAATGAATATGGAATATAGACAATGAAACTGGTTTAGATTAGCTTTAAAATGAATTTAGTCTCTGATTTAAAAAAAATAGATCTTACGAGTCAAATCTTTGATGTAAGCTCGAAAGTTTCCTTGATTTTGTTAGTGATCAAATACCAATAATCAACCTTATATTATTTGTAATAGCCTAAATCTATTTCTCATAAAGCCAAACTGTTTCTTCAAAAACAGAATCACAATTCTGTCATTTAGCAATAATTAAGTCTACTGCTGATAGTTTGTTATCACTATTCTGCAAACACGTTGAACCTCGATTATCAATAAGACCAAAAACATCTTTTTTTTAGTCAAGGGGTCTGCAGACTACCTGAACCAGTCCTGAACACACAGTCTTTAATGTAACTGCTCAATAAAACATGCAAAATCTTTTAGTTTCCATGACCCATTAAAGCAGCTCAGAGCTGTGTGGCCAGAGATCTGAAGAGACACAGCAGCTTCAGACAGCATTCAGAAAGCATTTCACTGCCATTATTCACCCTGTGTATTTGATGTGTGTGACAAACGATAAAGAAGATTGAGTTATACAGGACTAAACAGCACATTGTTTAAGATGGGAAAACACAACACAGGAGGATTTGACTTTGGTGGACAAGGTCATGTGATGTTTCACTGTCTGAGGTATGAGGAGAGAAGAGGCCTGATCCTGATGAGACTTTTGTTTCATTATTTTAGTAGGTCACATTTGAATGAGAGGCTGAGATTGTTATAGCATTGTTATGTGTTGAGGGTTTGGATTTAGATTCTCCATTCACACTCCACACCAGTTGGGGGCGGTACTGAACCATCTCGTTGTTTGAGAACCGTCAAAAAAAACAGCAGAAGAGAAGAAGACGTGTTCCGCTCAGGTTCGGGTTTGTCTTGAGAGCAGCTGATGAGGAAGCAGCGGCAGAGACGCAGCAGCGGTAAGTCTTCACTCTTTCCTCCGGCTCAGGTGCAGGAAGTGTCCGCAGTGAGGCTGCAGGCTGGCCGCCTGTGTCCGCTCAGAGGCTGGGGGTCTGACCTGCTCTCTGAGAGCAGAGGGCTGAGAAAACCCTCTCAATCAAACAGCAGAGGGGCTCAGAGTCGGACTGTTGTGTTATTTACTCGGCTGTGACACTAAAGTTAAGCTGTTCAGCAGTAACTTGTATAAACTACCATTGTTAGTTGTCATATTTTCCTTTTTTACTGCTCAGTTTTCTCTCTTCAGGTAACATCAGCTCTACTTTCAGTTCCTGAAGAGTTTGTATTTACTTCTTTTATTTACTGATGAGTTAGATTTTTACATTTTGAAAGCGATGAAGATTTAATATTAAGTTTGCCAACTTCCTGAAATGGAAATGGAAATAAGGAACACAACCACACAAACTAGGAACGCGCGCGCGCGCGCGTTCCTAGTTTGTGTGGTTGTGCATCCAGTGTATTATAGAATATTGTATTACCACCACTGTATAGTGTAGCATCTTTGTCTCTATTATTTTTTATTATCTGTGTTTCTATTTTTATACTTTACTCAGTCTATTTGTTATTATATAGATTTTAGCCTTTAATTGCATTGTTTGTTGTTTATTTACCTCATTGTTTTGGTGAATTATGTGAGGACCCTCCAGGCTTCACTGCTGCTTGGTGCAGACTCTGGTTCACAGGTGTCTGCTAACTGAGTGAATGGATGATAGATGGACAGATGTGACAGGCTTTAGAATTACTACTCACACACAGTTTATGTGTGTGTTGCTGAGGTGCTGTGTGTGCCTCGTGTCCTTTAGGTTGGCAGCATCCATCATTTTGCAGAGATGGCTGGTCTGGGCATGTCCAAGAGATGGCTGCCTGCTCAGCTGCTGCTCCTGTGGACACTGTCCAACATCTCTGGTAAGTGACTGTTAAATCTGGTCTGTCTGTTTACACAGTGAATCCACCAGCTTCACTGTAAAATGTATTTCAGTGAGGTTCCTGTGCTGACATTGAGGATCCTTCCTCAAAGAAGCTGACCCTTGGTGTATTTTGATGTATTCTGACTTGTGAAAAAGTTAAATCTGCTCAGTCACCTCTGAAACATGGAGGAACCTCACGATGATTATGATGATGTAAAATTGTAAATAGTTTCATTAAATATGACCTTTGTCTGTTTGTCCTTCAGACTCCACAGTGCATTTGTTTGCTCCTGATGCTGTTACACTTGAGCAGTACTCTAAAGCCAACGTCACCATTACTTCCAGGTAACCACATAAACACAACCTGCACGAGGGTCTCAGAAAAGCTGTGTTCACATTATAGCTTAAAAAAAAAACCAACTTTCTCTCTCTGTTTCCTGCTTTGCTATAGTCAGTATTCAGATGTGATAAAATAAAGCAGCACTCTGAGTGTTAATGCAGCCATGCAGCACACATTAGCATAATGCTGTTTTCTCAGTAGATCCTGCCCCGAGTCTCTTATACTGCACTGAGTCATGTGAGAGAGTCAGAGACACAGATCCTTCATCTATATTCACACATATTCTTTCAAGCACAGCAGCTGACAGTGTTGTAGGCAGGTGATAATTAGCTGAGCATTGAACAGAAACAGGTAAAGAGACTGCAGTGGAACGTAACCGGTTTCTGTTGGAGTGGCTGCATCTGCCTTTGCTGTAAAATGACCAAACCTGTTCCACTGTCTGCACAACAAGTTTCACTTTGTTAATTGTACATTCAAATGTTGGGGAAAGTTGTGCTGGTTATGGTCCATTAAGACACAGTGAGTTCCAGTCCAGGACTCAGCTCACTGTGGTTTTCTGTTTTAGTTTGCTGAGGCAGATGTTTGTTGATGTAATGTTTAATGTTTTAAAGGCTAACCTGGCTCAGACCTCTGCACGGCCATAAATTGGAAGGAGACTGTGAAGAGTTTTACTGTGGGAGCTTCAGCTGGAAAACAGCTGAAGCTGCGTTTCATTTCTTAATTCTCTGAAAGCTCTGGACTTGTCTACGCTGATCATGTAATATGTTACACAACACCCACACTTTACACAGTACTACAGCACTGACGGCACAGCTGCACTGAAACTGCTGATGCTGCTGCTTTTACATTTTACAGAGAAGAACTAAAACAAATTCCAACATGATCAGCAGGTTGAAGAAGTAAAACCAGATCCTGGAAGCTCTTAATGTTCTTGCAGGTTGTGGGGATCAGCGTTGTTCTGAATGACTGTTTTTGTGTCTTTTCTCTAGTTCCCCTGTCAACCAGTCAACTGTGATTCAGTTAAATGTCACATACAGCTCCAAGAGGAACTACTCGTCTATAATCACACTGCCTGAGCAGGTAACACAGGAGACCAAGTACTTTACAAAGTACTTTGATTTGAGGAGGGGACACATGGGATTGTCCACCAAAAGGCTGTTGACTTAAACCTCTTGACTTTGTGTTGTTGCTCCTTTTTGTTAAGGTGTTGCTGCCAGCGGCAGCGACCTCAGTCAGTTTCAATGTGACAGCCCACGATGTCGGTCAGGTGACCACATACCTGCTTAGCAACAACACGGACTTGGACAGGTGGGTCTCAGTACAGAAGCAGCATGCAGTGACATGAGACCTGAAGGACACGTGGGCATTTAAGAAAAAATCTAATCTTAGACTGACTCAGAATGAGATGCAGATCCACCTGAACTCCTGGGTATGGGGGATAGTGTGTGGTGTATTCTGAAGATCTACACCAGTACACTTATAAAAGCCTGGTTTGTCTTCTGTTAATGCTACAGTCATGGTACATCACCACTGTTTGTGTGTAAGCCTGATTCTCTCTCCTCTAGTTTTTCCGTCAGGATCCGCTTCGTGGTGATCCACAGCAACGTGGTGTCAGTAATCAGTCAGGTGATTGGCTGGATTTACTTTCTGGCCTGGTCTGTGTCCTTCTATCCACAAGTGTGGGAAAACTGGAGGAGGAAGAGGTAGTTTACTGTCTGTCCTCTGCCTACAATGTTTTTTTTTATACTCTCAGAAATCAACATTATGATCTACGCCATGATCTAACATGTTTGTCTTCAGTGTTGTAGGTCTCAACTTTGACTTCCTGGCTTTGAACCTAACCGGCTTCATCGCTTACAGCGTCTTCAACATTGGGCTGTTCTGGATTCCACAAATAAAGGTAACCTCCTCCCGCCTTTAAAGGGGAGCCCCACTGTTCCTGGAGCACCTGTCCTTGTTGACAGTGCCAGGGCTGTCTGTCACAGTCATGATTTCCTAATCAGATACAATGGGGACACAGTGTTTGTCTGTAAATTTTAATCAATGCAACTTAATGAAGCAGCAGATTATTTTGGGCATCTCTTGTCCCTGCAGTAGGTTTTCAGAGATGTGTGTCCAGTGTGGGTGTCAGTTGTCTGTTATGTTGCTGTGTGCCTGCCCTGTAGGAGGAGTTTCTGAAGAGGAACCCAAATGGAATCAACCCTGTCAACGCTAATGATGTCTTCTTCAGTCTCCACGCTGCCCTGCTCTGTTTGGTCTACTTCAGCCAGGCTGCTGTGTACGAGGTGTGTGTCTGTGACATAGAGA
The DNA here is from genome assembly GCA_037833715.1 of Toxotes lorentzi. Classification (NCBI taxonomy): domain Eukaryota; kingdom Metazoa; phylum Chordata; class Actinopteri; family Toxotidae; genus Toxotes; species Toxotes lorentzi. Next base: position 24,913,610 of record JBBMJY010000022.1, read on the forward strand.
CGTTTGTGATACAGGTGATGTTAGAAATATATCTCAGGTCCCAGGACTGTGTGGTCTGTTGCACCTGTAACCAGCACTGCTGCACAGCTTCCACAGGTGAAATGACATAGGACTGAGATTCTTATTAACTTTGTGTGGTCAGGTTAACAACCAGGTCTGTGGCAGTGGACCTCTTCAATCCTGGTTGCTATGTCTGCACTGATACCAGACTGTTCAATGAGTCTGAGTCACACAGGTCTTTGGAAGCACCTCTCCACATCAACACCTGTTGTGGAGAAAATGTCAATAATAAAAATATGAGAAATGTGAATGTGTAGACATGTGTTCTGTCTGACAACATATGACTGACTCTGTGTACCGGTGTCATGTCTCTCTCAGAGGGGGGGTCAGAAGGTCTCCCGGGTGGCCTGTTGTTTGCTGCTGATTGCCTGGACCTTTGCCCTGGTCAGCTTGTTCGTTGCTGTAGCCAAAGAGATCACCTGGTTGGATTACCTCTACTATTTCTCCTACATTAAACTAGCAATCACTCTGATCAAATATGTGCCACAGGTAAACAATACACACACACACACAGACCAAATGAATGGAAACACATAAATTACATCCCGTTTCCTGTGTTTTTCTCCTCCTGTATTTAAAATCCACTGATAAAACTCATGTACTGCAGTTTCACTGATTCCATTTTTACTGTGAAAGAAACACAGCATCAGTGAAACTTACTGAATACTGTGGGCAGCAGGTTCAAAGCTGTTCCAGTAAATCCAGCCCAGGATCAGGATTGTGGTTTTTATTTCTTGTTGTTGATTGGAGGAGTGATCTCTGACAGGTGGCTGTGTTTCCAGGCGTACATGAACTACAGGAGGCAGAGCACTGAGGGGTGGAGTATTGGTAATGTGCTGCTGGACTTCACCGGTGGAATCTTCAGTATTCTTCAGATGATTTTACAGTCTTACAACAACAGTAAGTGCTGAGGTTTAAGTAACTGCTGGAACCTCCTTTGGAGTTTTGGACCATTGTTCCTACAGAACTGCTCCAGCTCAGCTCAGCCATGTTCTTCATGTCTGCTGTGAACAGCTCTCTAAGCTCACTGTACATCAGACAGAGCTGGTGAATTGTACTGTCTGTAACGTGTGTGTGTGTGTGTGTCTCCTCAGATGAGTGGCGGCTGATATTTGGAGATCCCACGAAGTTTGGTCTGGGTTTGTTCTCTGTGGTGTTTGACATCCTCTTCATGACTCAGCACTACTGTCTGTACAGACTGCGCTCACAGTACGAAGCTGTTACGGGACAAGAGGACTGATGCTGACTCAGTGCTGTGTGGACAGACTGTCTGAAAACACTCAAGCACACGGGAGCACGTGATCGATTCCTGTTGCTCAACAAGAACGAGCACAGCAGATCGGCCAGCAGGTGACTGAAGCTGCTGGTCTCGGTGGTAGTCTTCCATCATGGGACCATGTTACAGCAGAGTCCTCCAGAGCAGGTTTTACTCATCTGACTTATATCAAGCAGCTCTGAACTCACAGGGTGCCTTCTTCTGAAAACATCTCAGGATCAGCACGTCTTTGTTTTTTGTTTTTTTACCACTGTATGAATATTTCTGTTGATAGAATGTATAAGATAAAAACGACCTATTGATATAAACACTTTTTATTAAATTCAGTATCACATTTAAGCTTTGCTGTAGTGTCAGTGTTTGATAAAGGTCTGACTGTGTCAACTGAAACTCCACAAAAAAGGACTGAACATCCTCCAGTTGCACATTCTACTCTAACAGCGCCACGTTTAGCTTTGAGGTTAGCTTTGTCAACAACCTATTAGATACTAAAATACTCATTCACTCAAATCATAGTATACATCGATATATAGAGTCTGAGCTTATCACAGATCAGTATTGTGATACATTTTGGTTGGATAAGTAATAAGAAATGGATCTGAGGTCATTTACAGACAGTTTCTCTGTGAGTTTATAAGTTCACACTGTTTAAAGTTATTGTAGGTGACCACTTTTATCCTGATGGTGTTTTTCACTTCCAGGATGACTGATAACAGCACACGGTTTGAGTATGGAAATGTGAATCTTATGTTAGAGCCTTCACAGTTAGCAGATCTCAGCCCAACACTTACAAGAGGTTTTGGGGTGACGTGTTAGACGGCTCTCTCCACCACCATCATCATTAAATCACTAAATAAGGGAATACTCTTTGGAAGAATGCAGTTCCATCCATGTTACCTTATACTTTAAATTCTGAAACAGACAGGTGACAAATTAGAGGAAAAAACTCGAAAGGTGTAGAAACAGGAAGCCCCACATCCAGGAGGCATGAGAGGCCAGATTTTTTTTCTTTTAGAAGTATAATGATCTCAATCAATGAGAAGGTGCTGTCACCATTTTTTGGGGTTCAGACATTAATCACTCACTCACATTTTGTCGCATCTCGTTTCTCTCAAGGATCCAGAAAGTACCAACCTAGACTAGTTAGACCTGCTCCTCCTGCGAACGCGTTGAATCCCTCCCTCCTTGTTAACATATCCTGTTCGCTCTCTCAGTGAGTGAGTGTGTCCCTGAATGTTCATCATTATAACTGATTCACAGATCTACTGCACTGTGAAATGAATGGATCATTCCAGGAAGTGATTGAGTTCAGTTCATTGATCCAGTTATAAAGAGAGATATATCTTCTGTTCCACCATGGATGTCTTCTCTACACTGCCTGCAAATTCTGCTTGAGAAATACAGAATTACACTATATACTAAATACTAAACTTTGTTGGTCTAGACATATTAACAGTACAGTACAAGTTGCTATTTTGTCATTATTAGCCAGTAAAGTACCCATGATGTGTGTTAAATTCTGTAGTGTAGGACAATGGAACCACCAGATTCCCAGAGAGAATACAGGTGTGGACACAGGTAAGTATCTACACCTGTAATGTCGTGAACCCTGTTGCCAGAGACAATAATTCCAACACACATTTGCTACCTGTGTCTTATTTTTTCCACAGCATGTTTTCTGTTTATACACGTTACACGGATCTGACAGTCACAGCACTATACTCCTGTCCAGATATCAGTCTCTCACAATACATACAACTCATTAGTTACATTTTTATTTTCTATTTACATCCACTTTGTTATATAAATATAATACATAATTTTCAGAAAAGCTGTCAAGTCAATGCATACAAGAGCTTGATCACAATACGAAGGTGAGGTTAAACAGAATGTGTGGGGGGGGGGGGGGGGGGGGTAATAATGGGTACAATGGGGTTCTAATGCTGATTGACTTGGGTGGACTTTACAAAAACCCACTGAGATCGGAAGAACACAC
>JBBMJY010000022.1:24920500-24974397 GCA_037833715.1 Toxotes lorentzi
TGTGTGAGTGAGTGTGTGTGTGTGTGTGTGTGAGTGAGTGAGTGTGCGTGTGTGTGTGTGTGTGTGTGTGAGTGTGTGTGTGAGTGAGTGTGAGTGTGTGTGTGTGTGTGTGAGTGTGTGTGTGAGTGAGTGAGTGTGAGTGTGTGTGTGTGTGTGTGTGTGTGTGTGAGTGTGTGTGTGAGTGAGTGTGAGTGTGTGTGAGTGAGTGAGTGAGTGAGTGAGTGAGTGTGTGTGTGTGTGTGTGATTACTGACCTCTTTGGGAGCCAGAGAAGTGGCCTCTTTGCCAATGGTCTGCAGAGCCACGTGGAGCTGACCCTCGAGGATCAGCTGCTTGTTGTCCTCAACCACATAGGCCTGTACAGACCCACAAATCACAAACTGTCAGCTCAGGCACGAATGGTCCATTTTCAGTTTCATTAAAGTTATTCCCCTTTTAACAGTGGACAGAATATTAGCATGTAGTTCATGTGTGAAATACTCGGCCACAGGGCTGTATTTCTGTAATGCCACACGCTGGCTGAGGACTTTCATAGTGTCTTTTTCCCACTGGTTAAAAATGTAACAACTTTCAAGCAAGATTTGACTAACCTCTGAACTTTGTGGTGCTTTCTGTTTAGCTGAATTATGAATCATATCCATTTTCGATTGGTTTGGTTTGAATCTAACAAATGTGTGTTGTCCATGGTCTATACCACCAAGTGAGTCTGACATGATCAGGCTCTCTCAGCCTGAAATGTGTCATGGAGTTGGCGATCATCTGGCTGAGCTACACGTACCTTCCAGATGACAATTATGTTGAGGTCCAGCTCATTACACTTCTTGACAATGCTTGTGATGTCCGAGGCTCTGTCCTCAGAGGAGACAGGGCCCTGACTCTTGCTGCTGGATGATGTCCTGGATGACGCCACTTCCACTCGCTGAGACTCTGAGGTCTGACAGCAACGGAAGAAGAAATCTCCACAGGGTGTGGAGGAACTGATGATCTGATGAAAGAACGCCAGGATGTTGTGTGAATGCCAACATGACTTAGTATAATTAGTTTTTTTTTGCAGTTACTTTGTTTTGTGTAATCCTAAAGTTGCTACAATCAATATCTTCATATTAACAGTGGATCTTTATAGCGTTTTCCAGCTCATTGGTCTTGTTTTAACCTACAACTTTACCTCTCTAGGTGAAGTATTTAGCAGAGCCAGATATTTCCCTCAGGATTTAGTAAAGATCAAAAACAGCTAAAATGAGTGTGAATGTTGGACTTAAATTCATCAGGTAGACATAAACATGACTCCAAAAATGTGGCTCTGTGTCTGGTTGATGTGTTAATGTACAACAGCCTAAAATGTGGTGACATGTCAGTGTCAGATGACAAATTCCAACTAAGTGTAATAAAGTGTAAAAATGAGGACATACATCTGACCAGTTAATCTGCCAACTTCTCTTTGTCTGATATCAGTGTGTGCTTTCAATTTACCCGCTCATTTCCCAGATGTAGGTCTGCAAACGTGTATTTCTCTACAGCGTCCGAGGTAGCTACAAAAAGACAAAACAGTCAAGTCAGTGCTTACTGAAAACTGTAAATTTAATCAAAGCAGACTGATGTGGTTTGTTGTTTCTGTATGAATGACCTTGGTGGGGCTTGCATCGCGTGGCCCTGAAACACAGCTTGGCTCTTTCTCTGCTGGTGAGTTTACAGTCTGGAGATGAATAGAGCAGAGAGAAGAGGTCATTGATACTGACATCCAACATAAGTGAACCTTTGACTTTAGATTCATTTATCGTACATGGATTATGAAGCATACTATGGTGGTTTTCAGGATTTGAGTGGATCTGTGGTTATTCACTTCCCCACCCAGACCCCACCTGTCTGAACTATAGGCCATCACAGCCACCTTGAGAAGCTATGTGACATGTAAATGATACAGACTTCTCTGAGCTGATGATTTTGGAAGAGTTTTTTTTTTAATGTAAGGCTCTGTGTTCTTGAAATTTGTCAGGAAAAGACAGGACATGGGGAAAGCTTCCTAATGTTCACGATACAACTGAGTTACAATAACCATGGAGAAATGGTGAGTTGTATAATATTAAAAACAACAAAGGTTTGGGCAAAACAAGTCATGAATTCAGCACAGACTGCTGGATGTTCTTTTATGTGCTGTTCAGATATTTCTATTAAAACAGAGACCATAGCTGCATCCACCACTCCACACATAGCTGTACACAATACAGAATAAAAGGATACACTGAAATGCACCATGGAAGAAATAGAGCACGGATGACTCAGAGTGCCACACACACCTTTATCCCTGGCTGGGTTGATACACTTGTGGAGGCGCCAGTGTTGACTGCTGCTGGACACCTGGACAATGTGGAACTCACGCACGCCAGACTCACTCTGAGAGCCAAGAGGCAAATTAAAACACAGTTTGATTAGTGAGCAAAAACATTACGTACTCTAAGTGTGCACTGGAGGTGAAGGGCAGTCTGTGTATCTCACCGTATTGATGTTCTCCACATCAATGAAGACCAGCGTTCCACCGCCGCCTTTATCATCCAGACTGTGATGTGGAGGGACGCTGCTGCGGGAGGCTGACGCCTGCACACTCAGAGACCGACTGGCACAAATGAACACTGTGTGACGTAACACCCGATGACTTCATGTGAAAGAGAGGAAGAGGAAGAGAGATGATGAAGATGGGTTGTCTAAACATGATGAGCAGACTGCAGCTGCACTCACTGTTGGCTTAGTGCAGCATCAATGGAGACACCTCAGCTTACACCCAATACATCACTAATGATTTTATCATTGAACTGTTATATTAAGTTTACGTAAATTCAAGAGTGTGCGTGCAGTGACACTCAGGGTCTCCATTTTGATCATGTTTATTCATTATATGAGCTGCTGGCTTTTACCTACAAAACTTAACCACCCAAGCCTTAAAGCCAGTTCCACTTAAATGTTTTACCTGATTTTGAGTCCTTTCTCTGTGCTCTCATAGTAGAACAGGAAGTTGATTTCATGGACTCCCTCCTGGTCTGGACCTCTGAGCCAGAGAGGCAGCTGAGTGGACTCCCCTGGTTGTAGTGTGTTGCCATTTATTGGGATCTCCATGACACTGGACAGCTGGCTGAAATCCTCAGCTGAAACCAACACCTCAGATGCCACTGAGCCCGGCTGGGTGGGAGTGGCCAAGGTTTTATAGGCCGAGCAGTTTTCAGCTGAGGTCGGGCTGAGCGGCGTACTGGGTGTTGTGGCCTGGCTGCCGAAGGTGAAGAAATTGGGGTGTGTGGACGCCACGCGCAGGCCGCACAGAGCAACACTGCTGACGTTACAGAATTCAACGTAGGCCTTCCTGATCTCACCGCACAGCAGAGCAGTGGGAAACTGAAGGAAAAAGACCTGACACACACACAGACAAGTTGATAAACAAGGAGCACTGGCAGAACTGCATTACCTTTTATTTACAATTTTTGTATTCTGTGTTGGTGATGCCACAGAAGAATTTCCAGAAAGTCCAGTATTTGCTATCCAGATAAAATGGTGTCTGGCACTTTTCCCATCAAATTCAGACTCAATTCAAGATTCTAGTGATCAGTTTTAAAGCACTGCATGGTCAGGCACCGTGCAGACAGTGGTACCTCCATCAGGGGCATGGATGGTATTATGATGGGATCCAGGCGTCGATCAGGGCCGTGTCGAACCAACATCTTGTCCTCTTTGGTCTGGTTTAATCGTGGACCCTGGATCTTCAGGTCCTGTCTTCCACGAACCACTATCATGTCCCTCATCTGCTGACCTGTAGGAAGGAGGAAATCCACACCAGTGTTAGAGCGACAGCAAAACACAGAACACCCTGATGAATGATCTGTCATTGAGATTTTTATTTTCTGTCGTGTTTTCTCTAAACCAAAAAAAAAAAGTTTGACCAGACACAAAAGGAAGATGAAAAAGAACAGAAAATGTAAATGCAACACAGTTTTTCTTCTTCAGGCTCTAAGCTTCAGCACATGCCATCTGACATGAAATAATGAAAACTACAAGTGCCAAGTCTAAAAGAACTGTGTAAGAGATACAGCCCTTTAGAACAAAAGAGCTCACATGTGGCTCTCTGAGGTGACTGAGGTGGAGCTGTCAATATGAGGAGTACAGAGGTGACCATGCAACTGAAGAAAAGAAGACAATAATGAGGCAAAAAGAAATTCTATGATTGAGATATGAAAGGTAGATAGTTTGCCAAAATTGTGGTACAATCTAAAAAAGCAGGTGAGCACAGGAAATCCAATCTGGTAGATCGAGGAGCTGACGTCTTGGATGAGCAGAAAACCATTTGCATGGTGAAGAGAAACTCATTTATGATTGTACAAGTCAACGATGCTCTCCAGGCCGTAGGTGTATATGTTTCCTTGGCAACAACCAAGAGAAGACTTCATGTCCAAAACCTCAACCGTGATCGAAAGCCTCCGCCTCATCTGTCAGACATGGTGGTTGATTTCTCACAGAATGTGTATCTGTCCAACTTCAGGCACAATGAGTTAACAGGACTGTATCTCCTACACAGTTCTTTCTATATTAATGTAAACCCGCTTAAATTAAAGCTGAGACTTGGCACTTTGTGTGCATTACCATCTGTGCTAGGAGCCATCTCTCCGGAGGAGGCTTCAGCCAGGTTGTACACCACACCAACAATGTTCAGCTGTCCAGTTCTGTGTGGCAGCAGCCTGAGTCGGGCCTGAGATCAAACATCACAGTGACTGTTAATAACACAACAAATTTCAGGTCTTTAAGCATTTTAATGGACAGAGTGAGCAGGTTAACAAAATCCTTTGCTTGTATGGCAGCCTTAGCACATATGTACATACACTGGAGTATCCAGGTTTACAGTCAGAATGAAAGGGTAGATCATTACATTTAATAATATGTTCTTTAAGTCAAAATAACTCTGTCTGTCTGTCTGAAAACTGAAACTCATATTAAGTGAGCCTCACACACAGCAAAGTGTTGCTGTGCTGCCTGCAGTAGACTGCACTTGTTTACTACAAATCCACAGTTCATCTTCAGAGAGTCATGTGAGCACCTTACCATTTTGGTCTCCTCTGGACCCATATGAAAATCTAGGATGGTCTCAGTGGTGACAGTGTCATCTTTCTGTGTCACCTGTAAGAGGAAAGAGGTATCGAAGAAACCATGAACATCTTCGTTTTGGTTTGTATTGCATCTATCCATCACATTGAACAAAAATCACAATATCTTGAGGGAAATGTGCCCACCCCAAGAGCCAGGGTCCCTTCATTGGTGATGGCCTCTCCTGTCTGCTCTTCAGTCGTCTTCTCCACTGATGAAGATGTGCCATCAGTAGTGAACCTCCAGAGGAGTGAGAGGTTGGACAGAGCCAGAGAAACCATTAAAGGGTTCCTGAATGTCACCTCCACTATGATTGGCTCTGCAGAGACAGGGATAGAAAGAGGGCTGCATGCTGAGCAGGCGCAATATACTGATAGGTTGACTCATATTATGATTCTTTATACTACGACAAGAGAGGTTTACTAGATTTACTAGATTTACTATTGCAACAGAACATATTAACTCCTGACTGGCTGTCAAGCATCCACTGAAACTGTACTTCAGGATACCTGGTACTTAGGTATAGACTAGTAATAAATAATAGTCTAGGTACCATGTTAAACACATTTCTACTGTGTCTGCTGATGACATCTTACCTTCCACCACAGCCAGTGGGTGGCGCAGGTTGTCTGTCTGGCTGTTCAGGCAGCACTGGGTGGGCTGGAAGTTTACTGGGACAATCCCCCGGTTGGCAGCGGCCACAAGCTGCTCCTCTAGGTGGCACCACATGGCAGCCAAATCCTGGTCATACTCCTGGTCCAGGGACACATGAGTAGCTGCCTGTTTTTCCCCTGCACATATCAGATAATCAGAATCAAAATCTGATGGTTAGTTGTTGTTATAATGATATATTGTGTCTTTCCCCTGTCATGCTTACACATTCACACCTTGAAGCCCAGAGTTAGAGTAAACCTTTGTTTGTAAAAGTGACCAGGGTGCTGCAGATAAATGTAAAGAAGTGTGTGACTTAACACAAATTCCTATAAAACCTCTGATTCTTTGTGGTGTGTCTGCATGTGTGTGAGAGCGTGAAAAAACCCTGAGCGTGTACCCAAAGGAAACGGTTAGTCCTGACAAGGATCAATCACCACTCTGGTTTAGATGGAGTTTGGAAGAGAACAGAAGTTATTAATCAGTGTGTTACCTTCAGCAAGGCGCCGTTCGTGTCCGAAGTAGACCCTTGTGGCTGAGCTGTGGATGCAGGGCAGAGGCAGCTGAGGGAGGCTGACTTCATTTCCCCCTATCACGCTCTGAAAAACACACACACACACACACACACACACACACACACACACACACACACACACACACACACACACACACACACACAGCTTGGTTACTTGTGTGTCAACTTGCGTTTGTTTGCTCCCTGCACTCTTGAAAGAGTAAAAAAATGTAACTATGTTACTGATGTTACTGTGAAAAGGACTTGATATATTCTGGGATTTATTTACCACCATGTTGTGATTTAATTTACTATCTGGTTTCTTTGTGGTAAAAGCTGCATTTCAGTGGAGTACTGTACATTTCTGAGTGTAAATATCTACTGAAAGCACTAAAATCTGGTCCGTATAGTATAAGTATATCCCAATATATTTTACACATATAGTTTTTTGTGATATGTGATTGACCAGCTCCAAATTCATGTTATGTCATGTTAGTCTGATTCAACAGGCTTTTGATACTATTGTCTAGGCAAGACAAGTCAGGGTAAACAACACCTCAACCGAAAGTGCTTTTCATAAGAAATAAACAATTGGAGATGTAAGTCATGGACATGTAAACAGGATAAAATAGAAACATTTTTTAAAAAACCCTTCTTCTTTCACTCCAAAACAATTACTTCAATTTTATCTAACCACTTAATGACTGTAGATGACCTCAGTCACTTGGTGATATCACTGTATAAATCTGTGATTGGTCCACATAATTATCATGGTAAGATTTTTCATGTCTTCCTTAACCTGAGCTGGTGGACGCATGTAGACGTTGAGCAGAAGAGGTTTGAGAAATGGAGCCATCAGGAACTCCACATCACACACAGGTAGTCTATCCCGTGGTCATGAGTGATTTTAGCACACTGGTTTCAGACTGTAGTTACCTTATAAACATAGAGATACTCTCTGAGAAAGGCGCCCTGCTGTGTGGCCGTCTGTCTGCTGTCATTGTTCAGGATCTGTCTGAAGGCTGTTACAGCGTTCTCTGGCTGGCGAAGTGTGAAAGACTGACGGCCGATTGTGAAGTTGATATGGTCCTCTGCCAGAGACCAGCCCCTGTCCTTGTACACCTGCATGGCTTGGCAGTAACAGCGCAGTGCGTGCCTCCTCTATATGAAGGGTCACCAGAGAGGACAGGGGGCAGAGAGAAAGAAGAGGCTGTGAGGAACACAATGCAACAACCATAGAGCCGACAGTGAGGAGGGAGAGGAGAAGAAGAACGAGGCAAGAACAGTTTTATTATGATGCCCATTTGTCAGCCCACTGGTCAGGTTTTATGACTGATCACTTAACCCACAACTCACCTTCTATTTTATCTTCTTCACCTTCTAGCTAAATAAGCTTGACCTGTGTTGATCTTATTGTGCTTTCAAAACCTCCAGGATTCCTGTCTCATAGAGCACCTTCTCTAACACTAACAGTAAATCAAAGATTTGGATTGAATGAATGAACCATAACTAAGCGTAAACAGTTCATATCTGTGTTCTGATTTAACCAGAAAATGTTGATGTAACTGTAACAATACAAAAAACTAAACACAAACTAAAGTGTTCACACTACCACAGATTAAAGATGGAACTAACATGAACAAAAACAAGCACAGTTATGAGAATTATGAAGTGTTAATGGGGACAAAAGGAGGGTTAACACCCACTTTGTCCCAGACAGGAACATCACCTCATTCACAGGTAAACTTGTTTAAAGCTCCAGCCATGGACCTGGGCAGTATTAAACCAGACCACGTAGATGAGTGATGGTGAAAAGGCTCACCTGTCCCGCTTTGCTGAAACGATGACCAGCCAGGATCATATGGAAGGCAAACTTGCGCACCATGGGGTTACGCATGTTAATAAAGCAATGGGCAGCCTGTTCCAACAGCAGAGCACTACGCAGGTCAGAGTCCTGGACAAGAAAGTAAAGTAAAGGTGCAAGCAGAATTAATCCACTGCACTGGATTTGGACAACACTACAAAACTGTTGTGCATGTGTCCCTATATTCATCAATGAGGAGACAAGCATGCACCTGGGACATTTCCAGACATACAACAGGACTGAAAACCATGTGGGTTTCCTCACCTCACTTGTCATCTTAATGAGGAGAGTTGCAGCCTCTGAGTATTTTCCTTGGCTCTTGAGTATCTCAGCGCTGAGTAAAGCACATCGTTCAGCCAGCACCATGTTCCTGTGGAGGTCAGAAGGAAGAGGAGCTGTCAGGTGAGCAAATGTTAACAAGCTGGACCACAGCCACGTAAACTGACAACTGCCACGGACACAGAGAGGAATCTCTGAAAAGATAGGCTCTGTGGCACAGCTGTCAAATAATGAGCCAAGAGCCAACTAATGTGTCTTATGTATTTATAATCATAAAAACTTTCTCATACAATTTGCAATGGTGTGAGTCTTCAAGATGCAACATCACGGTGAAGAGCAGTCTGCAGGCTTCACAAGAATTTGGAGCAATTTTGTTTCAAGCTGGCCCTGATGGGGTGGAGTGAAGTTCATGAATGACTAATGCGATCAGGTCAGAAATATTAGATGGAGCCTCGAATGGAACAAGGACATTAGTGGCCACCTCAGACCAGGTCTGGAAGTGGTCTTGCAAGGGAGCATGTGATCAGATACACCCTGGAAACATTTATTCCGTTTTTTCAATAGTGTTCAAATCTCAGATGGGATTTATGAACACAAAGCCCTCAGAATAACTGCAGCTGTACTTTACAACCAAAGTGTTTGAACAGTGACACGGCCACAGGTCACAGTGGTGAGCACTGACCACACACTCATCAACCATCCTTTGTGAGCCATACAAAACTGTCACCTACTGTCAGAGGCAAGACTGTTCCTGGAAAACCACCCAGGAGCAAAATAAATTTACACTAAACATCATGATATAATAAGCACCTGAAACTTTTGTGAGGGTACAGAAAGAAATATTTACTTTGGCAGACAGAAAAAAAACCTGATTTAACAATCTCATACTTGCAAACATCTCTGTACGTCTGTATTGCAGTATCCATGTAGTGTGCTGGATATGGTCTGGGAGCTCCTGTCTGCAGAAAGGCCGCCACTGCTGCCATTTCCTACAGAAGAAGGCAGGATGAATGGATGGAACATGTGGACAGATGTAAACAGGACAAGAGAAGGTGGGCAGAACAGAGGGATTGAGGAAAATAAACATTATGATTATGATTTAACATGCAGGAGTTTAAGAGAGATTGTGCAACATCTGAACAGAAGAACATACATTCTTCTTCTTTCAAGTGAAACACAACAAAAACAGAAGACTAAAAGTTTCATACATGGCAAAACTCATCAGAAGCTGAACTACCTGTTCGAGAGGCCAAATTAAAACCAGACATCCTTAACACAACAGATCTGAGTTAGGGAATTAATGCTATCAACACATGGCTCTCATAAGGACAGGGAGAAAGGTGTATGTGAGTGTGATTGTTCTCACCAGTGCCCCTGCAGCATAGAGCATGGCCTGGTCTGACAGGAAGTCTTTCTTAGCAGTGTGGTAACAGCTGTAGGCCAGCTCGTAGTGCTGAACCAGGAAGCACAGGTCGGCCATCTTCCTGATTTGCAACTCCGGGGCTTCTGGGGGATATCTGGCATCACAGATGTGAAAAGTCAAACCAGCAGTGTACAGCATATAGCATTTATGGTGTATGTGTGATGCACGTCTCATATAAAGTACGATGAGGGTGTAGTGGAGGGGAGCTTACAGAAGGCCACACGTGCTCTTTGGTTCACTGATGCTCTTCTCTGGAACCTTCCCTCCCCCGAACCACTTCTTGGTCGCAGTGAACAGAGACCGACTCAGACCTTTCCTGGAGACCAGCTGTGGACAGACAGGCAGATCATGTGTCTCAGTTCTGGGAGGATGTTGGAGGTTGTCAGGCTAAAACAGCACCAGTCCAGCTGAGTCCAGCTGAGTCCAGCTGAGTCCAGCTGAGCTGACTGTGCCACAGCTAGTTTTGCTCTCACAAGCCACTGATTTAATCAGATCCTTCTAATTACTGAACCTCAGGGTTCTACTTCAATACATCAGTACTTCAATAAATCCTCCTTCATGAAGGTTAGAATGAATAAGTTATAGTTCTTTACAGTTGGACCAAACTATTTATCCTGTTATTGTTTTGGTCTATCTCTAATAACTGAACATATTTCAGGAAAAGCTGGAATTGAATACATTTTGTGTGGAGACAGTTTTAGTGATTCAATCACAACGCTCATTTATCACAGTCAAAAGTCGGTTTAAATGTATCCAGGGTCAAGACTGTGAGTTGTACCTGGTCGTTGAGCTGTCTGATGTTCTTCTCTATGTGTGGCAGGAGGCCTCTGAAGGTAAACTCCTGGACAAACTGTCTGATGTGGTCATGGTCATTCAGGGTCAGACATGCCCCGTGGCTCCCTGCTCCTCCCACCGTACCCTCTGGATCTCTCGCACCTTTCTTCAGCTCAGTGTTAACAGCACTGAGGGTGTGCAGGCTCCCCGAGCTGCTTGCCGCATCCAGCTGGAGAGGATGGCTATCCAGGCTGTTGGACACTCCGTCTGGGAGGAAACAGTGTCAAAACTAAGGTCACACACAACACAGTGACCTTTGATCTTCACCTGCTTCATCAGAGCTTTAATAACCAAAACAGCAACAACAGTAACCAAACAACTCTGTGCAGATGAATCAGAAGATTTAACACAAATCCTTACTTGTTACTCTGTGTTGTTAAGGGGCTCCTGGTGAGGCACCATAAGATCATTTAGTCACAAGGGAAAGACAAGTGATGGACATCCATTTGCCGTCAACCTGACAGCCAATCAAGTCTCATCAAACAGCCTTCAGTATTGTGTGACCAACACATTTTGGCTAAAAGCCTCTGTCAGGCTGTTGGTTTCGCTATTAGCCAAGAAATGTTACAGAGCCTTATTTTCTTGGCAGCACAATGATCAGTGCAATCAGCACTCTGACAGTGTGGTCATTTCCCGACTTTGAAAGCCGCTTTGTGTGTCCCTCTGGTATTTTGGTGCCAAGCACAGAGAACACAGTGCACAGGTGGGAGGAGAGGCACAAATGTGGGAGGTTTATTCAAATGAGGCAGTGCAAGGACAGTCACTGGTATTTTGGTGGAAAATGTGTCTTGGACTTTGTGTTGACAACAGACATTTTTAAGACAGTTTTATTACTGCCATTGTCAGTGTTAAATAAAAGCTGAGAAATATTTTTTTCCACAATGATGCCTCTTGTACATCGTCTAATCATCTTCTGGGAGACGCCTGTGTCATTTCCAATCAAGAAAAAAACTTGCTGGTTGAATAAAAGTAACTTTAAGTCAGAATTTGCCAGGGGTATGAATAATTTCGGGCTTGACTGTATATAATATTTAAATATAATTATTTAGTTATCAGGGCTGTAGGATTGACTGACCTTTCTCTGCTGAGTGATGGCTGTCCCCTTCAGCTGCACTGATACTGTTCTCAACAGCAGCACTATTCACCGTCACATCATCCAGCATTTCCTGCAATAAAGGTCACAACTGTTAGCACAACAAACATTTTTACCAGTCCACTTAACAGACGAACGCTCTGGCTGATTCACATGTTGATGTACTGTGTTCTCTAGCAACCCTGCCATTACTGTTGTGACTGAGTCAAAGTACAGATGTTTGGCTTGAGTCGCCCCCTTCAAAAGATAAAGGTAGTGTGTGTGCATGTGGAAGTTTATCTAGCCTTAAAACACAGGTGTAAAATACAGTGGCTTAGGAAATTATCCAGACCTTCACATTTTACTCTTCTACAGATTCAATTTTAAATGAACAAAACTGTCATTTTAGTCTATGCATCTACACCAATAAAGGCAATAGCAAAATTCTTCTTTCTGCATTTCTGCAAAACTGTTTATATGAGGTCTCAGAATGCACACACAAAAAACTGCCACTAAGTCCAAGGAGATCTGTGTAGCCCTCTGTGGCAGAGGCCGCATGCCATAACACCATAAAGCTTTGAGTGTTGTGGCAGAGGCCACATGCCATAACACCATAAAGCTTTGAGTGTTGTGGCAGAGGCCACATGCCATAACACCATAAAGCTTTGAGTGTTCCCAGGAGCACAGAGGCCTCAATAAAGAATTGAGTCGGAACTGGTCAGAGCTGAGGGATGAATGAAAGCAGGATTCACGACGAGTCTCTAGCTGTTCTTGGGAGGCCCAGCCCAGACTTAAACCCCATAGAATATCTGTGGAGAGACCTGAGGATGGCAGATCACAGACCCTCCCCATCCAATCTGACACAGCGTGAGAGGATCTGCCAGGGAGAATTTCTCAATTCATGTTTTCAATTAGTCGTTTTAGTGTTTTCACCCCACATTGAAAGTGAAGGTCTGAATGCTCTGAAGACACTTCAGGTTACAACAGACTGTGTAGTTCTTAAACTGACATTACTTGTCAGTGAAATATTATAAATTGAAAATCTTGAAATTTCTAATTTCTTCTATTGTGATCAGATTAAATATAAATAAATATGTGAAAAAGGAAATTGTAAAAGTGGAATTTTGATCAGAAATCAATCAAACAACATCTAGCTAGAAAGACAGCAGCAGCTCACTGTAGGTAGACTTTCTCACTATTGGTCCACCTTGCTCTTTAGTGGTTCTCAGCTTGTGAATTTTGTTGGTGTAACCCGTAACACTGGCCCATGCTCAGTCACTACGTGTGTGGGAAGCTGCAGTGCTTACCTGGTTATGCAGGTTAGTCCTGTGCAGGTACTGACTCCAGGGGTCTGGGATCTGTTCATGCTCTTCAGTTGAGAAGGTGCGAGAGTTCATTTTCAACAGATAGCAGCCCTGAGGACCATACCTCTGCTTCATTTCCTCATACACCACATCTGCCCTGGAGAGGAAGGAGGAACTCTGATCAAACATCAGCATCGTCTTTAACACTGCTCGCTTTCCTCTTATCATAAACTGATACCTTTTAAATCAAGAAGCGGCTTAAGAAGACAATACTCTCACAACTAGTAGATAAGACACTCTTTGTTCTCTAATTTTGGAATATTTCAGTAATGTCATCCACTTACATGCAGGCTGATACCAAGAAAATAATGCTCATGTTACACAATCTTAGATGGTGAAATGTTATGATTTAATGCACCACAACACAAACTGGCAGCTCTGCAGAAGTCTGTACATGTGCTTAGTAAAGCTCCTTTCAGTACCTCTGTTCATCCCCCTCACTCATGTCATGCAGTAGGACGTAGTACTTGAGCGTGTTGGGGATAAACCACTTGGGGTTAGTGTATTCTCCACTGTGCTGAATCCTGTGCTGCTCCTGGGAAAGCTTGAGGAACTGCTCCACGGGGACTGCCTCAGTGGAGGACACCACCAGCAGGCCTGTCAGAAGCAGGACGTCAAGGACACAACTCTAAACCACGTGGATCCATCAGAGAACAGCAGATACGCTGAACTGAACCCAGGTCTATGGAAGCAAAAGACTTCTACTACCAGTACTACTATTAGTATTTACTTGTTACTATTAGCTGTAAGATTATAGATGAACACATTATTATCATCTGCTAAAGTCTGAACAGTTTTCAACATTTCACATCAGAGATTTATCTTTTCTTTTTTTTTTTTTAACTTTCTGTAGTGATTTGAAACAGGTGTGACATGGGAAGAGGTGATGTCACTCATTTCTGTGCACAAACCAGTTTGATTTCAGGGTTTCCAGGAAGATCCTGAGTGCTGTTCACTAATTTTAACCACTAACAACTGGGTAAGTGCTGTAAAAATACTTTAGACTTCTCCTTACAGTGGCTTTTTAGGTCTTTGACAAATCCTCAGTGTTGCATTTTAACAGTATCTGTGACATGAACGATATCACACCACTGAACCAGGGAAATGCTTCATCCAGTTGGGTTTTTAAAAAAAGTCCCTGACCAGAGCGCGTTGACTCTTCGTGACCAGTGGTCAGATCTGCGTGCTGTCTGAAGGATACAGGCGAGGTAGTGATTTAGGAACTCGTGGTCGGAGGCAGGCATTGATTGCAGGAAGTTCTCCCTGTAGGCTTCAAACCAGGGCGTGGTTGCTGGAAAAACAAAGACAAAATGAGAAAGAGGATTTCATCCAAGAAACATCCATCATTGTTTTAATAATATATGTTCTTCCTTGTCTAACAGAAAATGTTAGTTGTTTGTTGAGAACTGACACACTTCCAGCTAAATTTGGTGCAGTCTATCTGTTGCTTTCTGCCCATTCATCTTGGTGTCCAAAAGTCAGAGGGGGGATTAACCAGCATGCATTGCTTCTCTAGCACAGTGTCAGTCTTGATGCTAACACAGGATGGAGCCAAAGTAACACATTTTCAGATCCTCCAGACCTTGGCTGCATGTCATTTCTCATCTCTCTCTCTCATTTCCTGTCCTCTCTATTTTCTATCTGATAAAGGCATAAAATACCAAATAATAATAATGACGATGATAATCTGAAGAGTAATAGGGGAGGCTTTGCTCATATTTGATCAAAACTACAATGAGAGATTTCTTGTACGTCATCCTTTACTCTGTAATTGGTGACACCAATACTGCACCTGCTTCATTTTGGACACAGTGAGCTCATGAAGCATCTGTCGCACCACAAATGTCACAAACCTATATTATATATTATTATGGAACTGTGACACATGCACTAGTCCCATATCCACTCTCAGTTACAAAGAACTGAGGAGAAAATGAAAAGATCATCAACAAGGGGAAATGATGAGCAGTGATCAGTTATTTGAGATTAAGTTATAGACGGTGGAGTCAATATAAAAAAATAATACAGGGAATTATAATTGTCAAACAACCTAAATAAATATTTTTCCATAAGATCATCTGATATTCGATCCAGAAAAGAGTGTGTGCGCCTGGTGAGAAGTATGCCTGAGGTGTGCATTTCCTGCACATTCTTTTAGAGATGCCAGTTCATGTGTGTGAAACGGCCTGTTTTTGTGTGTAGGCATTGTTTGGACATCAGGCCACAGGCTGAAAATAACCTGTTATTATTTCATATTTCTTCATATATACAAAAAAAAACCACCACCTTTTCACAAAAAGCAGAGACACCCACAAGACAGTGCAGCT
Source organism: Toxotes lorentzi (assembly GCA_037833715.1). Taxonomy (NCBI): domain Eukaryota; kingdom Metazoa; phylum Chordata; class Actinopteri; family Toxotidae; genus Toxotes; species Toxotes lorentzi. The sequence continues at coordinate 24,935,946 of JBBMJY010000022.1, forward strand.
ACTGGAAACTAGAGGAAGAGGAGTAGGGCAGGTGTGGAGCTGAGAGGACTATGACTATCCACACATGAGCCATGAGACAGTGATACCTGTGCAGTGCTGGGAGGTGCTGACTTCCAACAGTGTTTCTCTCCAGGCACTGTACCATGGGGTGCTAGCTTTAAGAGAGTGATCTGATAGGTGGAAGCAGATAGCCAGGGCTAATGTTAGTAACATCCCATTTCTGTGAAGGTCTCCTCCAATGAGGCGTCCAAATGATGTCTTCTGTAGGAACCAGTGGGCTTAGAGGTTGAGACCTACAGACACGCTGGGGGAGTCAATGTGTGATATAGCTGATAATAAGCTGTTATTGAATAAGCTGAGTTGTTATGGCTTTGAATCATCTGCAGCTGCATGAATAGAAAGTTGTGTTACTAGCAGGATATACAGGAGATTTAAGTGACCGTTATTCAGATCCACGAGCAGTAAACTCGTGGATCACTATTAAACTATACACACCCACAACGAGAGAACTAGAAAAGGTCTTCAGTGAGGATGTGACGTTAGTAAAAGACTGAATGACAGTAAACACATTCATTCTTAATTTAGAAAAGACTAAATATATGGTGTTTGGTTCAAAACACTATAAACCACTATAGAAAATTGATGCCCAGCAATTCAGCTAAAGAGCTGGTTCAAGCGTGTGTCATCCCGAGGAAAAAAGCGAGGCTAGCTCTAATGAATAACTGTTATACAGGGATGTGCTACTCTTTACTTTGTTTTATAAGACATATCATCACAAACAAATCCCCAGAGATACTCTGTAGGAACCCTTCTTTTCAGACAGACATTAATATTTTATGAGGCGTTCGTCTGAGGGCAGAACAGTAACTTATCAAGCAGAGGATTCACTGACAGGCTTTCTGACTGTGGAAAGCACAAAAACCTGCTTTAACGGAATGTTAAGAATGTATTCACACAGGAAATGAACAGCCAAATACAGTCTTAGTGTTGGTCCTGAAGATGTGATGTTACAGCATTTACAGACCAGTATTCGGACAGGTACACATTTCTGTTCTTCTCTGAGCTTCAGCATATTCCATTTGAAATGAACTGATGGAAACTAAATTAAAGTGCCATGTCTCAGCTTTGATTTAAGTGGGTTTACATCTATATAGAAAGAACTGTGTATATGTTCTCCAGTAGTGATCTCCCAGGTCTTCACTGCAGCCACCTTCAGGTCTTACTTGGTGTGGGGTCTTGGTGTCTTTAGTCTGGTCTTCAGCAGGTGGACTGCAGCTCAGTCAGACTGAGATCAGGTGACTGACTCAGTCAAAGAGTCATGATGATCCACCTTTTTACCCTGAAAAGCTGATTTTTTTGTTTCATCAGTCCACAGAACTTTGTTCCTCAGCTCTTCGGTTTCTTTTTGGATGTTTTTAAATCTGCAGCCTGTGAATCATCTGAGGTTTTGGACATGAAGTCTTCTCGTGGTTGTTGCCGAGGAAACATGTACGCCTACATCCTAGAGAGCATTGTTGACTACAATCATGAATGAGTTTCTCTTCATCATGCAAATGCTTTTCTCCCCATCCAAGACTTGAGCTCCTGTATCCACCAGCTTGTTCACAATGTTCTAGTTTTTTTTAGTTCTTGTGCTCACCTGCTTTTTTTAGATCGTACCCCGCTGTTGATTTTAGTACTGTATCTACCTTGCATATCTCTGATAGGATTTTAGTATTTTTTTTTTAGCTTCATTATCTTCTTCTCTTGCATGGTCACCTCTGTACTCCTCATATTGACAGAAAGCTCCACCTCAGTCCTCAAATATCAGCTCTCAGTCAACTCTGAGCCACATGTGAGCTAGTTGCATGAATTAATGACCATTTGAAGTAACTGACCAGTGATCAATTACTTCTGAACCCCTAAACTTTGGACATTATGAGTTTAAAAAAAGCAAAATCTCACAGACAGTTCTTTCAAATATTGAGTCCTAAATACCTAAATTAAAGCTGAGACGTGACACTTTAACATAGTATCCATTATTGTATTTCATATTAAATGTGCTGAAGCTCAGAGCCTGAAGTACAAAAGATGTTTAACTGTCCAGGTACTTACAGTCTGGACTGCATGTCCATGTAAAATATAAACTCTTCACTTTTACCCAGTAATGAAGCCCCAGGAACATTACATTGCCTTTCACCATACAAACTAATTACAATTAGCTCCAACTCAACCAGCTACATCAGTAAAATGCTCCTCCACATTAATGCATGAGTTGTAGTAACCCAAAACGATAACAAATGATAACACAGCATTCACAGGGGTCAGTTTCTGAATTAAGAGTACATTTTCCTGACAGGAAAATGTAACACCTATGTAACACCCAGTTTATTGTAACACCTATAAAGGAGAAACCTTGCTGACTAGACAATTACAAATAAAAACAAAAACAACAACAATAATAATTTCAGTTTAGTGTTACAGTTGCTGTTTTTTTGATCATTTTCAACCTCCATGTCCCTCAGTACATATCTTGGTCAGAACACTTTAATGACTAAAATAAAAAATTCCTTATCTAAAATGTCCATGTTAGGTGTATTGGTTAAAAAGTTAACACTGGCTATTATATCGTTGTCTGATTTTCTAAACCCTCACATATAGAATCAAACAAAAAAATCCTCTATCAGTCCTTACCACTGAAGTTGAGGTCATAGTCTCCTGCTGTGATCACATTAGTCACAGCGCCCTCTTGTGGTTGACAGGATAACACCACTTCATTGAGCAGCTGGCGCTGGGCGGGGTTAAGTGCAGTAGACGCTGTGTTTGGGCTCGTCACCACATTGTTGACACAGATACGCAGGTTTTTCATGACCTGCACCTGGTTGTTAGGGTCCCGGATGTGACCTGGAGAAGACAAGAACAAAACTGTTCAGGCTGTAGTGCATCCATGCTGTCCCTAAAACTGTCACACAATGTGACTACATGGCTGTGGTCTGGAGCCCTATGAGAAATATGTATTTATGCAGAACTACCCTGGATTATTCACAGTGATACAGGTCTCAACACTGCATGGTTATTAAAATACACATGCAGCTAAAGAACATGAGGACATTTACTTGTTAAAACTTGTGAAATATGATTCATTGCAAATGAATAGAGGGACACATGGAGAACTGCAATGTCTGGCCAAGCACCCATGAGATGATGGGACAGCAGAATTGGCCTGACAATGTCACAGACAAAAATTAGTTATATTGTCAGTGTTATAATTATTATCACTCACTATTATCTTACAGATGTATCAGTATTGATGTATACAGCTATATAGCTAAAACTATTGCAAGAGCATCGTAATAAATCCTACCTTCATGAAAGTTATAACGTTCAGTGGCTGTCAAGAGAGGTGACCATTCAACTATATGGTCATTTGGAAGGTGTAGTTTGTGCTGCTGTTAAAATGTACTGCTTTTTACAGAGAGGTGTTTCTAATATTTAGTGTGCTCACATTCATATAAAACTGGACAAAATATTAGAAACATCTCCTAGTATAACACAATAAAATTCAACAGCAGCACAAAAACCAAAAACCTCAAACTAGAAAATTTCTGGAGAAATTTTGAATGTGCCTGCAGCCTGGTGAGTATAAGTACAAGTGGGTTTGATGGAGCAGTCCTCCAGAGGTACCTGTAGGACTATGGGTAATGTAGTTTGTGGCACTAGAAGTCCTACTAACACCTCAGGCTGTGGTATGGGTGAGAATATAACCAGTACAAGCACTGATAGCAGTAACTGAGGTTCACAGACACACAGTCATGTTTAAATCACAGGGACTTACATGTCCTGCAGACTCATCCTAACCCTGACCGTTATATTACAGGTACCAAAGCTTTGTTAATATCATCAGCAGCAGCTGTGCTGGTCTGCCTTAAAGCTGCTGTTTGATATTCCCTGCTGAGAGAGGACAAGATGACCAACAGTGAAAATGGACCCTGTGAGAGGAGGCCATGACTGCCATGAGACTAAGAGTTAATTAATCTAATTAGCCGATCACAGTCAGAATTATCCGATTCTGCCCAGAAACTGCTGAGCAGGTGGTTGCTATGGTGACTGGTGCCCCTGGACCAGAATGTAAATACACATACAAACCACTCTTAAGTCTTGTGACCCATTTAAAGTTTCAACCATGTTTCTATGTGAAGGTATGACAAAGAAATATGGTTCCAAAAGGGGTGAGTTTGATCATTTTCTCAGTGACCTCCCATTGATTTTCCACAGCAAAGTTTTCACATTTTGAGGCCTTTACTCTAATAACAGCTAATAACAGAACAAATGTGTGGTCGAGGGTGACTTATCAGTCAGAGAGGCTGAATACATTCAGCTTTTATTACAGGTTGTTCTTATAGGCTGCAAACAATCTATAATAGATGTATCCACAATCAGGACATCACTTACTTAATTCTTTAGTGAATCAACACAAATCATTTGCTAACAAGTGGAAAGTTAGCAAAAGATTTCATAAAATACCATCTGATGTGAAGCACTGATAGTCTAAATATCTGAAATATTAATAATTAAAACTATTGTCCTGTTTTGTTACTTTCCTCTCTGTGTATATTCTGAATATTCATCAATGTTTTGAATTTCTTTAGTTTGAAAAGAACAGATCCAGCAATCAAGTTCTCAACAGCCATTTTATATACAGCAGACTGATACGATGGCTGCCTTACATGATAAAAAATCTAGCATATATATGTGTGTTCCTGTACAGACTAGCAGCGGGATGTTTGGCTGTTTATTTTTTCCTCAAAAGTGCAGGGTGCAATAACATGTTAAGCTCGTATCAAGTGGAAGTTAAACAATGTGCTTCATTATTCTCCCAAAATGTTAAGCTGAAGGTTACATGAACATGATAAATTAAGAAATCAATTTGCATTTTTACTAAACTGTGATGATGCTACATGTGTATTATCACAGTCAACAGACAAAGGTATCCCTCCTCATATGTGTGTTGTAGCAGCGACAGCAGTAGATACAAGACTTGAGATGATTAAAGTATTTAAATCACAAGAAACAATCTTACATGGGATCACTCCAGCTGCAACACCCATCAACATGTTGACCTGCTGACCCATGAGTACTCAGCAGTCATTACTACGTTATTACATAAGTACTCAGTACTCATGGGTTGGACCACACCCATCTTTGGACTGAGCCTTCATTGTGATTTCAACTCCACACCTGTAAAGTTTTGTGATAGTACCTTGCACGGCTGTGATGGTACTGCAATGACAAAATCTGTCCACAGTCAGACTGAAAGACATACAAACACCTGTCAAAGTACTCTGAACCACCTCTGTGGTAGTTCCCACTATAGCAGGTGTCTCCAGGACCACATACTGCCATGACGACACACACACAGACACACAAGGTGAAAACAACACCTGCTATTCTGCCGAAGCTGGTAGAAATGCAAAACAATTAATAAACTAAAAGAAACCAAAAGTTGACTGGAGTAGTATCCACAGGCTAACAAGCGAGCAGTCTGCTGCCTGACTGTGGTACAGGAACGAATGTATGTAGGAGTCAAGTATACGTGTTTGTGCAGCTTTGAAGTACTGAACAGGTCTTAGAGGCAAGAGCAGCTCAAATCACTCCTGTCACCAACAGAATTTCAAAGCTAAACTTCGTCTTGACTTTGCTGTCATTTAGATGGCTGCTACCATTCAGAGTACAGGATGGACAGGAGAAAGAAGGTGAAAGGTGAAAGACTTCAGAGAATGAGGACATGGATATTTCCTGGAGGCAGCATGCACCAGTGTAAAATGGATTCATATCGAGTTCTCAGAAATACTAACAGAAAAGAGTAGTCCGTTCCTTGTGGACCAGCCCTGGTACCCTTCGTGTGTGGATCGCAACTAAAACCCATTAGCCGATTAGCTTGCTTACTACTTAAGCTATTTCTCGTTCGGTCTGATAATCCAGCAACAACAGAATTGTTAGCTGGGTGTCTGACAGTGTGCTGGAGACCAGCTTTCAAAGGCTGGGTGGTCAGGTGTCCCTCGGGCCTCTCAGGTGTAAGGTGTGGACTTCACAGCCCCTCCTGTCAGCGCACAGCTGCTTAGTCACAGTCCGGTGTGCTAGCCGGCTGTTAGCGCGGAGCTCACATCAACGATAACACATCTCAGGCTAACGATGCTAGCTGCCTGACGGAAGCTCAGCGTGTGACAGCTGTAAGAGTGACAGTCGAGGGACATGGTGTTTTCTGAATAGCTTCGCTTACCTTCGGACGTTAGTCTGCAGAAAGGCCTCAGCAGCTCAGCGAAACTCAGATTGTTCTTGCGAGTCACTCTCTCCGCTTCTTCACTACACAAGACGGCCACCATCGGGACGAACGAGTCCTGAACGAACTCCTGAACAGACTGAACACACTGGGCCATGTCGGACCAGCGTCAAAAGCACCCAACACACGGAAGCGAGTCAACTGTCCTGTAAATTTAAGAAAGCCTCGCTATTTCATAGCTTAAGACAAGTCCTCCTCTATTTGCAGACAACAGCCATGTTGAATTCGCCAACCCACTTCCTGTGTGGAACAGAGACGGTCAGGTGATGCCTGACACCCAGCATAGACGAATACTTCCTTTTCCGCTCCTGTGGTTTGGAAACCTGATGTCGATGTCATCTGAGGCCTGATGCACAACAAAACTTTAAGATGTCGTGGTTTCCAGCGATTTTAACAGAGATGGGACGTTGTTAGGCTCGACATCTGTCTGTTTTATAAAGCAGGTTTAACTAACTTTGACCCTAACTCTGACCTCTGAGGTGGGATACCCCTTCAGAACATCTGATCAGATCAGCTGAGTGTGTTCCCTCTGAGATCAGTGTGTGTGCGGGTGTAATGAATTAATAATAGTCATTATCAGTGGAGCCCCGATACTACCATTCACCATGGCAACGGGTAAACAAAGAGCAGAGCCTCCATTTTAATCCAGTGGAGCTGTAAACATCAATGTGTGACAGTGTTCATTTATCTTTACAAAACACAGCAGCAGCAGCAGTGAGAGAGCCTGAGCTGGAGAAAAGAGTCATTAAGTTAACACTGTTACCTTGTATTCAGAGGAGTCAACTCATTCATTATTCAGCACGTGAGCTGTTGAATTTCCTACACAGCCTCTTATTCCTGTGACACAGAGCTTCATTGTTGTCCAAAAACAATGACAAACTTGTTTTTGGACAACAAGTTTAAATAAGTATGTGTGACCAAGAAAGCACACACATACACATACACACTATAACCACTACTTGTCTGACATTAACCCTTACCCTAACCTTAACCACTGATTCAAAAATCAGCTTTCTCCCAGTTGGGGACACAGCTTGGATGTTCAATTGGACAAGCCTTCTGCATTTAACTGGTCTTTAGTCTAACAGTTGTCCCCCAAAAGCACCCTATGACAGACAGACAGACACTCTAGTTTCTTTTGACTCAATACCACTGGAGCACTAAATGCAAATTCATTTCCACCTGTTAGAGTAACATTTGTTAAAACTAGAGCACCCAGCTGTTTTATGAAATATGAATATGAATTAAGACAACAGTCATTTAAAATGCGTCCATGCAGTGAATGTCCCAGGGCGGGCTGGGCTGAGAGACAGACAGTAGAGTTGCTGTATGAAAATGTAGGAGGATAATCTCAGTTTCAGCAGTTTCCCCAATTTACACAATATGAATAGAACAAATGAAAAAAATCTCAATTTTGTACAGCATTTCGATACCACAGGAGCAAACTGTGCAGCCTCTGCCTTACTCGCTGTGGAAGTGTCAACTGGAAACACTGGTCATCTCTTTAATGAGACGCTGACTTTTCCTCTAGTTAGGGTGATGTGCTGCCCACTGTTGTGATGCTCACCAGCAGCCTGAAAAGAGAGAGTGACCAGGCAGAGAGACACAGATAAGTCATGTGAGTCTCAGGGGTGTAAACAATTTGTTCAGTTGTGCCCCTTGCAAAAAAACATCTGTGTAACCAGGGGCTTGATCTTTGCATAAGAAGTGTCAGTGCACACAATAAAAATGCTGTATATCATTTAATTTTATGCAGGCGAATGTGATATCTGAAGAATATTTTGAAGGATGTTCTTTAAAGTTTGCACAAATGTTCACTGTCACTCAAAGATGAAGTCAGTAGGTTTTAGGTCAAAGGTCAAGGTCCCTATGACCATGTTTACATTTTGCTTGACAATGCAATATCTTAAGAACCCTTTGAGGGATTGTCTTCAAACTTTGCACAAATGTTGACTGTGACTCAAGGATGCACTGAGTAGACTTTGGAAGTCAGAGGTCAAAGGTCAAGGTTGCTGTGACCTTAATGCAAATGTTGTGCTTCAGAATGTGTTATCTCTACAGTGCTTTGAGTTCTTCAAAGTTTGCACATATTATCACTGATGGAATCAATATGTATTAGAGGTCAAAGGTAAGAGGTCAAGGCCACTGTGATCTTGTGTAAGTTTTGCTTGTGAACACCGAACACTAACCTTCCCAAACATTGTCATTAGCACTACAAAACACCTATAACCTCTACATCTGCTACAAACAGGCACCCAACCACACGGAGGCAAACCACCACTGCAGTACTCCTAGTTTACTATTAAGCAGCGGCACACTGCTTCTTTTAACAATGTAATACAGAGTATCTACACCAAACTGCAATATAGTTATTTTGCAAATGTATTATACTACATATTGGGGTAGGGGGACACGCAAACCTTACCAGGCTGGTGTTAAAGAATGCCTCGCCCTCCAGACACACAGCCTGCAGCCCTTCAATAATTCCATGTTGTTCTCCACAGTGCTTCTTGTGTGGGTTTCAGTTATGTCACTGCGTTATCAAATTTACCATAGGAGTCATAAGACCATATCCCTGCTCTCCTGCAACAACACACAAGGTTACCATACACACTGGATAGTTTCTGTATGACAGTAATTGCATGCTTATCACTAAGCCAACCCAAGCATCTCCAACAGGAGCCTGCTGAAGTCAAAATCCCACCATACTAAGATAGTTGAGTCACGCGTCCCACGCCATGACAGTCAGCAAGTTTAAATACACATCACAGATTACCTGTGCATTCACTGAGTGGTATCCTTTTCTATCACACACAGTCATTTTATTGTCACATGTACAGTCTGCATCTCCATGATGAAAATTCAGAAAATTATGGCATTGTCTTCTGTGCACGTTGGCCTCTCCAAACCAGGGAGGTGTTGTTAGCACAGGTTAAGAACGGCTGGCCTCCGCCAATAAAATGTACTGATCAGCCTCTCATCACTCTGCAGACAGTCCCTGAAGATGCACTGTCTGTGCAGCACTCCACTCACTCCCTCTATCAAACAGCAGAGCCACATAATTTGACATATCTGCATCACTGTTAGGATCCTTACAAACAGTCCTCAGGATTTTACTTCTTTCATCTCTTCTCTCATCTGTGAATCTTATGTGGTAACACCAGTGTTGACCAGTTTATTTCAACAATTATGCTGAACAGGTTAACAGTTTACATTATATTCCTGGAAACCTTCATGTCCACACTTTACACATAAAACTGATAAATGAGGCCCCTGATGATCTTCCTTTGACTGTGCAAAGATTTCTTTACACTTGATGTTGCTTTATAAAACAGGCCTCAGGATCAGCCAGCACACCTAATACACTGCTGCAGAATTCAGACACAAACTCATTGTTGGCTTTGACAAACCACAATATCACTGTCTTCTCTCTTCTTGCACTTTAATGCAAAATCAGCAGCACTGTAGAAACCTTATGTACAACAGTCAATACCATTTGGCACATACACACATCTGCCAGTCAGATGGGCCAAAAATCAAAAGAAACACTCCACACTGCTCCTGTTTTCCGGGTGTAAAGGCAGTACTGTGGTGTTTTACAGGTGGCAGGATACACACATATTAAACAGAAGGTGACCTGGGTTTATTTGATGTTGCGTAATATGCGCCGAGAGTGACTGGTTTTCATGGCAGCCAGAGCGGCTTCCAGTGTGGAGATGAGGTGCAGGAGGGTGCTGGGGTCTGTCTGGAGAACCCTGATGCTGTGGTCACTGTGGCTGTCGCTGCCCTTTGTTAGGAGCAGACGCATCATCAGCGTGGGAATGACCTGCTGACGGACTGAGCGGCTCGCCAACTGGCAAGAAGGAGAGAGCGCAACAGCATTAAGAAGTGACAGAGAAACAAAGGAGAGATAAGAAGTTAAAATCTGAATATTGATAAACTGAATCTTTACAGCTCCAAAGAGCCAAACACACAAACTGTGTGAGCACAGGTCAGAAGTATAAACCAGCAGGCACACAAGGTCTGATGGGAGGAGATTCACTGATCTTGGCAACAGATTATCTTTAAATTAACAAACACAACTACACACAGCAGAATATAACAAAGATATTCACATATCTGCATCATTATCCACTGGAACACACAGCTGATGAATAACAATTTCTAATTTATGTAGCATCCACACACAAACACACACACCTGTACATCCAGTCTCCATTCCAGGTTGTGGTAGGCAGGCAGGTTGGAGGGCAGCTGACCCAGGATGCTGCGGATCTGACTGTGGTGCTGTAGGTAGAGCTGCAACAGAAACACCCACAAGCTCAGCTAGAGAGCAGTGAACTGTCCAACACAATCATCTCCTCACAGGAATAAAACAAAGTAAAGAAATGAAGTCACCTGTAAGAGGATCTGGTTAAGCTCATCACCAAACCCCAACGCTAGCACAGAGTCCAGGAAATCCACTTCAGAGATCTACACATATATAGACACACACACAAAGAAAATTACCACACATTCATTACTAGATGTTACAGATGCATCATAAGTGGAAAATTGTTGTATTCCAGGCCCTTGGTCTGTGCTTCCAGGCTCACTGACAGGATTGACTGGGACTAAATGGAACAGGAAGCCATAATCAATGTTGTTACAACTATGCAACTACTATGACAAGTCAGATAAGTCTGCTGTGAAAGTAAAAAAAAAAAAAAAAGTCTATTAACCTTTACACAAACAAGCACCTGTGTTTTCTCTAAGCCTTCACCTTCTTCCTACTTGTTTTACATCATGACACACTGAGTATGTGAATGGTGATTAGCTGATTGGCGCTGATCTGGTGGATGGTTGTTGGACAGTGTTTCAGAGCACACAGAGAAGCATCAGAGTGTGTGAGTCACCATGTGTTTGGAGCTCTCCGTCATCAGGAACATCAGGCCTTCCACTCCATGCTGCACCATGTCCACAGGAACACACAGCTTCCCTGCAAGCAAGGGAGTTTAAAGAAAGATAGGACTTCTGTGATGCCGTCATAGACCATAGTCCACAGCTCTGACTGGTGCTTTATGCAGTGTGTGTAATGAAAGGTGTGGAGTCTCACTGGCTGCTCCCTCATAGATCTTGGGGCTGCTTCCTCGCCTTAGGAACTCCAGTGCTATGCGACCAAACTCTGCAACCACTGAGGACAAAAACAACAAAAAAAAAAAAAAAAAACAAAAAAAACTTGGTGACTTCTTTTACCTTGGTTGCTCCGCTAGTCCACAACATCTGCCTCAAATAAATAAATAAATAAACACTGTATGCCACAAATTCATAAAACAGTGAGCTCTGGTTTGGTGTTCCTGACTCTTCCCACACACCAAGAGGAGTAAGTCAATAAGTCAATAAGCCATGAAATAATGTGCCAATTTTAAGTCACAGATGAGATTTTGTGAGGCTTTTCACTCACTTTATTACACAGTATATCATTAATGGTGGAATGTAACTGGGTGCATTTACCCAAAGTACTGTAATGTACTTTTTACTCCCCTGCATTTAATTGACTTGTTACTGGTTAATAAACAGATTAAGATTTTAATGCTAAAAGCACAACATGAACATGGACTGTTATAGATTTAATTATCCAACAGTATATGAACTGTTACAGAGCCCAACTCACAAACTGTACACATCACATACACAAACTGGATGATAATGATTGTGGTGCTGTTGTTGTTGTTGTTCCAGATCATTACATGTTCTTGTCAGTGTCTCTGATCTAAGCCTCACATCCCGTGTTCACAATCAGCTGACAGTCAGCAGGGAAAACCACAGCTACAGGGTCAGGACCAGACTCTGTCGGACCAGGGACAGTGATTTACCTGCCGTTTCCACCTTGGGCAGGAAGGACAGATGTTCTTTATGGTCCTCAGACAAAACCAGCAGCATCCTGAACGACGGCGTCCTCTCCAACACCGCGACGACAGCTTAAACACAGCCACCGACTACCATCTACCCGGAAAATGTTTTGGACCCTAATTTCTCCTTCTTCGATGGTATCGTCTCCTTCTTCTTCGTCCTGTGGATCTCCGGCAGAATTCATGCCTTGCGGCACATTGCTGCCTCCCACAGGTCAGACTGAGATTGCAGCTTGTCTCTGTGCCGGTCCACGTTGACCCAGTGTTAGTCTGTTCTATAATAACTGTGCATCTTCTCTCCCTCCATAAAACACCGATGTCCCATCACACTCTCACATCAGTGTCTGCCTGCAAACCTGGTCTCATCACGTCCTCTATTAAAGTAACGTCCCTCTCTCTCATTGTCTGCTCCAGTGCGGTGAAGACAATGAGACACAGGTGAAACTAATTAGGGCGGGGCAGACAATCACAAAGGCGGGAAAGCAAACAAGGACAGGAAGCAAAATAACCATGAACACAAGAGGTAAAAGATTTCAAAATAAAACAGGAAACAGTATAAATAATGTGAACACATTAGATATCCGGAAACAATTTAAGTTATGCTTTGATGGTAAGTTCAGTTTGAGCATGCTCACTGATCTATGTTCAAAACCTATATGAGCACTTTCTCTGTGGACACAGAGCCATGAGCCTTGTGTGTCTGTGATCTGGCTGTGAGGTGACTCACACAGCAGCTACATATCTCCCACCTCATATATCTGCCCTTTAATAGGCCTCTGACTGAAGTTAGGCTCATCAGTATATACACCTCTGAGGTGGGTTGATGGGTTATTGGCCATTCATCCAGTGCAGTGGCGTTGGGCCCCTGATTGTCTTACAGTAATATCTGTGGGGAATCAGCTGTCTAACACATCCACAGTCTGTATCAGTCACAACAACTTCAATGTTCCTCCTGTTCTAAAACAGTTTTTATCTTCTTAAGTAAGGATATACTACAATTTATAAATAACTTTTTTTCAGCCTGGTTTATTTCCCAAAGCACTGACAAAAGGCCTCCTCTAAAGAAGCGCAGTCTGGATGCTGCTGGCCTCAGCTACAACAGGCCTGAGAGCCTGTGAAAAGGTCACAGTCTACAGCTCTGCTCATGGCCTTTCTGAAAACTCTCAATCTCACCACATTACCTGAAGAGACTTGAGCTCCTCATGAGAAGGTGTCCACTCTTGTGCTGCATTCAAGACAGTAGATCACACGATCATATTCGAACGACAGGACTCATGGGTGGGACTCATGGGCTGTTTGAGAGAGGACCACACTGGAAAATAATTTTAAAAATACCAAATAAGTCTGGAGTACCCCCTAAAATGCCATTTTCTCTTGTCCCACCCCCCTAATGACCAAATTGAATCTTAAATAAAACAGTTAAAAGAAAATTTCATTTTTTGGTATTATTTGTTTCATTCCTGTCTCTTGTAACTGTGGAAACATTTGTTTTAATAAACATAATATGTCAAATAATAATTATTATCCTTTGTAGTAGCAGTAACAGCTAGCTAAACAGCTAGCTTCTACTCCTGAGAGAAAGCTAGAGATTTGCAACCCTGTTACCTGCAACCCTCTTGCTGTGATTAAAGTAACAGGGTTGCACCTCCTCCAGTTTACTCAGACTTTAGAAACTATTATTTGTAATTCAATTCAACAATTTACATTATCTGAGATATAATTTAGTTACTCTACATATTGTAAACATATTTCAGAATTTTACATATTGAATTGTTTCCTTTTATTTCCTAATGGTAGTCCAAATGGATTATGGTTGCAGCAACTACCTCGATGGATGATTAACTTTACATAAATAAAGCTGTATTCAAACAATGAGCTACAATTCATAAAAGGGGACACTAAATTAAGTTAGATAAATTGTTTTTCTAACAGTGTGGCCCACCATTGAGTGCTGCTGAAAAGCAGACGCTACCGAGCCAAGCGTGATGCTGATGTACAAAGGAGACAACAGTACTTACTCAAAGGAAGAGAGAAATGGAAAAAAGATGTAGAAACAGGAAAGAAGTTGCTTCAAAAAGACCGCAGTGAGAGAGGACAGTGAGCCCAACAAAAAAAAGTTGAGAGAGGCTCATGAGAGGAGTAAAGCCAGGAGAAAGTTAGCTGAAGGGTTAATAAGCCCTCCAATCACCCCTGAACCTCCAGTCACACCAGAATATCCAGAATCTAGCTCAGCTCCCTTCAGACTTCAAGGTAAGCATACAATAAGGTTATTGAGTAATGTGAGTTAGTGTAAGCACAAAATGGTAAAGGCTGCTAATGCATATTTTGCTGCAGGTGAAATTGTTATGGAACAAAATGAATGCTTATATGTGTCTTTTAGGAAAAGTGATGCTGGGAGAAGAAGAAAATAGGCTGCCCAAAAAAAAATTAAAAAGGAAGCAAGAGGAACTAGAAGAAAAGTTGAGAAGAGCAGAACAGAAAACAGAAAAATACAGAAAACGGCTTCAACGATTGAAAATGACTCGTCCATCTCCAAGAGCCAACCCAGGGATCATCCAAGAGGTGAGTGAGACCCACTGCCAGGTGAAATGTATGCACAGAGTGGGGGAAAACCGCTTTTTCTGGCCGTTGAGGGAGGATGTCCATTGGTATCCCTTTGAAGATATGCTGACCATCATTCCACCACCACAAAATGTTACCTCACGCCACCTGGCCATCGCAGAAGACCAATGGAACACTCTGGTCAGCCATGAAAAGTAAAGTGGAATATTAGAAGACCGATGTTCTAAAGCAGATGACAAGTTTTCAGCTGTGTTAGAGTGATGGTCTGTTAGAGACCATCACTCTAGAGTGGTGGTCTGTTAGAGTGAATATGTTGATGGGCTAGGACAGCCAGCCATCAAAGGTTTAAAGCAATGTTCTGAACCAAAGGGCAAGTTTCAGCAAAGTTTCTTTAATTAGTATTATTTCTTCTATTTTTGGGTGTTATTTGAGGAAAAGTGCGACAGAAGGTATTAAAAGTTATTCAAAGAACACTTTGGTGTCTTGGGCATTTATTTGTCACTTTTATATGATCCATCTTACTTTATGCAAACCTGTTCCCATATCATTTTAATTGAAAATAATCCTAAATTACTTTCTCGGCTCAAAAGGGTTTGACCCATTTTCCTTTAAAGAGTTTATGCAATCATATGCAAAATGTGTTAGAGTAAATATTGTACAATAAATACTGAAATTGGTAAAGTGAAACATGCCATTATTGAAAAGTTGTTAAAATTAATTTAAATCAAGTCATATGTGAAATCAAATGGTTATTCAGAGAGAATGTTACTTTGTTTACTTCATGGAAAAGGAATTATATTTCAGAAATCAATAATGTACTTTTTCAGGTTGCTCAGTGTTGGTAACAGGGTTGTACCAAGTATTGTAAACCACAAACAAATCATGTAATAAAAATTGTACCATTGATCTGTAAGCTGAGCTAATCAAGCCTTTGATAGTTTATTACCTTTATTGATGAATATGTAGCAGAAAATCAGAAAAGTGAAGCTTTATTTTTCAAGAATTTTCAAGCCCAAATGTCCTCCAATTCTGGAATGACCCATAAAACACTTATACACAACTGTATATTCCCGTGTCCAGGAATGATCTCAGCCCTGTAATTATGTTTATGTTGAGGATTACATCAGAGGATAAGTCATCATTAAGTCATCATTTCTTTTTACTTCTAAATAAAGACAGTGAAACAGAAGTGGCGGTTGGAACCGAAGGTGAAGACAGGAAATGATGCATCGTCTTCAGTCCTTGCCTGTTGTGTTGCCCCTTGTGTTGTCCCTGTGTTTCAAAACTGGCTTTTTACCACTTAAAGAATAGTGCAAGAGTAAGAAGCTGCCTATCAAAACCATGAGAGACTGGTATGTGTGCTGTGAAACTGACTGCTGTAATGGCCTTCTCTGTGGATGCAGCTCAGTCAGGGTGCTACAGCCGAGCTGACCTCAGATCCCTACACTGCAGACGACCAAAACGTCTAAACCAATAAAAAATTCAGTGTTGGTGTCTGTAACAGTAAGGCCTTCACCTTCACTATAACTGAGAGGAGGGGTCTGGAATCATCAGCCACATGTGGTACACATGATGGATGGTTATACTCTGAAGGGCATACAGATTGTGATTGTAGGATGTAGCATCCATCAGGAAGTACATAGTCATCTTTAACTAATTTCTGATGCTATCTCTTCAAAGACCATCAGGACAAACAGAGCTCCATTACAAAAGGTAGTAAAACAAACAAAAAACAATTTTAAAAATCATTATCTTTCACTGATGTTCACATTCAATGACTGATCTACAGTCAATCACCACTAGTGACACCACGTAGGTATATGTAAAACATTTATTGTGTGTACAAAAAGTAGTTCAACAAGTCGAAAGAAAAATGACATTTGGCAGCCCCCACCCCCAACCCCCCACATGAATAATACCAGGTCTCTGCCGTACTGAATGAAACCTGCGTGTCAACAGAACTATCGCACAGTCACATCTATAGTGTCGCAGAACTAGTCAGACACAAGACATTTAAGAGCCCCCCCAGGATCTGAGCTGTTAAAACTCTACTGCCAATTAAGTTTATAGTGTACAAATCAGGTGCAAAATGTGTGTTACTGTTTGGAGAGAAAAGTGATAATCATGCATACTAATACGCAACAAATGCTTCAGAAAAACACTAATTTTTGCTTCTTAATTATTTGACTTTGGCTTGTGAAGAAGGTTCTATATTAAATTAAATTCTACAGGAAAAATGTAGTGATTGGTTAATTAAGTACTGGCAGTTTCACACGTTTCTGTGAGAGTTTGTCATTAAAAAAAAACAACTAATCTCTTGCACATGTTGCAGGGATCAGCTGAATTTGCTATCATTCTTGTGGCTGAACTGAAAGACTGAGAATTCCTGGAGGGACTGATTTTACCACCATATATCACAGACTTACAGTGTCTCTGCTCTGAAGAGCAATGGACATCAGTATTAACTTCATAGTCACAGTTAGTCTAACACTGCCAGACTTCATCTAATTGAGATGCTCAATGAAGTCAATGCTTCTGCCAATATGAAACGTATCCACTTATTTTCACTTGCTTCAGTGAAGGCTTTAGTAGCGTTCAGTATCATTTTATCAAAATCCTGAAATACATTTGAATCCAAGATTCAGTTTCTACCCTTTCACTGTCATCAACACCCAGCCTTGATCACCCCGAAATCCTAAACACAAAATAATAAATGAAATACTTATTGTAAATAATCTGATTACATAGACAGTAACTATAGAAAAATAACTAGCGATGTAAATCACAGCATACACACACACACAAGAAAAGTTTTTCAAGATGCACACAAGGTGTGAGAGCAACACTGGTACAGTGTACTGCAATTAAAAAAACACCATGCAAGTGTTGTTTTCACTGGTCACCTTGTGTGGGTACTTAAAATGGAGGCAATAATAATGTCAGTTTAATACTCCCAATTAAAGCCGGTCACAGGGCTGTATTAACTGAGTGGCCCAACTGGGAAATCAAACCAGCAAACCCACATCTACCAGGTCTAACTCCAGCCATACTCTGCCTGCTCGCTATTTTAAGAGCAGCAGAGAGAACCTGGGGCCATCCTACCCTAAAAACCCTGTTATTAAAAAAGAACTGACACACAAGCAACATTTTAACACAGATCCATGAGTTAACAAGTTACATGGTAGCAAACATGTATTTATCTAACACAACAACCTTTCGTACAGGAGATGGATCTACTCCTAAGAGACAGCTGTCATGGGACATCTCTGGTCGTCACTGTTAAGAGACTCCAGGCTGCAGTGTGGTTCCACACACTTCACTGCTAATGACATGATTTCCAGATTACATTTCAGTTTCATCTCTCTCCTGTCTGTGTGCACATGCTTCCCGTTACTGGTCTGGTCTGGAGCTCTATGTCCAGCTTCAGCTCAGCGTTTTCGCTGAGAGACTGAAAATCGGAGAATCTGCTAATCTAGAGAGACTGAGAGCCACTTTGAGGGGCTTGTGGATCCGAAACATTAGTGAACACTGAACTCACAACCAACAAGAGGCAAGACAGAAGACTAAAATGGGTTGTTCACAATAAGACACTTGAGCAAAACAAAAAAGAAAAAACCCTGATGAGCTTTAAGAGCAGGTCACCACTCCCCAACACTGCTGAGGACTGTATTAAAGTTGTAAAGATCTGTTGCAGGTCTTCAGATGCTAGTGTGCACATTTTCATTCCAGTATATCTGTCAGAATAATTAACTGCTAATATTAACTGCGACTGACTAATGTCACTGAGAAAGCAAGATGTCAACCAAGAGCTCCAGCACAACAGATCCCCCAACAGCTCACACTGCTCCTGTCACCAATCTGAGGAGTCAGAGTTAAACAGCCTGATTTCAGTGACGCAGCACGTTTTCTCTCCACTACAAACCCACGAAGGCAGCACATTCCCTACCTGCTCCATATAACAGATATCAGAAGTCAAAGGTCAGCGGTCAAAATGAAACTGTACTGTTTCCGTTGTAGAAGCGAGGAGGAGTAAAGAAAAGGAGGACAGAGACAGAGCAGGGGGACGAGGGACCAGCTTCAGGAATGTGATCAGGACTCTGATAGCAGGTCGTGTGATGGCAAAGTGTGTCCAAGAGGTCTGGGTTTCACTTGTGGTGGTCTAAACTCTGAGGTCAAACACTTCAAACAGCTGGCTACAAAGCAGCAGTGATGCTGTAAACTAATCTGTGATTTTCAACACAATCACACTCGGAAGCAGAATTTCACCTGCATTTTTACGCTAACCTTTCAAAGGGAGATGTGAAGAGAGACAAAATCTGTCTGAGTAACCACACAAATAATAATGTTCTAGAAGGGAAGCACTTGTTGATTTTGGAGAAATAAAAATATCTTTATGGTTGCAGAGAAGAGGTCCTTATCTCCAAAACTCAAATCAAACAAGGTTCTTTTAGTTGATCTCAATCGTTACACTCTGTGTTCTGCTCGTCATTAAGGATGAAACCAACATCCTTACAGCAGAAGAATGAGGGACAGTCAGTGGAATGAATCATTGACATGTTGAGTTTGATTAGTAGAAGCAGAAATATTCGGTTGCAACACCACAGTTTGACATATTAAAGCAGGCCCAGAAAAGTGGAGAGCGGTAAAAAAAACCAAAAAACCAGACCCCGTTAGTCCAGAAGTTCTTACATCGTCTTGAACAATAAAAAACACCAAATGATGAGGCAATGGGCAGGATCACGTCTGAGAGGAGCGAGAGAAAAAAATTATAATGGGGAGGTCCAAGCCATCAACAGAACAGGAAGGCTTCACATGATGGCACACTCTCTGGATGACACCTTGCCCTGAGGGAGAAACACAAAGGTTATGAGGCATTTATATTATTAGGCCTGATGATAGAGTGAGAGCAGCAGTGTAAAACTAATACCATCTAATGAGTCTTCATGACAGTTTAAGGATTTCAAAGCACTGGAAAGGAACATGCTTTTAATTTCATCTCCTTCCACATGTGATGTGGACAGTGCTTCCAGTCATGTGAGGCTGGATCTCACTGATCTACAATCTGACGCAGTGCTGGCAGAGACATCAGGACCAGGAGTGGACCACTACTGAGAACGTTCCACATATGAGGAGTCAAGCTCAAATCTTCTCCTACAGAGGTGTTCATTCAACTCTATGGTCATTTTAGAGGCTGCAGATTTGTATTGTGTTATATGGACAGCTGTTTCTCTTATTTTGTCCACCCAATTTTATATCAATGAGAGTATACCTCTCTGTGCACAATAGAGTTCAACAGCTGCACAAATTTCATCATCCAAAATGACCCAGCCACACCTGTAGGGTCCAAGATCTAGTGGACATCAGCGTCCCATTGAAAGCTGCCAAAACTAGTTTTGGGCCACTTATAAGCATTAGCCTCTGAGTGTGACACTTGGATGACCAGGAAATCAACATTGATAATAAACTGTATATATATTTTATAACCGTGATATATTACATATTGTTCATAATGAGTGGAGTCAAGAGTGTCCTGACTTTAAACGACATTTAAAGACCTCAAGGGGACTTTTAATCTTCCTGAGGCCTCCTTTTATTCTGTTTACAATTCCACACTGCACCACATGTTTATAGATGATCAGGAGGAGGAAGCTTATCCTCTCATCCTCTTACCAAAATCCTTAAAGGAACAGTCTCAGGTCTTTACAAATTTATGTTAGAACATAAGGGACCAGCCCTGCCTTTAAAACAGATCGACTGGCAGTCAGCAGCGTGGTCGAATGACATTCATTCATCTAGAAATCTGGACCATCAAATAATTCATTATGAATTCATTCTTGTGAGACTAATCACAAGAACATGTGCATGTTTCTCTGAAAACAGCTCACTGATAGAAAGGAGGAAATGTGTAACCAAAAGGGCAAAGCAAGTGAACATGTGCCATGATACCAAAGCTGATATAAATATAAAATGGAGAAATGAGACAAAATTAAAAAAAAAAAAAAGAATTTCACACAAGTAAATCTGCCAAGAAAAACAAGTATACTCACCGTTTGTTCCTCTTCCTCCTCTTCGTCTCCGTTCTCTACCTCCACCTGAGTCTTGGTCACAGTCCGTCTGGCCACCTCCTGCAGGACAGGCCACACATGACTCAGGACAAACACACACAGGTGCAGACAAAACAGGTATAATCAGTCATGCATGGACTTCTTTACCTCGCCATCAGCATTGATCAAAGAAGTAACTAAGTCATTTCCTGTGCCCCAGGAAGCCTGGCTCTTCCACAACAAGTCAGATGGTGGACTGTGGGCCACGCCAGCATCAGCAGACCACACCTGTATACAAGCAGAACAAGTGAATACATCAGGTAGTCAAAAGTGTTCATGATGACAGGGCAGTGAGCCTTTCTTAGAAAGACTATCCAGCTTATTGAGTCTTTATTTTCACATTTTAATTTAAACAGTTTAAACTGAGGGTAGCAGCCTCTTTTCCATTGTGTCCAGGAGGGCAGTATTGCAGCTTTCAGACAAGACAACACAACATCAGGCACACAAATAAGAAAATAATACTAAAAACCTGGTGACAACGCATGCAGGCTCAAATTAGCTAAAAACAGAGAAAGTAACCAGATAACTGTCAATACTAAAGAAAGCTAAAATAACATAGTCAAAACATTGTCTAAAACCAACTGTCTTACTTCAGTCTGGGATACAACATCTTTCATTTAATTCTCTTCTGTAAACTCTTCCAAGGGCCTCAAAGAAAACACGGCAGCTGTCTTTCCTATTTCTGTCTGTACTCTAGGAACAGTCAGCAGATGAGTGATATACGATTATGATTGGAAGATGAAATATCTCTGCAAAGATATGAGGGAAGCTTGTCTAGGAGGTGTTTTTATGACTTTGCCTTTGATCTCTGTTCACCTCTCTGACTCAGCCTCAGCTCATCACCCTCCCTGCTCCGAATCATCTCTGGGATTTTTCTGGCTGCACAGCAGTTTGTCCCTCAGCCCGTCAGACTAAACTTAGCTCAGAAGCCAAAATGAAGACAGATTTGCCAACAGTATCATTGAGAGCTTTGATCTTCAGCTTCAACACTGTCAGCAGAGGTTTATCTCCCAGCACTATTTCTTTGGTAGAAGTTATAGTAGGTCCAACTAAAACTGTTGGATTGGAGCTCTGTGCTCTGAATGAGTGATGTTGTGGCTGCTGAATTTCTCAAGTGTCCTTTATCAGCAGGTTCCACTCAAAGCAGAAATCTTGTGCATCACTTGAATTAAGTGTGAGTGTGTTTTGGATGAACTGAACCTTTAACCTGGACACACAATTATAGAAGCAAAGCAAAAGTAATCAAATCATTTTCACGGAACACTTAAAAAAAGAAAACACACACACAGCTTGTTCACTCTGCAGACTGAACACACACATTGTTTTCTACTCATATCTCACCGTCACTGACTGTCCAGCCTTGAGGACAAACTTTGGAGAGAACTTGTAGACGACCTCGTCCCCATCGTCAACCTGTCTCTTCAGCCTCCAGTTGCCCAAAGGCTGGTCCTGCAAAACACAACAAAGAATCTTTTCACTCTGAAAACCTAATCTATCGATCCACACATACACACCATTAATGCTGAGCTCAGGATTTACTGTCGTCATGGTGATGGCCTTTCATATTCAGCTTCTGTTGTGACTATGTGATGTTACTAATCATCAGCTGTTCGTCCAGCTTTACATACCTGCTCAGTATCATTGGTCAGTGTGACTGCGTTTCCATCCATGTCAGTGGGCGCTATGGTGACTGCTCCACTAGCTGTGGCCTCCTCTGACACCAGCAGCTGACCCTCTCCTCTTCCCGCCTCTGGTGCATCTTGAGCCTCCACCTCCACTCTCTTCCTCTTGGAGGAGTGGGAGGAGGAAGATCCGGTAATCCTGGAAACAGTGACTCGGCCTGTTGGGCTCAGCTTCAGTCTAAAAGAAGCACAACAGCCACCAGAGAATGAACAGCTACCCACCACCACTCTGTGACACAACAAGATGTGAGCTGTCAAGAGGTTCGCAGCACGAACATTCACATGAGAAATTTAGAATAGCTACTAATAATTTCCAACTCAACAAACACCTGGTTTACACATTTCCTCTACACCTGCTATTGGAAGAAAATGCGATTATCCACCTCAGGTCTTAGCTGTTTATCTGGCATGACATCCATGTAAGACAGAGTGGCATCCTGTTTTACTTTATCCACTGTGGCATAAAGTACTCGGTTTATCTCGGTTAACTCCTCTGTAGATGGTGCAGATGCACGACAAACTTTTGTGTTTTCCCTGACTGCTATAACACGCTTTTTTCGCTATGTGAAAAAGTTTCAGCTTCGTCAGTTTTGTCAGTTATCCATCTCTAAAAATGACTTTGGGTGAACAGTCGAGTAGCCGTGTTGTGTCGCCCGATTCACTGAAGGAATTTATCAGGTTAAGGAAACAGTTCTGGCATTTGATGTTTTCTGTTGTAAAATATGAACTTTTAATGTTGACAATGGACAATAACAAGCATCTCTCTGCTTCTCTGTGCTGCTGCGATCTTTATGTCAATCTGACGGCTCTGAGCTCAGACTTGTGTCGTGGTCAAAGAGGTTTGAAAATGTTACCAGGCGCAACCTACTAAGACTGCCGCTGTGACATGTACAGAGAAGGGATAACAGAAAGTGGTGCATGTCTGAAGTAGGCTTAATTCCAGTGGCTCCATCCTAAATATACGGCACATAGATAGACACACAGCCAGCCTACCACCACCATCTTTGTTTCAACACATTAACAATGACTGGACACTTGAGGGAAACTCCAGAAAATGACAAACACCACTGTCACAATCTCACTTCCCATCTGGAACTCACTTTCATTTCCAACAACATATAGCTGTTTCTCATAGTATGTAGTCGTATGTATCCTTAGCCTGCAAGTGTGTGTGTGTGTGTGTGTGTTGTACCTGTGCTCCTCTCCCTCCAGCAGTTTCCTGTATGCATTGATCTCCATATCCAGGGCAAGTTTCACATCCAGCAACTCCTGGTATTCACTGAGCTGAGCGTTCATCCTTTCTCTCAGGTCACTCATCTCTTGTTCCTTTCCTTCGATGGCATGGCGGTGCTTGTCTCGCTCTGCTGACAGAATTTCCTCCAACTCTCGGATACGATCCTCTGAGGCAGCCAGCTACACACACACACACACACACAACCATATGCAGTTCATGAGGCTGAATGGCAAAAGAAGCTGATTTGTGTGTACATGTGTGGTCATAAGGCAGTACCTGTTTCTGCAGGCCATTCAGCTGATATCCAAGGCTCTCTATTCTCATACGGGACTCCTGCACCTCCTCCCTGGCTGTGCTCATTGCCTTGTCATTCATCTCTGAGGACACCTTGGCATTGTCCAACTAGAGGGAGGTCGAGATAGACTGTGTATGAGAATCAGAGCATTCCAAGGACAAATGAAAAATAAATAAATAAATAATAATAATAATAATAATTTGTCTCTCACCTTAGCCTGGAAGGTGTGCTCCAGTTCTTCTTTATAAAGAGAAACTTGCTCATCATGTTGCTTCCTTAGGTCCTGGTGGGATCACACAAACCTGATTACTGCTAAATCTCAAATAAAAGTTCTCATGGGGGTGCCTTCACACATATCTCCACAGTACCTACTCCATCAATAAAACCACAGAAGCAAGCTGCAGCCACAACACAGCTCCTCTTTGGTTTTTTTTGACGGAACAGAGATTATGGACCTCACACATGATGTCTGCTCTTATCAGACACTTTATTCTCTATGGTGTCTGATCATTTCAGCTAATTCCAGTAAACAGAAAGTGAACAGAGACCGACTTCTACAATAGGACGATGCTCCAAAAAAGGCTGTAACATCAGACAAGCTATTTAAATTCATTAACTTTGCTGCAGGGGTTGAATTTACTTCTTTTCACTTCACGTTCAAAATATGGGATTTCCCCAGGGCTGCCTAAACTTTTCCATACAACTGTATGAATATGTGAAATCTCAATATACTGTTGTGCTTGACAAAAGCCAATTGCATGATAGATGCAAAGCAACGAATGGAATGAATCTCACTCTAAAAGAGCAAAAGTGTTGGGGAATTTTAAATCTATCTTGTGCTGATGCTATTCACTTGTAACGTCAGTGCTGAAGTGTGCTTTCCCATGTTACAGTACTCCAAATGTAGCCATGGCCATCTTATTGCACCTAACAAAATATGATCATAGATGCCAACATAATTTTCATACATCTCTATAAACCACATATCAGCACTCTTTTTCACTGATATTACTATATATTAATTTATATTGTTCCTATTCCACACCGCAGACACGACAACAGCCATTCACAGTACATTCATCCCCCAGCATACCTGTAAAGCCTGTGCCAGTTTGAACTCATAGTCCTGCCTGACTCCAGAGTCCACCTCCACTATCCTCTGCTCCTGTCGGCGCCGGGACTCACGCACCTCCTGAACACAAAGAGGAAAATGGGAGTGCAAGTGGGAAAAATACTCACTGTCATAGAAATTTCTACAGGTTTGATCTATAAAAAACAACCCTTCTGCTTCGGACACAGATGTGACTTTGTTAATGACTGGATTCCTTTCAAATGAGTCTACACACACAAATGTTTTATGGAAAATACGCTTATAGCAGACAACAAATCTGTGACCTGCAGGATAAATGTAAGTTTTCAACCCAAAACATTAAAATCTATTGAATAAATAGTTAATTAAGAGCAATATTTAATGTTTTTAACTTCTAACCAGTCAAGTCAAACTAAATAAGCAGTTTCCTTTGGACTGTGGTAACCTGAAACGAACATTTCATTTTCATTATTTTCTACATGCGTAGTTGGAGAAAGAACTGGTAGATTAGTTGATAATGGAAATAATGATTTGTGGCAGTCCTGTGCACACACCCCTTACCTCATCAAACATGCTCTTCCTGAACTCCAGCTCCTCGAGCATTGATTGATGGCGGTTCTCCAGGTCAACACGCATCAGAGTCTCTGCCTCCAGCTGGCGCTTGGCGACAACATGACCATCCTCTGCCTAAAAACCATGTAACACCGTAAGAAATATTAGCACATGAAGACAACAGAATAAGTTTAACTGACTAGCTCACCATGAGGAAGCTGTGGTAGAAAAGCTGAAAAGATTTACATCAGTCTGGCAAAGCTTCTTGCCGACAGAGAGGACTCAGGAGTTAAGATGCTACGCAGTGGGATGAACAAGGGTTTATTCTTTTATTTCAGTCGACTGATCCTGAATTTGGTTTGTTACTGTTGTCTGAGGGGAGCTTAAAGATATACCACTTTTCTGTTTTAGGGGTCATAATCTTTGTCACCTATTACATGAGTGTTGCTATATTGGCTCATTTGGATGTGTAATGCAAACATATATAAATCTTCCTTACTTCTCTTAAGTTTGAGATATTTAACTTTATTTCATCCTGTTTTGTTTCAATGTAAAACTTAGGGTGAATGAAGCCATCAACACAGTGCTCTCTGCTCTTTGACTGATTAGACTGTAATAACAATCATGTGACTTAACTGCATATCACACGGTGCAGGATGGGTCCAATATAATCCTGGTCACAATCGGTTTAAACTTTATAAGCTCAGTTTGAGTCATGTCACAATGTGTGGTGAACCAAACTTTTTTCCTTTTGCCTCCATCACTGGTTTGTGTATTCACAGTCTCAGACTGACACTGCCGTCACTATCATGCTGGCCTACACCACTCTGTAAAAATCTAACAGCTAAAAATCAAACGTAACAATGCCCTGTGGAATGAGTGGTGTACATTTCTCTCCTGACAATCACACTGCTTGTATAGTGTTTGGCTAATTATACTTCTTCCCAAGGAAGCATGGGCTTGTGTGCAGATTAGTTTGCCAGGGTGGGTCAGTGGTTAGCCCCGCTGCCTTATATACGCCTTAAGATTCCTGGTGTGAACCACACTACAGCCAAGATAAAAATACTCTGAGTATGTTAATCAGATTTTTGGCTTCTCTAAAGGGTAATGAAGCACTGTCTTTCAGTAAAAGGATACCCAGTGTTCCTCCAGACTATTAAAGCCTTTCAAGTTTCTTTCAGCACTTTTTTTTTTAAAAACAGGAAACCCTGTAGTACATACCTTAGCCAGCAGGCTCTTGACATCAGCCAGCTCAGAAGTCAGAGCAGCATTCTGGCTTAGAGCTGTAGAAAGAGCTGCTTCGCTCTTGTTCAGCTGGCCTTCCAAACTACTGGCCCTGGACAATGCTGCAGCAAGATCGCTATCCTTCTTTTTGGCACTGGAAAACACAGACAGAGGATGGAGAAGACAGTTATTGCCTCCAACTGGCCACGGAACGTAATGACTGAAGCCATTTCCAAATGCTGACCTGCTACTCAAACTAATCCCAAACAATGTGACCTGTGTGATGATTGGGTTTACTGTATCGTTACCTGCGTGTGGCTTCCTCCAGCTCGGACTGAACCTTGCCAAGGTCTATCTGGAGCCTGGCTCTCTCTTTCGCAGTTTCATCCAAAACCCGTCGAGCATCAGCTAACTCCGCCTCATACAAAGCCTTCAGGCCTGTCACCTACAGAGAGCGACACAGAAAAAAAAGAGAAAAATTACAATTTCATTCAATTTCCATTACAATTTTCAACCATAAATTAACAGCCATTTGAGCAGATTCTGAGATCTGCTCAGATCCAGAGTGTTATTTCAAACCCATTCAAACCTGATTCTACCCGATTTTGCCTTCCCACTGTCACATTCTTGTTTACACACGTAACCTCAGAGTTGCAGGCCCCGCCCACATACAAATGTGTTTAGTGTTGAACACATAATTGACACACCCAACTCTGAATGGACCGTTATTTTCTCCAATTGCACCTGTACCTGCTCACAACAAAGCATTTCATTTCCTGAGCAATGTGTTCCCCAGCATCATTTTCCTGATTTCCTGAATAAACTTATCACTTTGAACAGCTTTTCCCCCAGTTTGAAGTGGTTGGAGTAACACTCAGCTGTGCTTCTGTATCCCACAGGAATAAAAACAAGGTTGGTTGTTGCTCTTGTGTGTTAGATTATCCTTGTTGAACTATTTGACAGCTTTGCATCCAAATGAAACAGAGCTTCACTCACTTTAAACTTGTCATTTATTTCCCTGAGGAACAGAGCAAGGTGAGCGCTATCAGTTATGTCAGTGTATTATAAAGCACAACAGAGTAGGCTATAAATTCTCATGCAGCTCATCAGACAACACAGTGATCTGAGCCACTACTGTGATAACTGTCTGACATTTTTTGCACCATACAGTCTCTCATAAATGGTCCTTTGGTAAAAGGCTTCCTGGCTTTTGTCGTCAGCAAACTCACTGCAGTGCTGGGCCCCGTTCTTTGTATGTGGATAACCGAGTTATCCAGACGAGAATGCTGACAGTTTGACACGAGTTTGGTTCTTCAAAGCTGGTTTAAAATTCATGTGGAACTTTTGTCAAAGGAACAAGTCTTTAAGCCAAAATCTGCAAAAGTGCAGGCTTACTTACAATTAGCTGAAATACAAGATACAGGTTTGTGCATTGAAAACAAGAAGCAAACCAAATGTAGTTTGAGATAATGTGTGCATAAAATATAAACTTAGCTAAAACATGAAAAGACACATGGAGCTGGAATCTGCAGACACATGTTAAACCATCAGACACTTTACACGGTGTTACTCCAATGCAGGTTCAACTTTATTTATTAAGTCTGAACACGAGTATAAAGGGGAATCTCGCACTCTAATTTTACAGGAACAGCCCGCAGTTTCAGTAAATCATGTCTTTTTCCAAGACAGGATTTGACTGTTATTCACAACCAAAGCTGACAGACTACAATGACAGGAAGCTTTAACTTTAAGTTACTGATACATGTTACGAGATGATGTCACTTATACACGTCTGTTGTTAAGTGAAGTACACAATGAAAAATCATGGGGAATATTTATAGATTGGCGCGAATAACCACCCGTGTGATACTCCCGGTCCCGTTACGTTTGAATACAGATTAGGAAATGCCGTATCTTACGTACTATTGGACGTTAAAAAAAAAAAAAAAAAAAAAAAAAGCTGATAAGCGAATCTGTACAGCACTCTGCTGTGGACACTGGATATATTCGGCTAAATTGTTTGTCAGTTTACACGTTTTTATGGCCAACTGCCATAAAACGACAGTGTCATTAATTAATATTGCTTTGTACCCATTTCTATCGGGACGTTAATAGCACGTGGGCCTGTGTTGTTTATCTAGATTCACAGTAACTTCAGACTTAATGCTGCGCCGCGTGATCAGAGTACCGTGAGGCTACAGAAAGAGGAGCGCAAACAGTTTAACCCAGTGTTTTATTTGAACTCACCTCTCTAGTAGTCACCTCCTCTTTCTCGGACACTTTGACCATCAGCCGGTCGTTCTCCAGTTCCAAGGCCCGGACGCGGTCGATGTACACGGCCAGCCTATCGTTCAGGTGCTGCAAATCTTGTTTCTCTTGTAAGCGAGAGATCCGGGTCGGGGAAAGAGGTGTAGAGGCCGCCGGCCGGCCAGCTTCACGGCTTGGAGTAACAGTCGCCATAATGCTTCTTTCGATAATCCTGAGTTTGCTTCACCACTGAGTGAGCAATAGAAAACAAACGTCTCGGCTGTTTTCGTTAAATAAGAATAAAAGAATAGTTTGTCTTCTTTATTACACGACACGATGTAAATCAATGAGTCGTATGGTCACGCAGTATCTCAGACAATTGCCTGAAACCGAGATATGATTCCAAGATGGCCGACGCCGCTGTCAAGACCGCGCCAAAAGCAGAGAACTCTTCCTGTCTCGCAATGGATGATGGGAGAATGGGAATGAAAGGACAGCATGGCTGGATATGAAGGAGAGAAGCTTTACATACCAGAGATGCTTTTTCTCTATGTTGTGCTCACGAGGCAGTATAATGTAAGGATCTTTATTAATAAATAAATAAAAAAAACATTATATTTATGCAAACAAAAAGAAATAAATTGAATTCAGTTATCAGTTTAGTTCAGTTCATTATCAGTTTTTTTTGTAATTTTACCAATAAGGCACATAATTAAATAAAATATCATTTTAAGCTTTTCTATTTACACTGCACTTTGCTCGAAATAATAGAAAAACAGTTTTTAATTTCATCAATCAGATCAGGTAAATACTATTACAATGCTTACACTCAAGGATATGATTAAATAAAGCTGTACATCTGTCTGCTACCAAAAGTCACACTTTTCCTAATGGAATAGAAGAAATTTTATGTGTTCCTGCAGCACTAATGCCACTGAGGGACCACTGCATCTGCAGAGTTTAACTGAAAGTGTCCTGTGTCATTTGAAGTTTGAATGATTCCCCCGAGGTATAATACTGTCAAAGTTACAGAGCATAGAGAAGAACTAGGAAAAGAAAAGAACACTCCATCATATTTGAACAAGCAAATATTTGATCCTCTTTGAAACAGTGTCTATTAATTAAAGTAATACTCAAACAATACATTAACTTGACATTTTGTGGACATTTTCATAAGTTAAATAAACAAAACAAAAAAAGTGTTCCAAATTAGGTGCCAATTATTAGAGCCACCTAAGGGAGTGCAGGTGTTCTCTTTGCTCTTGAAGTGTATGGCATTATTATGCCAAGATCTACTTTAGAGAGCAGGTTGAGGATGCCTATGCATCTGGAAGAAGGATTTAAAAAGATCTCCAAATTATTTGAAACTGTAAGGGAGATCATCTACAAATGGTATAGATGTTGACTACCACTTTGTGCCAATTTGCTCCCCCAGCAAATTTAGCCCAAGAGCAGACTGATACAAAAAGAAGTCTCCAAGAACACCAAACTTTTATCACAGGATCTGCAGGTAACTCTTGTAACTGTTGGCATAGAAGTACATGTGTCTACAATCAGAAAGCTGCACAAAATTTAGACCTGCATGAGAGGCGTGCCAGAAAAAAACCTTTGCAGATCAAAAAGAACCTTAGAGCAAGACTAGAGTTGACACATGGTCTTGTCTAAGCCCCTGATCTGAATCCTACTGAAATGTTGTGGAGGGGATTTGAAACGGACAGTACATGCAAGAAAACCCTCAAACATCTTGCAGCTGAAGGAATTTTACAGAGAAGAATTGTTAAAAAAAAAAAAAAAAGAAGCTGTACTTACTTTTTCCAAAGAAGATTATTACATCTATTAATATTTTTGGTTGAATAAATGATTGAAAAAGCTATATATCCCTGTGGATTTGTTCAAGTATATCAAATATCTCTGTAGGCACTGTCAAAGAGGATCAAATATTTGCTTCTTCAAAGTCCAAGTCAGTGGTTTCCATGGGACGTACTTACTGGTTGAAACTGATTGTAGCCTTGATGAGTTGATGAATAGATACTTAAAACCTGGACCTCACACACAGACTGTAGTGCTCATACATCCATTCCCTTATAAGAAAAGTTGTAATTAATTTCAATCTTATCTACTTTATCTAAAGTATGCTTAACAACTGTTCTGTTCTGCTTTTCTGCAATATATAAAAGTAAACTAGGGGTTTCTGGCCTTTGGGTTCTCCTCAATGCATCCATGCTCTGGGGGTTTGCTTCTACATTGTGTCCACTGCACATATGCATTGCTGACAAGTCTTTTCTAAGGGTCATCTATGTGGAAATTATATGTCACTACATACAAGACTAAGCGATTTTGACTGCCTTTAGTTTGTGGTCCAGGTTGTTACGGTCATTTCATAACAAAGCTAGACCTCTACAGGGGCTGTTCATAAGGTTGATAGCTTATTAACTTTTTATTTACAATATACAGTAGTTATTAGAATATGACTTTTATAGTTTCTGTGGCTTTCATGATTTTTGATAGGCTTTTAAAGAATAAATAACAAACTGTATCACTGCTGAACTGACAACAGCGCTCTCAGTCGCACACAACGGGAGCTTCACTGCTGAAATCTAGAGCTGGTCAGTGACAGTGGTGATGACTTTGAAGTCAATAGGGATATCCCAGATGAGATTGTGAGCATATGGGGTGAACAGCCATGAGGCCATATAGTGATCCTGCCAACATGGCTCTGCTGAAACCTGGGACAGCTGCATTTGCCATCCCATAGTCTGGTGTTTGCCTTTTCTAACAACAACATGTTGCAAGTTGGCTGCAGTGTAGACCTGGGATATCATCACCAGAGAAGTTCTGAGGATTGAAGATGGTCACTGGGTTTTCCACAAAATATTAAATATCATGATTTTTTTTTTACTTCATGTGTATCTGTCCAATTTCTTTAGAACTTTGGCCACTGTATGTTAAAAGGGCTGTATCTTTTACACAGTTCTTTCTATATTGACATAAATGTGACCAAATTAATATAGTTTTTATTATTTTTTATTTCAGATTGAATGTCCAGTTAAGTGTGATAAACAGAAATTGTATAGGTGTCCACTTACTTACAGTCTGACTGTAGATGGAGACCCAGTGTCAGTCCGTTAATTAGATGCTCAAATGGTGGCACTTTCAACAGGCCGCAACTGTGTCCTGATCATAACACTGAACATGTTATCTAAAAATATACTGAGTATGTATTTTTACTTTCTAAACAAGAGCCAACACACTCCCTATACACTCCAAACTGTGACAGAAACAGCTATTTCAATTTTGGTCAGAATTTTGAAGCCATATTGATCACTGCAGGACCATGCTGCTCACTGCAGTATGAAACCCATAGGCTTCAACATATTGAAAAACTGTTGCTCTCATTAGCTACTTTATTGTACTGTGTGCTGTGTCTCACAACACTGAGACATATAGAGGGATAAGCTAAAGAGAGTGTTAATCTCTTGAAGAACAAGCTTGTGGGCTTAACAATGACCAAGCAGATGGTATGTACAGATGGTGGATACTTCTCAGGTTCATCACCTGGAAGAAAACTAATGCAAATTCTTCAGCGTAGTGAAATGTAAAGGGTCAGTTCACCCAAATTAAAAAAAAAAAATGATTTAACAATCCACTATTTAAACAACCTCGCTTCTGACTTTGCATGAGCATTATCTGTGGCAGCTAATGTTTCAGTGCAGAAGACATTGAATCAAATCATCCAGAGCGTCCTGTCCTCAAAAATAAAGGTGGACATAAAAATATTTTTAAAAACATATTTTAAACATTTTAAAAATATGTTTTAAAATGTATTTAAAAAGATCAACATAAGGTCTTCACTCTACTACTATTAATAATAATCTGAACCAAAACAATAGGGTTCAAACACTGATGGTGCTTAGACTCCAAATAATCAAATCCATGACAAATAGGATGGTGCTTGGAAAGCTTTTCAGTCCATACCTGGAGCTCTGATTAACACAGCAGTACCTCTTCCACCCCTGCAGGGGCACTGCCGTGCTGACGTCTCAGATGTGTCTTCCGGGTCAAACCTTCTACCACCCCGCTTCGCTCCCGCAACAGTCCTTCCGGCTTGACCGCCATCACAGACAGCAGGTAGGATTGTAATGTTGAAAACTACGTGCTGAAACTCACGTTTAATCTTCGCCATCCGTCCACTTCATCCAGAAAAATTGAAAGTGTCACAGACTATTGACTTCATTAAACCTCTGTGTTCAGTATTGTTACACAGAAACTAACTGAATAAATGAAAAACTGTATCCGCGTCGGTGACTAACTAGCATCTCTTCTACGGTGTCGGATAAAAACAGCACATGAATTCGCCTTCTAGGTTTCTGACTCGAACGATTTAAACCCGCCACAGCAGCAGCACCGCAGCTCTTTGTTACTGAGAACACACCAGATTAATGTAGCTAGGAAACACTCTCATTTAGGTAGTGATATTGCAACGATAGACCTTATTACACTGTACTATGACAACTGTTAATCTGGAAGGCTTTTACGTGTTGGAAACTGCTTTATTGTATTGTATTGTACTGAGGTTCAAAGATAATTTCTCGACATTAGCAATGTGTTCATGCGTTAATTAAGAGGTTTTAAACACTGCAGCATTTTAAAAATCTGTGCGTATTAAAACATCAACCAGTCAGGAGGAAATGAAGGGCTCGGGGGAAGCTTTAGGGTGCTGCACCCAGCAGTCAACATGTCTTAACTTGAAAGTGAATGTGCATCTGTCCAAGTAGCTTAATAAAAAAAATGTTAACGCTTGAACTGATGTTTGTGTGTGTTTGTGGTCTTCTGCAGACATGGCAATTCGCTACCCTATGGCCGTAGGCCTTAACAAAGGCCATCCAGTTACCAAAAATGTAACTGCTCCCAAACACAGCCGCCGGCGCGGGGTGAGTATCTGCTGTTGAGTGACTGCAGTGACAGTATCACTTTGAAGGATTTGTGTGTGTTTCTTGTTGCAGACACATCCCTTAAGAATACCTTTATACCGTCGTATTCTTCATTTCATGTTAAGGTCTCGTGCAACAGCTGATATATTTAAACACCTGGTCTCAACAAGCCGCACTGTGTCAGTATTGTCTGCCCATCACTAGTTTACTAGCAGGCTTTTACCCGGGTCACAGATAGGATAGACAAGTCAAAGTAAGAGACTGGTTAAAAACACCATAATTCTGAAAAATCCCAGAATAATCCAAAAAGTAAATATCAGTGTATCTACATTACATTGTTTGAGATTTGCCTGTTTTCTGGTCTGCCTGTTAATATGCTGTGAATATGCCACTGACGTATTTACTCTGATGTCCTATTCTGTTGTCCAGATTTTTTGCTACAAAAGAATGAACTGAGGAAAAACGTTTAAAAGCTTTGTTGTAATATTTGTTTCTTTCCTGTGCAGCGTCTGACCAAACACAGCAAGTTTGTTCGGGACATGATCCGTGAAGTATGCGGTTTTGCTCCATATGAGAAGCGAGCCATGGAGCTGCTGAAGGTGTCTAAGGACAAGAGAGCTCTGAAGTTTATCAAGAAGAGGGTGAGTTTGTGTTTTTGTTGTCTATGTCAGTGCGCTTAAGTCTAAACAACTGCAAAACAGCCACTGTAGCATTTACCACTCTGTGGTCTCATTTATTGGTACTGCAGTAGTGATAGACTTGTGCACATGCACACAGTCTCAGTGACTGAGCTACAGTGGAATCTTAGATTTTATGTACTGAGCCACAGGTACTGTTTTTTAATCTAATGCAGATTGTGTGTGTGTGTATTTGTGCCTTTGTGTTTACAGAGTTGTACCTGTCTGAGACTAGCAGGTTTTTGAATATGCTGAAGGCTAAAGCCTCATTCTGTCCTTTGATGATTCCCTTATGTTGGACACGATGCACTGCGCTGATGCAATAACTCCACAGAGAAAAAGTTCAGAGTTTACTCAGTGCTGAAGTGAGTCAGTCTGATGTTGATGTTGTGTTTCTTCCTCAGATTGGCACTCACATTCGGGCCAAGAGAAAGAGAGAGGAGCTGAGCAACGTACTGGCTGCCATGAGAAAGGCTGCTGCCAAGAAGGACTAATATGTCACTTAATAAACGTTCGCTAAACTACAAAACCAAGTCTGATGGTGTGTATGTCCTCAGCTTGTGCTAATTTGTTAGCAATCATCGGGTCTGGCTTTGGTGGTCTACTTCCAGCAATCATGTGAATCTCTGACCGGCAGTAAGATCCACCTCTTCTCTGTTGTTGAGGATGTTGTGTTTTCTTTATGGGAAAAAATAATCATGAATCATTAAACATACTTCAACATAACAACATGGCAGACTGCAATTTACAGACAGCATGTTGCAACATAAATTTTGTGAAGGCAGGTTTTACCAGAGGCTGTTTATAGAATTGCATTTGTGTTTCTGGCATTTCAGTCACTGTACAGGTGTGTACATAGATATATCTGTATATATAGATATATGCTGTTGATCACTAGAAATAACAGTGTCAAACAGAACAGGCTTTGCATTTAACTTAACCAAAGGTGACTGAGCTGAGGGAAGCTGAGCCAAAGCAGATTCATTTGTGAAGATACATCACAGTCAACTAAGTAACTTGGTGTTATGTTAATAATGAGCTGCTCAGTCTGATCTGCATGCAGATGGTAGATGAGATTGCTTATAATACTATAATATTTATATTGAAGTGACTCCGTTTGGAGAAGCTCAGTCTGCTGTTAAACTTTCATCATGTGAGCATTGGTGGGGTTTATAGGCTGTATTCCTCAGGCTAAAACTAGCACCTAACTGACTCAGCTAGGAGAGACTCCTAAGAAGAGGTCCTGTAAGGTTTCTGAGTGATCACAAAACAGTTTAGTGCAACTACCAGCTCCTAAGCCTGAGAGAAGCTGGAGGCAGTGCAGGTGACTCCTAACACTGCTCCTCCTAACAGTCAGCCAAATCCAGGCAATGTACCTCATTGCATCAGTGACTGTTAAAAAATAGAACAAGAATAAACCTTTTGAAGCACATTTGACTGGTGAATCAGTTCAGTAATACCAGAAACATGGTTTGCTGATGGGATATCTCAGCCGCCAGTTAAACTGCCATTATATGTAGAATTACTTCAGCAAAGAATCCCACATACACCTTCATACTCACCAAATGAATCTATTAGTGAAAACGGCTCTCAACAAAGTCACTGTCTGAGTTTGTTGTCATTGTTTCTACACCTGTCAATGATGCTTGTTTCCAGTAGTGTGCACAAATGAGGATTGTAAAAATGCTTATGTGTAAATAGAGCAGGGGCTGGTATTGTTTGTAATCTCCGGATGTGTTTAAGTGAAGTGTAATGAGTGTTGAGCGGTGCAGCAAACCAAACAGGCAAAGGAGGCAGACTGAGACGATGCCCAGAAAAGCAGAAGTCCTTGATGTCCCTGCTAACTCCACCTGCCAACTACAGGCAGGGAGGAAAGTCAGCAGAATGAGACAGATAGGTAGGATAGTGGGTGTCTCCATCTGCTAGAACGTTCTTGGCTCTCTTTACATGTTGAATGTCTAAATGACACAGTTGAAGAAAGAGGCGCCATCACATAAGACTTCTGGAGTAAGATTCTGGAGCCATTAAAGTCAGGCCTGCACAAAGCATGAAGCAGAAATTAGCAGCTGAGCCATTGCCTCAAGCAGATATGAGGGTTGTGTGCAAGCACTGCTAACACATTTACAATGTTATCAGACCAGTTTTACTCACCTGTGTCCTCTTCCTTCAGCAAAGGTCTGCTGTGGACCCCAAAACAGTTCATGCTCCCTGACAGTTTCATGTGGGGGAGCAGCATGTTATACAGATAAGGGTTATTGCTCGATTAATTTATTATATGTAAATATGAATTTGGCCAAATAGCATTCATGTGCATGTGCACAGTGAACTTAGCCACTGATGATTCAGTGGAGGAATATTTAAGGGGTCGTCAATAAATACCCACACAGGTACCAAACTGACCTGAGACTCCTCACACATTCACATTAAAAGCCAAACATGACAGTCTCTTCCTGGACAGCAGTGAAGGAAGAGGTCATCCTCCTTTAATAGGTGCATACCTAACCATTCTGCTTCTCTATTTTAAGGCCATGTAGATATCAATACTGCTGTGAGGGGCTTGTTTCTGCCTGTGTTGATCAAAGTGTTCCCTGCCTGCTGCTCAACGACAACAGCAAACAGAGAAGGAGGTCACAAGGAGACCACAGTGTTCCTGGGATGATCACACACAGCTAGCAGCAATACTGCCAAAATAGGAAAACTTGTCATTCGTCTGTTGAGGGGTTGAGGCACATGCAGAGCTATTGGTGCCACCATGTCTGTAACCAGTACACTTGAATTGGACACTAGAGTTGAAAGTGATAGCTAATCTTAACACGAAGGCGTCAGAGTCGAAGGAAAAGCTGATGAGGCAAGAAAAAAGATTAGCCTCAGAGAAGATGGTGCTGACTGTTAAAGATTTCATATTTTTGAACTGGGGCAGAAGGAAACACTGCTGCAGCCGGAGGCCTGATCCCTTTGTGCTAAGGCTGGGCCACAGAGAGAGAGAACTCATGGAAGAACTGCTTTCTCCAAACACACAATGAGAAAAATTCAACTTTGAACAGAAGAACAAAGATCCCAGTAAAAAGAAGAGTGTAAGACAATACACACTGACAACAACCCAAACATGAGTGACAGACAGCAGAGAGGACTGAGGAAAGAAAAGGATGATCTTAAGAGGAGAAGAGGAAGAAGATTTTTAGTTTTTTCTTTTTGTTTTATCAGCAAAAACTAAAGACCTTTTTAATATTTGACCAGTTTTATCCAGTTTTCACCCTCTACTCAACAGCCTTGGTGTACTGTGTACTAGTAGAAACTCAGGTTAAAGGTTAGCAAAGGGATAGAAATCTAGTTTTAGCCATTAGGATTTTATTCATTCATCAATTCCATGTAATATGAGTTTTAAATATTCTTTGGCTGACCTATTCTTTTGTGTAAGTTAACATTGCCCTAGAAGTATAGCTGCAACCAAAATATTTTCCAGCAACTACATCAGCAGTTGCATGAGAGGAGAGCTGGTGTTAACTAGAGAGACTGTATGTCGTAGGTCAGGCCAGCAGGGTGCAGGGTGTTTGTGTGTGTGTATCTTATCTTGTTTTGGCCATATTGGTCTTACTTATATTTTCTCTTAGTTCTCTTAGTTTAGTATCTTGTTTTGGCCATAT